>NDXB01021780.1:24297-87391 GCA_002631895.1 Agapornis roseicollis | reverse complement strand
TTTTCTTCTCTTTGTTTGGGATTTTTTTTTTTTTTTTTTTTTTTTTTTTTTTTTTTTTTTTTTTTGAAAAATGAAATATGAAACTTGAAATTTTTTATTTAAACCACTTCTTTAAAAAAAACCCACACTTGTTTTTCCTTACCCCTTCCAAGAATCTTCTTGGAAAAAGGAAGAGTGGAAGAAGACTGAAAATTTATTCTTTTTTTTTTACAAAACTGACTGTCATTTTGATGAAACATAATTGACTTTTCCCTCCAGATCCCATGTATTTTCCAAAGACAACAGGTGGGGCAGAGATGGGGGAGCTCTGAAATCTTTTCTAATCATTTAGCAAAGGAAAAAGCAGGTCCCACATCACCTCATCCCTATGTCATCTCTACACAAGCTTTCCCTGACCTGAACTTCCTCAAACACAGGGAGCAAGGGTGGGGAACACAGACCTTGCCAAAGCTGAATGGTCTCAGTTGAAAACCACTGCATCACCTAACCCTTGCCTTTTAGGGTGACCTGCCAGAAATATATGAATAAGTAAACTAAAAACATTTGGAAGGAAAGAAGGAATAGTTTTAACTTCGAACTGAATTTTGCGGTAAGGAGAAATACACTTCTAGACTGGGAATTGTCATGTAGAAATCTGGCAAAAAAAGGTTAGGTTAGAGATTGGAAGCAACATTTACATTCTAGCCCTGGCTGTACCTGTTGCTGTGGATGGTGAAACCTCCCTGAAGGTTTTTTCCAGCCAGCTGAAAGGTGGGGGAAGCACATGTCGAGGTCAGGGGTTTCCCTGCAGTGAGCAACTGTCTCAGGCAGCACAGTGAAATAGGGGTCCCCCTCAAGCAGCCACAGCCAGTGGGGTACAGACTCAACGTGGCATGCGAGAGGAGGAGGTCACAGAAAACGTGTATCACACACTCATTCATTCTCTGGCTGGAGGGAAAGCCTGCCCTTGGGCACCGTGGGGACTGTAATTGCTTTAAAGTCCCGGTTAAAGGTAACAGTGTCACCACCTGCTTGATTTCCCCAGGTTGTAAAATGATACACAACCAGCACAGATTATTTCCATCTGTGGGGAGCAGGAGGCCTTTGTGTTTTATTTACAAGCCTGTGTACTGGGGGGAAACCAAGTGGCCGGAGAAGTTCTCCATGAATGGAGACGCTGCACTGAGTTACAGCTTGTTCCCAGACAGCTCCGTGTCCATTCTCACAGAGACCGGCTTTTTGCCCGAAAAGATTTTCCTATCAGAAAATGTGGTTTCAAGTGAAAGCAATATTTGTGGGGAGGCTAGAGGGGCCTGGCCATCGTGACAGATGTTTTTCAATATTCCAGGGAGATGAAATGAAGCAAAAAGGAAACTTGCCTCCACTTGAGCTTTGGAGCAAAATTAAGTTATTTTGTTTCAAAACATTCATTCGAGATGGAAAAAGCTGCTCTCATCAATTTTGCTGTTGTTTTTCTAATCTTTGTTGAGAATGCCTCAAAAAATGTTGTTTCCATACCCTTAATTCAATTCTCCTGAAATTCTTTGCTTTTAAAACAGTTTAGTAATTTGGTCTTCTGGTTTTGTTCAAACAGGAAGCAACTTGTAAAGCAATTACGTTTCCTGCAACAGAACCAGTCTTCCTCTTGGCCACTGCTAGCAGAAGGACATGGGGGTGGGTGGCCTGGAATAAGACAGTGGCTCTAAAAAGACATTCTATCTCTACCTCTTTTGAGGTGCAGCTCCTAACCCTCATACAGATGAGCTAAGTGTTCAAGACAGCCCAGCTCCAAAGTGCTCATGATGCCTAGCTCTGACTTCTTTTCACAATAGGAACCAAACTAAAGTTCAAGCCCAGATTCTGGAGTTGACAGTTTGGTTTAGACCTGAATCTAATTTGTAACCTCCGCCTGCTTCTTTAGAAAATGCCTGCACGTTCCTGCACCCCCAAGGCACCCCTTCCTGATGCCAGTTAGGAAATCAAACTCAGACCCAGCCCTTGTCAGGGCTTGATGAATGGGCTTGCTGTGTGAAAGATGAAAAAGAGAAGGACCTGGGATTGTGGAAGCTGTCAGGCAGAGAGGAGCAAATGCCTGGAGGATTTAGGAAGGGCCCTTGGTAACAGGAAGAGCTCTGTCACCTTCATTCCCATATCGAGAGCAACTCTTGGAGTAGGTGATGGAGAAAGGAGCAGCCGATGGCCACTGTGAGGAAGTGGTGGAATCAGCTGCAAGGGAAGGAACACACTGCTGGTGCTTCTTTGCAAGGGAGCCCAGCCCAGCCCAGCCATAGCAGGACAAGAATCTCTTCAGTGGCAGAGCTGAGCTTGGGAGGAGGGGGAGAGATCAACCTGAGAGCTGGGAGTGATTTACCAAGCACCACAAAGCAACTCCCAGTTTTCCTTCTGCTCTCTTGCAAGCACATATTGAAGTCTGGAAGCTCATTGTACAGTTTATCAGAGCAGGACCCTGATCTTCTTCTGCTGGGCACAATGGGATGGTGACATTAATGTCTGGTTATATTGCCATCTTCAGTGCTGATGACAAGTGCTGCCGACAAGTGCTGCCAGTAACAATGGTGATATTTTGCCTTTCACTAGCTATCCATCAGTCTGGATTGCCTGTGTACCTTAGTGATACATATCCTCTGGCTGGGGAACCTCTGCCCTTGGGCTATGCACAGCCCCATTGAGTCAGGACAATGGTGTGGGAAAAGACTGTGAAGGGAGTAGAGAGCAGTCAGACTGCTGGTTCCATCCACCTGCATCTTCATCTGCATCTCCATCTGCAACTCCATCTGTATCTCCATCTGCATCTCCATCTCCATCACTTACCTGCCTCAAGTAAGAGTGTAGCCTCCTCTGCCTCCCTAACACAAAGGCTTGAAAAGAACGAGTGAAGCAAAGGAGAAAGCAACCTGGAAAGGACTGGTATGTGTTGCTGCTTAAGCCAATCGCACTACTTAGTTGTCTTGAGCAGTTTGGATGTTTGTCTTGTGCTGTGGGAACACCTATGGTGGCAGAATGAGGATGCAGTGTTCTGTGGTTGTACTTCACATCATTCATCAGAGCTAAGACACTCACAGAAATGAGTGTTACTGCTGGAAGTAAAACCCAGACCATTTCTGCCTGCCCAGCTTCTATGTCCCATCTCACCTGTGACATTGGGTTAGCCAGATGAGGTGTATCCTTAAATAGAGAAACCTTGAAATTAGTCTACATCCTGTTGTGTGTGCTTCTTACCTCAAACCCTGTTCCCAGTCAGCACCAGTTTGAAAGCCACTGCTAGCGCCTCCTAGCACATTATTTTACTGCCACTTCGATGAGCATCAGCCAACCACCAGAGCTGGCTGCTAAAGAAAAGTGTGGCTTGTTTTCACCTGCTCCTTCCACAACCAGTGTAAAATGAGAAAATGATTGCTCTGAAAGAAGCAGGCAGTGAAAACAGATGCAAAGCTGGGAGTGCTAACTCCTCTGTCAAGTTAATTGTCTGCCTCTTGTAACCTAGTGCAGCTCAGTTTTGAAAACTTTTATAGAAATCCAATTATGTGCTGGCTGTGGAATTTTTATTGATAAATAACTTACCAGAGCAATGCAAACTGAGGAGAAGTGAGGGTGACAGAGGGGTGTTATTCCTACAGAAGAGGGGGGAAAAGAGCTTAAAGTCATGATTGATTTTTAGGCTTTCAAAACTGCTCCCATGTGAATTTTCACTAGTAAACCCTGCCCTGGCAACAAGCCATCAGGAATAAAAGCAGACCCAAAAAACCAAGAAAGATATGTACAGATGCAAGCTTTATGAAGGGCTTTCAGAGAGAACTTACTTCCTTGTGCCTTGGGTTATTCACTTTACAGGTCTCTGGATACTGGGTTACTTTATGGAAGGCAATGCTAGCAAAGCTGTTACAGCCTGGCATCTAGCAACTGAGTCACCTATGCTCCATCCTTCATTTTGCACACTTTTAGAAGTCAGCAGTTTAGTTTCAAAGAAGATGCTGAGGTCAGTAGGAATCGTGGGTACTCTGGGAAAACATGTTCATCTCTGGGCCAGTAATGGAAATCTCTGTGTAGAGAAGGAAAGAAACTGTATCAGGAAGGCAAAGACAAGGGTTTCAACACAGAACATATTCAGACTGCCTAAAAAAAAAGAAAAAAAAAAAAAGACATCAAACTAAATTCGCAATCAAAAGGAAAAGTGATCTTAACCCTCATCGTCTGATAACAAATAAAAAGTCACAGAAGATGCATGGAAATGATTTTTCTTTTTGAAAACTGGCATTTTTGAAAGTGAAACCTTTGGCCGAAATTCATCATCATGTTTAGAAAAACTGCATTGCACTGTCTTTCCCTTTCATCTTTCTTTTTCAGTATTCTTATTCTCCTGCTTGTTTATTTTGGCTTTTTCTCCATTTAAGAACGGAGGAAAAAAAAAGTGAATTATATGTAAGCTGGAAAATCTGGCTTCTGCTCACCTACCCAACACAAGAAGCTGTGGAGTGGCTAGAGGCTATGGCCACTTGGAGTTCATTTCAGAGGCAATAAGCCACATAAAATCCATGTGCACAGGTTCTCTGAGAATATTTATTTCCACTCCTTTTGGTTTCAGCCCTGGGAGACATCATTCAGGCAGAAAAGATAGGGTGTCTTTTCAGTGATGGAGTAGACCTTGCTGAGATCAATTTGCATGAAAGACCTAACAGATTAGATGATCACTGGGAATTGATCCAGGTATTTGGGGAGTCTGCAAATGAATGTTGGAAATCTTTCAAACACTTTCAGACTTTTTAGTTGCTTTCCCTCCTGGTCTGACTGGTGAGAGCTGAAGAATGACCTCCTTTGCAGTATTTCTGCATTTCTCCTTTCATGTCTGGCATACAGACAGAAACTAAGTAATGCATGAAAATTAAAAGTAAAAATTAACAGAGTTTTCTCAAGTTTAAAGCCTGGATTTAGTCTGAACCACAATTGGGTCATGCCCTGGGCAATTTGCATCCAAGATTTAGCCTTGAATTCATTTGGCCTCAGGGCAAAGGTCTGGGCTAGTTGTGAGCACTGCATTTGCATTTAGTCTAATGACACTCTCCCAGCCTCACTGGCCCCATTAATTCTGAATGTGACATTCTGTCATCCATGAGCTGACATAAAACAGGGAAACACTTTTACATGGGCAGTAAAGATGGAGAAAAGAGGGTTTGGGTTTCATGTACTAAAAGGAAAGCAAGGGTCAAGGTATCTGAACTCCTCTCAGGTCTCTCCCAAGGCCCCTTGAGCAGTGTGTGGTGATGAGGAGGAGGTATGGGTCCAGGCAGAGGTGTGCTGCTGGCTGCAGGGGCTCAGGCGAGGAGGCATGAAAGGAAGAGCTCTCACTTGAATTCTTGCTTGAAACTTCCTTTACACAATTTCTTCCTGGTGAAGAAAAGGGCACTGAAGGCTAACCAAGCAGGGAAATATTCTGTCTCTTCTCACTGGTATTTACTCTTTCCCATCTTCTCTTTTAAACACAATTATAGGAAGAAAAGATTGTTGAGCTGGGTTTTACCCATCATAATGAACAGGGAAAACAAAAGCAAAAAAGTTAGAAACTGGCTTGTGCATCTAAAATACACCCACAGACTTTTCATGCCTTGCTTTACTGAGTTTCAGTGGAGTCAGCATCTGTTTGAAGTATTCATATAGGCTGTAGCATTCTCACATTAAGACATTTATCCTCCTAATACCTTTGTGAGGTGTGGACATGCTGTCATCCCTATTCTACCTAGGACATAAAAAGAAGGCCTGCAGAAATGTCTTGGGAGGCATCCCGATGTGTACCAGTAGCTGCAGAGCGAGTGAGTGATGTACCATGTCTTCACCAGTGGCAACACTATCACAACTTGGTGTATAAACTCAGTAGGTAAGTACCACTGCCAGCAGGAAGATGAGCACTGTCCTCCCCAGCCCATAGGACTACATAAGCAAGATGACATCCATCAATCCAGGACAGAGTCATGACTTATCGATACAATATCTCACCAGTATCTATTCCCTCCCAAACTAGGAGTACTCTTTGCATGGACATACCTCTGTTGGAATGCTTTGTGTTGCACGGCTTTTGGAGTACATCAGGTGATAGGAGGCTCTCTGCTCCTTGAGTGCAGATGTATTTAGACTTCTGCAGCAACAAATACCTTCCTTTCCATAGAGGAGGTGCATTTCTAAGCACTGGGGGAAGCATAGAGTCTAACACAGCTCATACCTCGTCTCCGGTCCTGAAGGCAAATTGAAGGCATTCATATGAGAGCATTGGCTTCCCAGGTTTGTAATGATTCTTGACAGCAATGCAGTGAAATATTTTCCAGAGTGGGAGTACAGATGTGGGGTGATGTGGATCTTATTTCTCACATAGCCCCAGTCGTGTAAATATGAGGATTGAAATACACAAGGTGATGAAGAGCAGATTACTTAAATAGGAGGCTTGCAAGAGGTTTGCCGGTAAGGTAAGCAAGTCTAATAAACATGATAGACATAACAGAAAAAGCTGGCTACATGTCAGCCACAGGCAATGTGACCCTTAGCTCTCCCCATGCAAAGTATCTTGTGGTCTTTCTGGGTGAACCATCTCTTCAGAGGAGTGTAAAACCAAGTGAAGGTATGGGAGCTGTTCCAACTTATAGAATTTGAGTACCTGGCCATTATCACACTCACAAGTAAAAAGTCCTTCTGTGAATGATCAGTCCTGAAGACACATTCTGCTCTAGAATGAGCTAGGACAGATGTTTGATGCCCCTATTAAAAGAGGGATACTAACAAGACCTGAACCTTAGAAACAATCATTGGAGAAAACTGAGGAGGTTGGTGGTGAAGGGATGCATTCACCAAAGGAGGAATTAAGTGGTCCAGTCATTCAGCCTTGCTAAGCAGTAAGTGATCAGTTCAAGAAGAAGATTTTGACTGAAGGTATGGCTGAATTGGAGCTAGAAAGTGACTGACTTTTTGGTAGCTGTGCTAGGAAACTTAGGAAGGAATGAGAGAATCAAGTTGGACTGTGCTGAAGTTCTTTAATGGAAAAGAAAAAAACCCACAAAAACAAACACAAAACCAAATGGATTATCAACACAGAACCATTTGTTTTCTCTCAAGTTTTTACTGATTCAATTAACTTTTCAGACAAGGAAGATTCCTTTAAAAGGAAACATCAAGGCATTTTAATTTTAACATAGCAAACTGAAATGCTGAAGTACTTCTGAAGCTTGCTTCATTTATTTCATCTGAAACTGTTGACTGGATTCAGCCAAGCGTGTGCCCAATCTCAATCCCCTTGTTCCTTGGTAGTGCTTATAAAAAAAAAGAGAACTGTCAGGCTGCAGCACTGAGGGACAGATGTGGAGTGACAGTTGCCAACATGTAGTCACCCCAGAGAAGAAACCATAGGCAGTGGCTGGGTCACACAGCAGAGACCTAGCTGTTACACACCATGTCCCATTCTACCTGGCAGCACCTATATGTTCTTATATAGAACAGGTTTGCAACTACTTGTCGTATTCTATAATTCTCTTTCCATAGACTCATAGAATCATAGAATAGTTAGGGTTGGAAAGGACATTAAGATCATCTAGTTCCAATCCCCCTGCCATAAGCAGGGACACCTCACACTAAACCATGCCACCCAAGGCTTCGTCCATCTTCTCCTTTCTATGCAGGACAGTCTACAGTCCAAAATGGAAGCAGGATGTCAGGGAGATGAAGGGCTTTCAGAGCAATTGTGATGATCCTGTAATGGAGGAAGGATAAAAGAAGAGTAGGAAAAGATGTGAAATGGTATTTAGCATAGAGGAAGGGCAGACCAGAGCTGGAAGTAGAATATAGTCTGATTGAACATCTCTTTGGACTGGCTGTCCTCTGAATGTATCTGAATCTGGTTCTGCTGGTGTGAACTTTATCATGATTAGGCTGAGTGCTGCTTAGCCAAAATACTGCAATAACTCAGCAGTTCTCTGTCCACACAGGGTCCTGGTAGTAGATGGTGTTTTCTTGTTATACACATATGAACTATCTCAGAGCCTGGTTAGTCTATTTGCCAGAAGTTCAACGCTTATGGATTTATAAAACAATGGCCTCCTACAACATCTGTTTACTACTACAGTAAGTGAGCCTTTTCCAAAAAATATTCTTACATGGAGAACACAATTCTTCAAACGTCGTATCAGCTAGAATCTAACTGAGAAATGCAATCTCCCTCAGGCAATTCTGGTACTTTTCACACTGTTTCATCCAGAATTGCGAGGAAAAGCAATGATAGGGAATGAGAGGTCAATTGAAGAGCTCTTTTCAGCACTGGGGAGCTATTTGCTGTTGGCTGACATGATGCTCTCTGCATTTTGCACCGGTGATGATTTGCAGTTCCTGAGCCCCACTCATACTGAATTCAGCCCCAGATGTCCCTCCCCTCCTGGTGTGCAGTGTAATACCCCCACACAGACTCAGTGCAATGTCTCTTGAGAAATCAAAATGTATGGAGCACTTAATGACTGGCATGGATGAGACACGCCTGCCAGTTCTAAGCAAGCCATTTCACTTTTCCCAAAGGGAAGATGCTGCCAAAAATCTTTCTATTTCCTCAAAAGGCTTTGATCTTCACACAGCTCCATTTTCCAATGGGAAAAAGCATTAATTTCCAGCAGATCCCTAGCACAGCTCTGCCTGGGTGTTAGTAGTCTCTCCTGTGCTCCCACTGGAAGGACTAATATACACCTCATGTGTCCTCTCCAAGCACTGAATACTCTCAAATTGACATGCCAAACTCTATAGCAGAAATAGTAAAACTCTGCATGCTTTATAGCTAGAGCACTTGGGGTGCAATTTTATTGGCCTGTTAGGTTGCTGGTTTGTACACACACCTTTTACATGCATGTAAAATGGATTATATGTCTACAAATAAACATATGTCTAAGTATACATTTACATATGCATCTATACACGTATGATTCATACAAGCATTTTACTTACTAAATGGTGTTATTATGATTTCCTGTTTCTTTACAACTGAGTGGTCAGCAAGTGTTGAAGCATGCAATGATCTTGCTTAAATTTACACACATACCTGCAAATTTCAGAACAATAAGCTCAGACCTACTTCTTGGTTTGGTTTTCTTAACATTCATAGCATGCCAGCTGGCTGAATCAAGAGCAAACTGAACTGAAGTTACAGGGTGACTTGAAAATCAAAGAAAAAGGCAGGTAAGTTCAGTCCGTGCTATCTGTAACTTGCTCAGATCCTTGGTCTCTCGGTTCTTTCACATCACCTCCCACCTGCTAACTGCTACGGCTATGGTGCTAACCATAGCACCTGCTAACTGCTACCCCTCCTCTGTGTTTTCTAGAGTTGTTTCAGCCTCATTGCTGCATGGGCTCTGGCTATGTAAGGGAGGAGATGGAAGGGGAGTTTTGGATGGCTCCACATCCCAGCTCAGGTGCTTGAGGGAGATGCCTGTTGCAAGAAACTGAGACACCTGGGCCTGTGCTGAAATGTGCACAGGGCCTCAGACCTAACCAGGCACAATCACCAGACCTTGCAACTGCTGTCCCAGCAGACAGTGCAATGGAAGAGGACATTCATAGTCCCCAGGTCCATTACACTGGGAGGCTTCTCCACTTTCAGTGGTCCTTGGTCCTCTCATCAGAGTTCAAGCTGCAGGAACTCTTCACATTTTGGGTTGGGTGTTTTTGCATATCTAAATGCTGCTCTCCTTCAGCTGCTGTGTCCTTTGCTCTGCAGTGCTCAGTCCAGGCTCCCTGAAGGGACGCTTCCAGTTGTGAAAACGAAGAAGAGAAGAGCCAGCCTCCTTTTTTTTTTTTTTCCCCAGGCCCCAGTCATGTGCCTTTCATTTGCCTTCTGGTTGCTTCTGTGAGAGAAAGTGGGGGCTGTTCAGCCTGGGAAGAGAAGACTGCGTGGTGACCTCATAGCAGCCTTCCAGTATCTGAAGGGGGCCTATAGGGATGCTGCAGAGGGACTGTTCAGAGGGACTGTAGTGACAGAACAAGGGGTAACAGGTTCAAATTTAAACAGGGGAGGTTTAGATTGGATATAAGGAAGAAATTCTTTCCTGTTAGGGTGGTGAGATGCTGGAATGGGTTGCCCAGGGAGGTTGTGAGTGCTCCATCCCTGGCAGTGTTCAAGGCCAGGTTGGATGAAGCCTTGGGTGACATGGTTTAGTGTGAGGTGTCCCTGCTTATTGCAGGGGGGTTGGAATTAGATGATCTTAAGGTCCTTTACAACCCTAACTATTCTGTGATTCTATTATTCTATGGCAGCACTTGTGTCCAGGTGACATTACAAATATATAAATATACAAATATACAAATATGCATATTTATATATAAAATATATGATACATTTTCACAGAAGAACAACCAAGCATATTGTTTTAATGTTGTTTCTTTTTTCCATTGCTTGGGGAAGAAAATAGTAGAAAGGAAGAAGCTGTAAATATTCCCTGGCTTTCAGCAAGCAGGAAATGGACTGATGGGTTATGCTGAGTGTGTCAGTTTTTGACTGATTTCATACTCAAGAGCCACTTCATAACATAAGCAGTTGGGTAGTTCTTTAAGGGAAAAAGAGGTGTTGTTCCAGCCCACTGGAAATAAGTAAAGGAGATTTTAAGAGCTTAATAAGTGTAAGGTGACTCAGCAAGAAAAGGAGCTACCAGAACTACCAATCCTGCAACATCTAAGATTGGCAAGCACCAAGTCCCAGTGCTGCAATGGAGAGTGACAGCACCTGTCCTACTCACCAAAATCAGGCACATTTCTGTGTCTGGGAAACAGCAAGCCTTCCATCTTTGGTGGTTTGCTTAGTTACTTGTTGTAGTGTATTAATGTGGGATTTGTCTCAGCCTTCTCTGCATTTTATTCTGCAGGTCCCAAAGGTTGTTCCTTATGGAAGGACTTTTGCCAAAGTCTGAACAACTGTGACTGCAGGATGAAAGCTACCAATAATCTAATTTAACTCCTCTGAAGGCAAATATTCAAAAAGTAAGGATCCACAGGTCCTAAGTAACTAGTAAAACAAAGTGATGATAAGTCCAAGGGGAGAATACTTGGCCAAGTTCTAATATTGCTCATACAGTATAAATCCCAAATAAATCCATAGACTTTGTTCTCCATGTCATTAAATTCACATACCTGAAAATAGTTAGGCTCTTTTGGTTGGTTGGGGTTTTTTTGGTTTGTTTTTTTTTAGTTTTTTTCTAGCTGTACAAAATTACTTGAAGTCATTTGGACCTGATTCTGCTCTTACAGAGCCTGATGTGTATGATGAGCAAAAGCATGCAGTTGTGCTAGAGACACTCTCTCTGCATTAAAAAATTAAGATCAATTTCATATACAGACATGATGCTTTCAGAGCAGTTTCACAGATATATCTGATTCAAGAGACAGGTAAGACAAAAGCACAGATTTTTCTCAGTTTGGAATAAAATTGCATTAAAAAAAACCATTTCTTCACATTTGCTTGTGAAGAAATTTTGTGTGATAGAAATAATAAAAAAAAACACCCAAAGAACACCTACCAGGGACTAGCATGCCCATCTTGCACAGTATTTGCTTCTCTGGTGGTCTGGGTCCTGACTAAGAAGGACCTTAGAGGTCATGAAATACTATGAACATCTGAACATGGGCTTCTTCCCAAGACCCACAGAAACCAGAAACCATCCCTATTATTTTTTTCCTGGAGATTCTTTTCCTTATTTTTAACATGGTCAGGACTTGGAATGTGAGATTTTGCCTTTTTCCTGAGATTAACATCTCTCCACTCTTTCAGCAAACCCACCACTGAGACTCCAAATAACTGTACTGGCAGGAGAGCATCACATCTTTCCCCTACTTCCCTGACTGTCCTATGATTTTTCTAATGCTGTCGATGCACCCTGCACAGCTGCCGAAATAGAAACATGAAAAAAGGAAGAAGAAACTAGCGGCAGAGTTTAATACAAAACAGGCATCATGACCAAAAATACCACATTTATAGATTCGCATCTTGAGCCTAATTCAAATCAATCACAGAACAACCCCCAAAGGGGAATATACATAAAAGAATCTTCCACTCTTGCAGGCTGGCAGATACACATATCACTTTTCACAGTCATCATGAACTGATGTTGCAGGGCATCATTTTTGGGCACCCTCATACCTTCACCTTCTAACCATCAACACTCCCTACTGCTAGGGATAGATCCCAGCAGCACTGCAGAGACTCGTCCTCAGTGCTTTGGTGTGGCTGGGTGGAAAAATTAACCTTCTGTTCCTCTTAAGTTCCTCTCTCCAAACCATGGTCCTGAGAGGCTGCTAGAAGTGGTCAAAAAAAAAAAATAAAATCTCTTTTTCCTGAGAACTGTTGGTATTTTGCCATTTATTTCCATTACTAATTGGCTCAGAGGAAGTCAGAATATCATAACTTCTTGCAGGAAGACTATTTCCGTTAAAAATATTTGGTTTGGGAATACTTTTAATTTCAAGAAGATGTAAGCATCTGCTTTTGATGTTGCTCTGCTGTGCTATATTATCAGATCATATTTGAAATAGTGAAGTCAAAGCAAGCTATTTTACCTTATCAGAATGAGAGGTTTCAATAGCATGAAAATTAAACAATCGAGCACTAGTGAGAAGGAATGAAAAAATCACCTCAGAGTATTTGGACTTTCTCACTAAAGTTTAACCAGCATGGCCGTGTTCCCACGGAATGTTTGGATTCCAAGAAAATCTGTATGACAGAACAAAAAAAATATCCAGAGCTGTTTGCTAGAGAGCAGGCAAGAATAATCCTCCCTCTCTTCTTTCTGCTACCTGCTCTCACATGGGATGGTGGGATTGCTGTCTGGGATGAGCCTGTGCAGACTCCCAGGATAAGCACATGCAGGTGCTGTGGGGAAGAGGTGTAGGAGTGGGATAAGCCCCAGGAGTGATGTCTTCATGTGAAGCAAGTACTTCACATGAAGGTTGGGAAGCCCTCCAAGGGGAAGGAGATGCTTGAGGGCCACAGAGGAAGTAATAATGCTAGCAGGACTTGGTAGTGTTTATCTGCTGGTCAATATCTGAGAATGATTCCCCAGCAAAGTTGATTAAGCTGAAGAGTGGCAAATAAAATAATGAACAGTAGCTAGGTGATAGCTTGTCAAGAAATACAGAGGTAATGGAGAACTTTCTGCCAAAGTATTCATGCAATTAAAAGTGATTTAAATGAAATTAAAGTTTTTCAGGGAAGTTTGCAGAAATTTGTGTGGTTTCTGCTCAGAGTAAAAATCATGACAGAAAGTTTTCTTATTAAATTGACATGTCCAGTACCTGTCCTAGCTCCCAGACTCTTCTTCATACTCTCAATATCTTTAATGAGCTAGGTGCTGTGGAGAAACTATAAACCTCATGAAACACCCTTGGCTGACATGTTTGAAGTCATAGATAGGCTGCAACAGCAAAGCAGCCCAGGCAATGTAGTCTATCCTGGGAAACCCAGGATGGGGTGGATTGTTGGAACCATAACTTCTATGAGTCACTGTGACACGCAGGCAGATCCAGCTCTCAGTTGATTTGAGCAGAACAAATGATTTTGTCATTTCCTGAAGGAATCCATTCCAAACTATCCATTTCACTAGAAAACATGATATCCAGAATTTTTCTGTCCTGCTCTGGAATAAAAACAAATGTCAGAGTATTGGGAATCTCTCCTTCTTTCTCCTGGGTGAAGATCCAGTTTTCAAGCAGCTCGGTGTGCTGGGCGGAGGAGTGTCTGTGTATAGCATGTGAGACACACACTTCCAGCCCTGCTTTGTATGCCTCTCTTTGGCAGTCCTTGCTATTGGGGCAATGATACATTTGGAATTTCAAAGAGAGGCAGGAATAGAGTGGAAATACTGTGCCATTTGCCTCTGTGTTCTGTGAGGACTTTCTGAATGGTGTCCATATTGCTCACTGCAATCAACTACCCTCTATTCATTGATGTTAAGGAAAACCAGACATTTGAGATACTCATGTCACTAGCGTCATGTGCCTTTCATGCCTTTTCTTCCAAGGCAGCTATATTGCTGAAGGCCAGATGGCACTCTGAGATACACTGCAGTAAATCACAAGCATTTCATCAGTCCCACAGTGCAGAGAGAGAAGAATAAGGCCCTCCCACCCAAGACACAGTATTACTGGGGACATAGCTGGAGACTTCCATTTGTTTGCAATTATGTGCTGGCACTGGGAAAACCCTGAAATCACCATGGTATCTGGGCAACAGATAAAGCTTTTGTTTTCACACAGACAAAAGGCAGAGCAGGCCAAACCATCACAGATTATGTGAGCACTGGGAAGTCTGATGAAAGGCAATAAAGAATGTCCAAAGTCAGCAACAAATAATATGGCATCAGGAAAGAGAAATCTTAAAGTAGTTGAAAGTGAGGAAGAAGAGAGGGGAAGGGGAGAGAGAGGAGGGGAGGAGTGAGGATGGCTGGGTGCCCAAACCAGTGATACACGGGGTGAGTGCTGCTAAGATTCACATGGGAGCAAACCACGTGGGAACTGTGCAGAGCGAGCTGCATAGCTCAGACCTACTCATCTCCTGCCCACAGAGCATCCCTCTCCAGACTTTATCTCTTGCAACTGAATGACTGGGAAGCCTTGTTTCTCCTTGTCACTTCTCCATTATCTTTCTACGTTACTCCACCCTTCCAAGGAACTGAAATACTTTCTGTTAGCCACATCTTGCATATGGTGAAAGTGCTGAATGTGAAATTAGATGATCTTCACTTCTTTACTTGCTTGACAAGCCATCCTGCGTCTGGTGTGATGCTTCTCCAACACCCAACGAAGAGATAGAGACTTGCATTCTTTGCATCTTGCATGTTTGATTAAGAGCCCAGCAGAGCACATCTTCAGCCATGAAATCTATCAGGTAGGGACCATCTTTATCTTGTGTGTTTGTGCAACTCCTGCACAGTGGCGCCTTGTCCCAGTTATAATAATGATGGACAGACTAAAAATCAGACTGGGAGACAGGACACAAGAGTAGGGGATTGCAGGCTTGGACAACAGATACATTCTGGAAATGCCCCTGGAATCTCTCTCTTCTTGGCAAGACTAGATATCTGGAGATCCCAGGAGGCACAGAGGGGAGCCAAATCCCTCAGTAACAGGTTTGGGGTAGGATGTTTAGCAGGCAATAACGCAGGAAGGAGAAACACTGGAACAACTAGGCTGAGGAAAGCACTGAAACCAACCGAAAGTTACTATGTGGACCTTAGGTTTGAATGTAAACACATAGCACGATGGTAGTTATCTAACCTTTTATGTCGCTCTAGATCTGGCATACAGGGTTTGACTCCTGTTTGCATTCATACTATTTATATTTGGAAAGAAAGACGTATTTCCTCTCCTTTTGCTTCTTCTTTTCCAAATACTTTGTTCAGAACTATTTTACTAGTGCTCTACCCTGTGGGAAGGTTCTGATTCATAAAATATGGGCCAGGCCATGCAGTGGGGCTTGGCATTTGCTCATGTAAGTGGTCTTCCCTTTGTGTAGGAATTATAGAGTGTAGTCTGAAGTATTTTAAAGGTCTCTCTGGTACTCAGAGGCAAACAGATAGCGTGTGCTAGATATTAAACTTACATTGGTTTAATATATTGCTGTGGTATTATGTATGGAAGGACTTGGCGATTTGGGTTTTGTTACACCCTCTGAACCACATCCAGAGAGTCTTTTCTTCAGATTTGCTGTTTTTACAGGCAGCGTACAAACATGTTTCACCACAGCCAAAATCTTCTTCCAGGCACTGCAATAAATCATGTGGCGCACTAGGCAGCTGGAAGTGATTGCAGATCTCTGGGGTGGAAGGATCGCACATGTTTTGGAGGGTTCAGTCAGCTACAGCAGCATTTTAAACCTCTGTCCTTCTGTTCTTAGGTTGTGTTCTTCCACCTCTCAACAGACTGTGATAGACTTCACCCTCAGTTCAAGCCATGGTGGCCTGGCTTGGGTTAGCTGAAAGTGTAAAGCACCTTCTGGGTTCTACCAGTTCACAGGGTTGGTGGGATAGGCTTCAGCTCTCTGCTGGCAGGCGGAAGGAAGCAATAGCAGGTCACCGTTTTTTCTCAACAGTGCCTACACTGAAGCACTGAGGCTATAGAGAGAGGTGCTGGAAGGCATGTGAGCTGAGGACACACTGATGTGCCAAAGGGTGGTGCTGTGGCTGGCAGAAGACAGATCTGGCTTTACAGATGGGAATGAGCCCAAGAGCATAAGCCAAACAGCTCAGCTGCAGCAGTCAGGCAGCTCCTTTCCAAAAGAGTCCTGTATCCTGCTATGATACAGTGGCTGCAAAGAACAGAAAGGAGGTGTCCTACCACCTCTTTCAAAGACCACAGAGCACTAACAGGGATTAGGGAACAGGAAGCAGGAAGGTGTTGATGACAGACAGAGACTGTCAGCTGGTTTTAGATCACCAAGACTTGACATTTGAGCTGTTACAACTGGGATTTAGAGGAAAGAAGAGGTCCCCAAAGAGCCAACATAATAAATGAAAGACAAATAAGAGCCGGGGCAAAAAGGAACAAAGGTAGAAACTCAGGGGGTTCCTACAAGAAAACCACCAGTGTAAGTACTCCCACCAGAGGGGACCTATGTGAGCAGACCACCCTTCCAGAATCAGGAGTTACATGGACCAGGGACAGGGCTGCAGCCTTCTCTCTTTTCCATGCCTCTGCCCCCCTAGCTAGAAGGCAACATTCATGACCAGAAATAGAAGTTTTTTACCCTAAATCTGTCTCCTGTGTAACAGCAGGAGTCATCCTCAGCCTCGATCTGAGCAGAGCTGGGATGGCTGGTGATGTACTGGTGTTACTAATAACAGACAGGCTGAGGAATGCTCCCTTGGAACCAGGGCTTTCTGCTTATGGATTTGAGACCAGAGGGATCGTTAGCTCATCTAGTCTGACCCTATGGTAATAGAGGCAAGAGAACTTCACCCTGTGTCCCCTGAGAGCCCAGCTAGCAGTATGTGGCTAACACCACAATGGCATTCAGCCCCCCATCTGAAGACGTAGGAGGGATCAGGGCCTTCCCCCCCTCTCGGAAAATGTGTTCCAAAGGCTAATAAGTTCCACACTTAGAAATCTGTTTCCAGTTTGAATTTCTCTGGCTTCAGTTTCTAGACCTTGGGGTTTTTTGTGGTTTGGGGTTTTTTTAAATTATTATTTATTTATTTATTTATTTTATTTTGCCTTTGCTCATCTCAAAGCTACATATTTGTTTTGTCTGAGGGACTCTCAGGATAACTTTAGAGAAAGTAGCTTTATAAAACAGGGAGATGCTCACCAGAACCTAGGACTGGCTCCCATCGTATAGCATCACAGCAGCTCCTAGGTAACATCCTCAGTGGTAACGTCCTCAGCTGATTCCAAGAAGCAGGGACATTTACCATTCTGTCTTCTGACCTATACCATAACAGTGCTTAATAAATCCAGCCCATAATCAATGTCAGGACGGCTGAGGCCATGAATGCAGCTGATTTCCTTCAGCTTGCTAATATTGGAAAGCTGCCTATGAAGAGAGCCAGATGTGCTAATAAGGGGGTTCACCTCTAATTCTTAGGCAGTTCATGGATACACTGCCATGATGCTTTGCTGAGGAAATAAGAACCAAAATGTTCACATTCAAGATAAAAGACGTGATGAAAGGCACTGCAAAGTTCTCTACAGAACATGGGGCCTTTCCTTAATATTAATGTATAATTTTGTAGCTAATTACTCCCAGTGTATTTCCCAGTGGCCTGGGAACCTCTCACTGACCATCTGCACTCACAATTACCTGCTCAGTTTTTCAGAATCTCTTACTAAATCATTGCTGGATTTGCAAAGGGATCATCAGTCATCTGAGTTACCTTTTTCCATTTTTTGTCTTTCTCTTTGCATCAATTTTGCCAAGAAATATTTATTGGACAAGAAGCTCAGTGAGACTAAAGCAGTTTCACTGTTATGAGGTATTACATTATCCCTAACCTTTTCTCCAGCCAAAGCTGTACATGGTGCAGGGATTCACTGTGTTGTTACAGTGTAAGAATGGAAAAGGAGTGGCATGTTGGAGCAGGGCACTGTGGAGGGAGCCGGGTGACATGAGAAAAAGCCTTCCACCTGCCATGGGGACTCAGAGATGAGGGGAGGCACTGACAGAAGCCAGTCTCCAACTCATGATTTTGAAACTCACAGCAAATTCCCTACAACATTGTCCAAGTTAGGATTGTACCTCCAGGATCTCAGGCCAGTCCTACAAGCCTCTATAACCATTCCCCACCTTCAAACTGAAGGTTGATCTTTCTGTGCCCTCTGAAAATCAGCCCCAAGAGCATCCTCTGTCACCCCTTGGGCTCTTCAGGGAAAGTCTCATCCCTTCCCCAGCAGATGACAATGGCATCCTTGTTGCTGGAGCAAAACCAGCTTTTCAGTGCCACTGAAGTGAACCTGCTGCAGGAGAAAAGCTGGGGGAAAGAAGAAAAAGATAAAAACCCAAAAGGTTGGGCTCCTGTTTAGGGAGGAAATGGTCAATCTTTTCCTTTTTAAGACATTTCAATCTCTGAGGCTGCTGCTCCCTATCAAACCCTATCAGCACTTTGCCTCAGGTTCACTGCAGAGTTTGAGCCCATAGGGCTACATGTAAGCACCCTTGAAACTGGCAACTTAAACTACACCAGAAGCTTTTTACTGGTGTGGAGCTTTTAGCCATTTGTATGTGAGGACAAAAAATAATAGAAACAAGTAATGATTTCATTTAGATAGACATTTTTATTAAGAAAATTTTAAGTGCATACACATTTATAGGAGAAATTATGACAATATAAAAGTGTTTATCTTCAAAATATTCTATGAAAGGAGTAATTTCAAAAGCATAATATAACTCCTCCATAAAAGCTGCCTTACAGGAACACAAATACAAAACCCTTTTCACATTATTTGGGAAGATATTTCTTTTTACTTAATAAAAATATAAAGTACAGTATTTACCACATTCTGACAACAGTGAGTTCTTAAGGAGTGGAAGATGGGAGGTTCATGCAGCCCTTTCATCATGATACATGTTTTCTTCTCTGTGGCTACCAGAGTTTCATGTTTGCAGATAAGGTTTGTCTTGGTGGGATTGGTAAAGAAACAGAATATCTGATTTTAGGTGACAAGTTCTCAGAAACCCCTTGTTTGTATAAATGACATCACTCAAAACAAGTTGCCAGAGAAAAGAAGGACCCTAAAATGCTAACAAAGGGAAACTAGCAAGAAAAACTTCTACAGGAACTGCATTTTCAATGAAATGTGTATATTTAACTTCAAATATAGCCTTCATTGCAAAAAGAACAGTCATCTTTGCTCAAATACCTTATTTAAAAACACATCAGAAAGTCACACTTCATCCTTCCTCAGGCAGAATTCAGATAAGATATTGATACAGACAAGTATAAAGCTAGTATAAATAAATTGGCACAGCAATAAATACCATCTATTCTTCAGGAAAAAAATATAAAAATCCAACCTTAGGATTTGACAGCTGCACTTTGAAAATACCACATGTGATGATTTCACATTTGTGGAAGCTGCTTTTTCAGCACAGTTCAGTGTTATCTCTTTTCTCTCATTCTCCTCACGTGTGGTCCCTACATCACTCCCATCTCACTATTCTTTCTTCTCCTGATTTGGTCTTTGGTCAACAGTCAAAGGCAAAAAGGAAAATCAGGTGATCTCCCCAAGCGGGTTTCTGCTAGTGCTGTTTCTCAGCCTGCTATTACCATGGTGTGCACATGAGGAGCAGTGTGAGATGCAAGGGATAGTGCAGGGAGTTTGAGGCAGCCAAGTGCAAACAGCACTACTGCTCTTCCTGATGCAGCATGCAAATAATGTCAGGCAAAGAGTAAAGCTTCCTGCTCAAAGCTGAAATTTGGTCTAAAGAGAAAGGTTTTTCAGGTTCTCACCAAAGTATTCTGCCAGTTCTGGACCACCCCCGCATTCAAGCTGTGCTCAGCCTTGGTCAGGCAACGAAAGAACATGGTGGCGATACCTGAAAGCAGCCCCATGCCCAGAATGGTCTCAGTGACACGAGTAGGGGACTTGTCACCAGAAGTGTCATGGCCCAGGTAACAATGGGTATCACAAGAAATGCCAGAGGCAGACAGCCAGCACCCTGCTGTCAAAGTTCCCTAGCCTTGCAGGGAGTCCCTTTCATTCCTGCTGCTACTCATGCATTGCTCCCAGGACTGCCAATTTCAATGCTTCTGTCAAAGCAGTCTGCATGCCCAGGCTGTAATGTGGGGTTAGCATGTGCCCAGAGACCTTTCTGTACTGGTGCTGACCTCAGATACACTATCCATTAAGGACTGCAGCAGAGCTCTGGCAAGGCTGTTCAGTCACATTCACCCACCTCACCTTTCCACTGGAAAGACATTTCCCCTTGAAAAGGAATCTTCATGGCCTCAATCATCATTAACAAGGTATGCTGTAGAATCAAAATCAGAGGATTATTCAATTCTCTGTTTACTCCAATGGGAATTAATCAGACCTCGAGCTGTCCTTTGATGGGAAGCATGTGTGAAGACTGCACCTTTTGGGGTGAAACGAGAAGCTCCGTGTCTGTGTTAGAAACAAGATTCTTCCATGCTTTCCCTTAAGTCATTCTTGGCTTTGACATTCACATGTCCACCTCTGGCAAACTGCCAGAAATTGCAGGTGCATACATGGCGACAGAAGATAAACCTTAGGATATGAAGCACAGACCAGGGAAGATACAAGAAACTCTAGTTTTCTCATAGAAGTTCTTTCTGTCTTTACTCTTACAACAGATGAACCTACTCACATTAAATCAACACTCCAATTCTCACCAAGTACAGTGGTCCCAGACCTTCCAAAACAGAGACACAATATACTTACAGCACCAGATTGGTAATAATAACAATAGAAGGAACGTCAAAGTCTCACATACATACATTTTAGGCACAGCAGTTGGTTTCTACTTTAAAACAAATGAGGTGATGTTTCCCAGCTGAAGCACTCTCTGTAATAACACTGTTTTGCAGAGAGAAAAATACAAGAGTTTTACCTGAATACACTCAGAAGTAGGGTAGTCCCTGGCTTGCCGAAGTGCCTGTTTGGCACTGATGATGCCTGACACAAAAAGAAGTGCTTAGTGAAACATCCCTCTCAGTGTTCCTGACACAGACTGGAGGGAAAATTCCTTTTGAAGCAACCCACTCAAAAAACATACAATCTCACATTTTTTTTTGCTTACAATACACACACAGGTACACACAAATGCAACGTCTGTGCTGCACAACTGTGCTTCCCCCAGATCCCAGTGTGCAGCATCATGTGGTTATCTCAGTACTGCAAATGTCTTTCCATACTTTATACTGCAAAGATATTGTGTATACAGGTAGGAACTGGGAGGAAGATATTTCTGGCAGAGAGAGGATTGTTACAAGAAGTGGTGCCTGTCCCCACAGGTATTTTGCAAAGGAAATTCCAGACTACCCTATTCACCAGCAAACAAGACCATAACCACTGGTGAACAGTGAGTGTTGGCCTTCATTTCCACACCTGAGAAACACCACTCCTTCCACAAATTGGGCAGACCCTCTCTTGCCCCAGGCATCTCTTTTCTCCACAGATATGGCCAGACATCATCTTCCAGGTATCTCCAGAGGAATCAAAGGTGTTACTGCTCTCAGGAACCTGTGACTGTTCAGTAACCAAGGCTACAGCATCATTGGTGAAGGGTTACATGAATGCATCTCCACCTACTTCAATGCAAATCTAGCCAGGAGAGCTGAAGCCACCTCCTGTGGATGGGTGGGAAGAGATACCTGGTGCATGGCAGCGTATCTGACTCCTCAAGCAACTTACATCATGATCATATGGTTGGACCTATAATAACCCATGCCTTTTATGCTAAAATTTGTCATCAGAAACACAGGAACATAGGAAATGCCGAGTGACATCAGATCAGTGTTTCGGCTCCTAACACATAGAACTGAAAAACAAGTACTAGCACCTTGCAATACCAGATGAGCACTGACTCAGCTGCTCATAGCTGTCTTCAAAGTCTCTGATCTTCAGAGAAGGGCTTTAGCCCTGTAGTCCTCAGTTTAATCCCTCACCCCAAATACCTACAAATGCCACCCATGGTGATACTGCCCACTTTCATCAATGTCTGGTGCTTAGCCTTCCTATGTTCTTGGCCGTGATGACTTCTGGAGGCAAGGAGTTCCTCCATTACTTATACAACATCATTGCACTGTACAGTTCATGTCCTTCTAGGTTTAAAACTCCAGGAGACTTGCATGAACCAAAAGGAAGTTAAATAAAGCATGACCTCTACATAGCAAAGGTAATAAAATATTATATAATAACATAGGGTTAGTTTGAATTCATATATGCCCTCAGTGCTAGGTAATAAACCAACCTGTATAAAAACTATTTCTCTCAAATAGTTACATCTTATTATATAAAAATAGCACTGTGAAAGGAAGCCAATTTGTGGGAGGGAAAAATAAAAACACCAAAAAAACCCCCCAAACAACCTCAAACAAAAAGAAACAACTTTTGGAAATGCATCAAGCGTTGCTTTTGTGCTGCATCATAACAGTGAAATGTATTCATTCCCTAATACTGGTAATCTGCTCTCTGGGTCCTACAGTAAGAAATCCTGTAGACGGCTTACAATGCTTGCCTCTTACATCTTGAACCTCCTGTTGATGAAGAACAGAGTGAAACACTATTAAGGTTGATTTTAGTTGCAAAAGCTTTGTCATCAGGCCTAGTCAAACAAATCTGTGTCTGGACTAACCCAAAGGCATTTATTTTGCAGCCCCTCCAACCAGTATTTGCCCAACATTTTGGGGGAAGTTCTCCACAAGGAGCTACTGGGACCCAGCAGGGCAGACCCAGCAATGTGAGTTATTTTGGGCAGGTTGTGTTCATCACAGTTAGTAAGGTGTTCAGATCTAACACAGGAGGAAGGCTAGCTAGGAAGCTTATTCTGGACTTGAAAGCCAGAGTAGAGAATTATTGGTGGGCAAAGAGAATTGGCAAAAAACACCAGCAGGGAAAGGAGGGATTAATCATTTGTGAGAAGTCCCAGTAGTGGAGCAAGTAGCACTGGGAATGCCCCCTCTACCAGCCCCTGCCCCTGCCCCATAGCTCTGCTGGAGATTTATGGACTGCAGCTCCACAGGGTTCCAGATCTCCATGAGGATGGAGGAACATAGAGGACAGTCCATGCTTTGCTCTTGTTGGTGTTCAGCTCCTGCCATGGGGTGTCTGGAGAGCAGATCCCCTGCATACTGTTCAGCCAGGAGCCATCCCTGTGGCCACCCTGCCCTGGGACCTCACCTGTGTTGAGCAGCTGGGCAGCATGTCACAGTTCATGGTGGCCAGCTGCCCAGTGCAGGTGGGGTGACAGGGAGGGTGAGCAGCACAGTAAATGTGTGAGGCATTAAATGCAGAGGTAGGGAGCTCAGGGTAGGAGGCAGACAAATCGAGTTGGCCATACTCAGTGTAAGCGTGGTACCCAGGGGGACTAGTGGGTTAGGCATTACAGTAAGTGCAGGTCTATTTTGTGCAGGATTCACTCAGAACAAGGAGCTAGTCTGTGCTGATGGCCTCCAATTTTTGTCTGAAGTGACTCCTACTCCTTCTCCAGGCTGATCTGCTTTTGCCATCTAAAAGTGGTCACTAAGCCTGAGTTACAAGTGTCAGAGATCAAATATTTAAAAACTAAAAACCCTGGTGTCCAGAATGTCTTGTCTAACCTACAGGATCCACACAAACATCCTTTTCGATATCTGCTGGACAAGTAGGATAGTGTGCTAACAACCAGAGACAGCTGTGGCTACTCTCAGCAAAGGTAGTCCCAGAAAATTCATCCAGACATAAAAAGGATGACTAAGGCACAAGCAAAATTTTTCTCTTTGAAGCTATCTTTTCCAATATTCCACACAGGTAATCCTGTTTCTTTTGGTGCAGAAAAGCAGGACAAACCATCCTGGTGGGAAAAAAAACAAATAAGTCATCCAGACCTTTGGCATAAATAAAACCGTTCTCTGGGACTTGCTATAGGAGAGGTGTCAACCAGTCACCACTGCACCAAATCGTGTTGTCGTTACTCAGTGCTGCATTTGTCATTAAAAAAACACCAGTGACAAATTCACAGCTGTTATTTATAGTTTAACTCTACCAGTTTGGTATTGGAGGAATATGGCCAGCTAAAAGAATTTCTTTTATTAAAGGGCTTTCAAACCTTTACCCTGTTTTAGACTTTATCTTTGTTTCAGGGTTATTTTGGCCTCTTTGGGTGTCTATTTTCCCATCTATAAAGTGGGAAAAATTTCCCACCTCTGTAATGGCTGAACTTTCTCACTGTTTCATGAGTTTTATCTATACAAAAGTCCTTTGCAGGGAAGGTACAGATGTTCTCCTCAACAAATATGAGGAAAATGGAGGTCTGGATAAACTAATATATTTGCCCAATGTCACATAGGATGGTCAATGGAAGAGCAGGGACTTAAACCTGAGGTATCCCAGCTCAGAAACTAATGCCTCCTACCATTCTTTCTCCCTGGAGACTTTAGTGGTGTTGTTCGGGAAGGGCAGAGTGGGCCCCGTTTCTTCTGTTGCTTTTTTTTATGAGTGCGATGACGTGGTCTAAATTAAAAGAAAAATACAAAAAGACTGCCATAAATTATCCACATACAAAGGCCTTATTCACATTTATTCTATGGCCCCATCACACCTTGCTGGCAGGGTGCAAACAATGATAACACCTCCTTTCATATAACCTCTGCCTCAGAGGAAACACTACACAAATGAAAGCGCCCTGGTGACAGGACATTCAATTCTCAGGCCAGAACCATGCTTTTCCCCAAAATACCAAAGCCTTCCCCAGTTCCTGCTAGATATGGTCAGCCAGGAATTTCACCATCCACATGGTACTTGCTGAGATACAATGAAAGCAGAGGAGGTCTGGATTTTTTACCTTCCCCGCAGCATTCCCACTGATAACAAGAACTGGTGGCTACTCAGCGGGATTAAGACAAGCCTATAGTCACTTATATTGTCCCCTACTATGTGGGATGTCCACCCAGCACACACTTGGTGGAGTACCAGGAGGCAGTTGTTTTGGCATCTTCAGCCCTTATTTACAAATGAGGTCAGAAATTAGAAGCTGCCACACCAGGGCTTACAAACACTATGTAGGAAGGCAGTAGCAGCACTTGGCTCCCATTTCAGTCAGCTTCTAGAAGCTGGGAGTTTCCATTCTCCCAAAGGGCTCAAGGGAAAGGTTTTTCCTATCTGAGGTTTTTCCTATCTGACTTTGGTATCTTTTGCAGATCCATCAGTTCTCTTGTCTGTGCAGGGGTAGGCACTGAGCTTAATGGACTCCAGCATCTTGGACAGAGGGAAGTTTTAAGGTGGGACTATATTAACTCAACAGCAGACAAGTTTGTTTATTTTGGGCTCTGTTCTCTCTGCAAGGGCCTGATTTTGCATATCCTTGCACGAAGGGAAAAAGAAAAGACAGTCAATGTACGGTAAATGGTGACTGGGATTGCCTGGAAGTGATAAAGGATTTGTTAGCTATTTCAAGTAAGGACTGATTTGCCCCTTACCTATAAGATGGATGAATGTTGAAATGATGCACAATGATTTTTAAAGCTAATTAAGGAATTTGTATTCCTGACAGCCTGAATGTATTTTACTGATGTTGAATAAGTGTGTATATTACATGAAGATGTGATGAATATAAAGCAATAATAAAGGCTAAGCAGAATTAGTGAGCAAAAAAATTCCATACTAAAAACCATCTCTGGTTTCACAGTCTATTGTATTGGGCTACCATATTCTATGTTTTCCTTTACTTTAGCTGCAGATTACAACACAGAAGATACTTTCATATTGAAGCACTGGTATAGATTAGGATGTCTTGACAGTTTGGATTTTACTTAAGCAATTACAAGAGCCCTTTCTACAAAAAGTATTGCTTTTATTCCAGAAAAATAAATTCCCATGTACAATTGGGTTTTGATAACACAAAACAATTAGCCATTTTATTGCTAGTGCATATAGGGTAATGTCACATTTCATACAATTTCAGTACAAGTGAAAAAATATAATATATGGCTGATTGAAATTGATAGCTACATTAACATTTATAGATCTATATAGATTTATTTTACAAGCTGTTAGTAGTTTAGAGGGATATCGGTGTTTTAAACTACCAACATTCATATGGCTCCAATTCAAATATATGAATTGTTTGATGCGCTATAAATATATTCCAAAGTACATTTCATTGAAGAAGTCAAAGCTGTGCACTAAAATATATCAAAAACATGCCTTGTGAAAATCCTACAGACAGAGCCCTCACTGTCTGTGGAGCATGAAAATGCCACTGGTGCTTGCGCATTACTAGTTGGAAAATGAAAATGATTACAGGATTAGGTGATTGAGATATATGCCTTCTGTCATCTTATTTCATAGAGCTGGGACCAAAATCTCTTCTGTTACTTAATGTAAACCAGGACATAATCCACCAAATTAGCAGAACTGCTTCTGGATTAGCATTATATAAACAAAACCCAGAATCCGGCCAGAGATCAGGCACAGGCTCACTGATTTCAGTAGAGCTGGCCCCAAATCTTCACTAGTGGAAATGAGAGTAGGACGTGTTCCAGCTGACTTATTCCCCCAAGTTGGGCAGACAGGATATGAGCACATCAACCCATTTGCCCAACCCTACAAATTTTGCGTGCCTCCTAAATTCTAGGCCTTATGAACAGCACAAAGGGCTCCATTGGGGATGACAGCAAACATACCTAGGCAGGGACTTGAGGACTTCTCAAAAGTTGGAAAACAAAGCTGCTCAAGCCCCTAGGATAGTCAGCATGGAGCAGATCCTGCTCTTCAGTTCAGTTATGCCTAAATACAAAGCCTTCCTGGCAGCATGAACCTGGATTACCTCTACAGAGAACATGACCAAAGGACAAGTGGGCTGAGTACTGGCAGCAAAGAAGGCACGGAGCATAGGATGAGATGGGAACAGCTGTCAGGGCTGGAATCACAGCCAGTTTGTTAGCTAGCTTCCTTTCCTCCTCCTCCTCATTCTTGGCCCCACTGTGGTCCCAAAAGGGCCACATGGAGGAATCTCTCTGTTTCTGGTATCATTTTTCCCATTGCTTATTTTAAAAACACACAGGAACAAAGAGTTAGGGTTTTTTTTAACTACACCTTGTTTAGCAGATGCCTTTACAAAGTGAACAGTGAAGGGCATTCAGCTGCCTGTACAGCCTCACATCTGCCCTGGGGCCATACCCATCACATTTGTCCAAGAATGCATTGCCTTTGCAAATGACTGGATTCCAGCCCTGACTTTACCCTACAGCTGCAGGGGGACAAGGTTGAGCAGGGTTACAGTATGGTTACTGAGGGTGGGAATGTGGTCATGAGGGTGGGAGGGATACTGAGTGCACAGGTAGGCTTGCTGGCCAAAATGCCGCTGCTGGATCAACCAGAGCCTGGGATATTGGGTAAGCAAGGAAATGCTTTGTACCATTACTTGTCTCACCTTCCATCCCAGGAAGGCTGGAGCCCTCCCCTGCAACTCAGCACAGAAATGTTCTTTGTGCTGCTGACCGTAAAATTGAGCTGAGATAGGATAGGTGCACCTCAGAATAGCCATTATCACCTGCTTTCAAGGGGAATAAAAACAGATTTTAAAAGCCTGAATTTGCCAAGTATAGCTGGTTTTCCCCTGGCCTCGTGTGAGAGCATTATTCATGGCAGCACATCTTGCCTTGGCTGATATTAGTAGCACTCCACACTGGCCAGCAGAGAAACAATTTATAGAGCCAAGACCCCTTAGGCCTCAGCTGCCTGTGCAAACAGACCCCCAGTGTAACATGGAGAAGGGGCTCAAAAGAAACTGGAACAATATAGATTCTAAAATAACTGTAGTTTGGCTTGGGAAAACATTTTCCTTGGGAGAACGGCTTTTCTTTAAAAGAGGATGAGTTGGGGACCCCAGAACAGATTCATTAGGAGAAATTTTGCCTCAAACCCTGGCAAAACTCTTATTTTAACTTTTAGAATATGCTATAAGCTGTTGTTTTAATACAGACTAGGTCAACTCCAAACCCTTCTTCAAAACAGTATCTGATTCCACGAGTACTTTGTCCACATGGTAAAAGCCAGCCCTTAATGTTCTACCCTTTAATAACTCAGGGTGTTAGCCGTTAAGTCCATTTGTCTCTTGCCTTACTTGTTTAAAGCTTTCTCCAGATATTCCTGGATCCACTTTAACTTGGGATCAATGCACACTTGCTTGCTGTTGCTCTTGAGCCTTGCACTGTAAAGGAGAAAAGTCAGAGTGAGCCCAGTGCGCAACTGCTCCTCAGCCCAAACCCACCACCCACCCACGTCCCTAATGCCTTATTTTGCTTGGGTGTCAATACTGCTCTCAGTTAACCCATGAAGAGGATGTGTAATTCCTGCCATCCTCGAGGCACCTATTACAAATATTTCTCGTTTCAAAGCACTGGTACCATCTGTCTCCTCTGGTCTGGACTAGGATGCATGTGGGGTTGGCACAGACACAGAATTTGAATCAAAGTTTTCCAGTTCATACCTGGGGTGTTAGGAGTTCAGCGTTAACAACAGCTAAACTTCATTTGGAAATACTAACATGGTAAATGTGGGCCATTTTTGGAAGGAATTAAGAACAGGTTTCAGATTCCACACAAAAGTAAAGTTTCACAGCTTTTGAAGACAGACACCAAACCATACCTCCTGGATGTTCTGAAACAGTAACTCTGCTTTTTGTTTCAAACAAGACTGAACGAACAGGTTGCAGGTGGGAAGAAAGTACCATAGTGCCAGAGGCAAGTTTTCTCTCAGCACTGGAAACAAAAGCAGAAGCCTCCTGAGGGTTTTCTCCTGGATGAACAAGCTGCACTTTCCACACCAGTCTCTTCAGCTAATCGAAATTCCCTGTGATTTTGGCATTTGGGCTAACTGCATCTTTCATACAGAAGCAGTACAAATAACTCTTCACCAGCATCAGCAGGTCTTACCCTCCAGGGGTCTCAGGGCCTCTTGAGAGTGCTGTGATCTCCCGTGTTTCCAGAAGTACCCTGCCTCTGCCCCAGCTGCTCAGAAGTTTCCCCTTAAGCAGCCTGCCTGCCATGCAAAAGTGCCAAGAGCAGTAATTTCATGGAAATGCCCATAGGAATAAGTTCAGTACTTGTGTAAGCATTTTGCTGGATGGAAGCCAAAATGTTTCCTGCTTTATAAAATGAAATCTGTTGAATATAAAACTACAGCATAAGAAATAACAGGTCAAAAAGGTTCTTTGGTCTGAAGTTATGCAACACAGTTGTAACATAAACACATAGAAGATGCAGTCTTGCAAGCCTTGTGCCAATAAAGAGATGAATGGACCTAATTCATATTTTCCTTACAGCAATGCCAAGCAGGAGTGTTTCCAGTGAAGTGATACCAACAGAGAGTAAGAATGGATTTGCTGATGTTAGCAATGCCTGGGAACTCTTGAGCTGGCCTCATAGGATACAGAATCTAAAGCCTGTGTAAGCAGCCTCCAGCCACCATTCCAGAGGAATGCAATGCAATTCATTTCACCTAATATTAAGACACTGATTTTTTTCTTGACAGTTGTTTCTGAGCCTATCAGCCCATCCTTCTCTTAGAGTCGCAGCAGAAACCAAGGCTGTTGTATGGAGTGTTGATCTGAACTAGTTAAGGTGTCTACTTCAGGGTGCAATTAATTGCGTGCTAAAAGTACCTGTTTCCTTATACCGAAAACCAAGGAATTTAGGGTGGGCTTTGTGAAAGTAGACACTGACAGAGGATATTTCTGTATTTGGAGAGGTGGCTTCCAATAGAAGGAAACACAAAAGCCTGCTCTTAGACTTTTTGCTCAGGTAGAATTTTGCTCAACTATAAAGGGGAGTGCAAAAAACCCAAAGTCTTTCCTTGAAACTGATTTCACTGAGATTCTCTATTCCAGAAAATGGTATCTGTTAAGTTACTTACATCTCCACTGTATAATGCATGTTCACTAAATTCAGAGTGTGCTTAAAAACATCAAGATGACAAATTTATGTTAGTTTTGATTGTATTTTGTTTTCTGTTTCAATAAAGACCAGGATGTTTCCAGGGTAAAAACTTTATTTTTCAAACTAACAAACAGGTGGTGAACAACAGGTTCATGTGTTTTGTGTGCCATAAAATCACATTGCAAACAAACATATTTGAGTCAGGAATGGACAAGAACATGAGCTGGTTTATGCTGTTATCTATCTGTAATAACTATAATCCCATCTTAATTAAGAGATAAATGTACTCTACTTTGTCTTTCTTGAAACTACTCCAGAAAATTCCAAATCCTCTATAAAGGCTTAGCGCTAGGACCCTGATGATATCCACTGGAGTCCCAGAGCACAAATCCATACACTACAGTATTTTGGATGCTTGCCTCCAAAATTGTTTATAGGTAGAGAGCAGAGTTAGTAACAGCTGGTTTTGTCATTTGTGTGAAAGGAAATTATTTCTCAGCTAAGGCTTGCATTTTTCTCACTGTCCCCAACCAAATCCTAAGGCAGATGTATGCATGAGAAAATGTATATGACCTACCCAGAGTGGTTCAAAAAAGAAAAATACCATATGAATGAAAACCGGTTCATGGACAGATACATGCTCTTCAATATATGAGTACCTTCCTAAGAAATCTCATGAAACCACATCAGTTTTCTAAGTGCAGGAATGACAACAAAGGATGGATTTCTACAACATTTCAGTTGTAAATGAAAGAGCTTGGCATGGATTGAAGACAGAACTAGTAATGGGAGCACTGCACAGAAACCCATTTGAGTCACTGAGACCCTCTTACAGAGGTCAACAGGAGTTGACAGTAGTAAGGCTCTCTTGCAATGAAAAGACGAGTGCTATTTTTTCTTTCTTCTGAAGATTTTGAGTTCTGTGAGAGGAGGGAGGGGGTCACCAATGAACAAATGAACCAAAAAGACCTTCCTAAAAACATGCACACATGAATCTACAACCCAATTTTTTCCTGAAAAACAGTGGGTTGACTGGTTTGGGGTTTTAGTTTGGGGTTTTTTTCAGCAAAAATAAAGAGGTTGTTTTCTATTTGGAACCCATAATTTCTGGCCTGATGTGATGTGTAATTTACCAGAGACAGTCACTGCCTGGTAAGAATGTCCCTAGATCAGGCCAGCATATGTTTAGGGTTTGTAACTTCTGTGGAGACTACACGAAATCCAGGAATTCCTTTTGCTTGTTTATCTCCTCTCTTTAGAGAAGTGGAGCATTAGAAGACTAATATCACTGTAAAGCCTTTTCCCCGAAGTGTGAAGCTCCATATTCAAGGCAATGGACAGCTTCTCTGACATTCCTGCTCACAAACCTTACATGGGATCACATAGTCACAGGGAGATCACAGAGGTAGAACACAGATGGGAAACATCTAGCTGGGCATCTTTGTGTGTGGGAAAGCAGGGGCCAGCTGTATCTGACACATGGAGTGAAGAGATGAATTGGAAAGCATGGCATGAAACAGACCAAATTGCAGCCACCAAAGCAGGAGCCAGATCTGTGACTCTTCTTTTTGACACCTGAGATTTGCACCCAGCTGAAAAGGGTAAGAGACTTACACAATCTGAAGTGAGCAGTTGGGTGTGGAGAGGATTTTGAGGTGCTTAATGTTGGCTCTTGCCACGTTGCTCTCGTAGAATCGACAGGGGCATCGGTAAGTCAGGCTGACCGGTTTCTCTGCAGGACACAGGGAGAGAAAGGACACGTTACTCCCTCTTGCTCCCGGTCAGCAGCACAGATACACGGAGCAAGGCTGACAGAAACGCCTTTCAAAAATGCAGGTGAAAAAAGCAATAGAAAAGCTGTAGCTTCGGGAGAGCATTTGCTCACAGCTCACAGCACAATCCTTTTACCCCAGTACCCAGCCTTTCAATAATGGTGCGTGGGATTTTGAAAGACAAAAGAAGAGGGAAAGAAAATGGAGATAAGTAAATAAGAAGAGATTAGAATAAAGAGCCGCTCCATTGTGTGGGGATGCTCCTGGTAATTAGACAAGATAAAGGCCAAAAGAGGGGGCACTTGTCCTCAGTGCTGTTCTTGTCAAACGGTTTTGACCCGAGGCCAAATTAGAAGGTAGCCAGAAGAAAGCGCTGAATTCCAAAGAGTTCAGATCAAAACAGATCGGCTCAGGTGCAGGCTTTTCAGGGAGGACTTACTGGCTACAGAAAAGCTCTGAGTCTTTTAGGCTTTCCCAGGGCCCAGGACTGACCTTTCCCCACTACAGCCAAACTTTACTACCAGACAGAGATACTCGCATGAAGAGGTGCGACTCGGAGATGGAGATCACAGCAGGCTTCTCAGGAGAGATCTGAAGTCTTCTGAACACCCTGCCCATGGCAAAGTAACGGCAATCGAGAAGACAGGGACCAGGCAGGGTGCGCTCCTCCAGAATGAATGGGAGTTTTGTCACCGGCATCACTATGGACAGAATTAAGTGTAGCTTCCCAGGCTAAAAATCAACCATGTATACACATGCAGAGAAAAGCAGCCTGGCAGTCACCACAGCCTCTGATGCAGCCCTGCTACGCAGTTCTCCATAGGAGAACTTAATTACTGGCAAACAAGTGCACATAAATAAGGTCCTTATTCTGTGTGTAAGCTTCGAAGCTCCATGCATACTAAAATATAAACACAGAAGCCTTGCCTGGAAGTCTAGAAAGAGCTACTAAGATTTTAAACAATTTCCCAGTGGAACACTTTCAGCCTCTGGGAGGAATTAAATTCATACACCTAACCCATAAGGTCTGGCTCATGCTGTAGATGGTCAGATCTATATCTGATAAGGCTTTAGATCCTACATGGCAATCTGCCACCCTGTTTATTTAGCCACACAGGAGCACTCCCAGCATCCAAGCCCAGATCCCTTACAGGCAGATGGAGATCTAAAGAGCAGGGAAAGGCTTGGAATCCCTCAACTGCCATCTAGGAAGGTGAGAAAAGACACAGCTTTTCAAAGTGCAGCAGATCTGCTTTGACTGCACATTTAACAATGCCTGTCTCTAGCAGATATAACCACAGAAAACATGGTGAAATCACCCTGTCCTAAGGAGGGAACCCTCTTTTTTTTCAGTTGCCTCACCTAAGACATGAGCCAGAATCAGATCCCACTGGCAGATGCACAGACAGAGGAATTAGTGGGAGCAGAGTTGCTCCAGATTCCCATCAGGATCTGGACTATAAGGTAACAAAATTGGAGGACTTTTTATATCAGTTTTATGGCAGTCCAAACAGTGATATCATCTATGAGTTAATAAATGAGAGGAGAATCTCCCATCTGCAGGGGAGGAGGAAGAAGGGCTGCAGAGTGAGCCTCTGAACATGCATTAGGCTGACTAGTGCTAATGTGGAAGGGAGGGAGAAAACCACTAGGGTTTTCCACTGCAGTTCTCTGTCTCACAGCTGCACATCAGTGTGTTTGTACTGGAAAGGGAGGCTGAAACTGAATGCAGTCATACAACAGCGTTCAGCACGGCTGCAGTGGAAATGTCTCTGCAAGCTTGTACCAAGTTTAAGCAAGCTTTATCCTAAACAGCACGCACGAGATGAACTGTTCAGATCTATGATTTGAGAATGCAATTCTGTCCTTTCTGAGACTGGAGAGGGACTTTCGATCCTATAACACTTGAAACCAGGGGTAGAGAAAGCTTAACTGTGACTAACATATCCTTGAGTCCCAAAGCTGTTTTCTGCCCAAGAAAGAGCATCCAGCACAGCAAGCAAGAGGGGAAGCCCCAGCATTTGGTGTTCTGTCATCTCAGTGCAAGGTGGAATGACAACTCCCTTCCCAGCACAAGAATCATTTGGCGTTTCTGTGCCCCTTGCTGCCTCTGTTGCTACACCTGGGACCAGCAGCACAGGCATCAGCTGGGTCAGCATCACTAACTGGGAACCAGTATCTCCTGCCACTGCCCTCCAGCACCCTGGCTCCAAAAAACTTGGCTGTGGCTCACTCTGCTCTCAGCAAAGCTGAAAACCAGAGAAAACCAGTGTGTATGGCATCTCCCAGTACATGAACAACTATCATCTCAAAGTAGAAGGAGGAAGGGGCCATCTGGGACTCACAATTTTGGATGGGGACATTTCTGAGGTGGACAAACATCTTCCTTATCTCCTTTAAAAATTCAAAACAGATTGTTCCATTCACAGTATAGCTGATTAAGTAAATTATTCTGAATATCCGTACTGCAGGAGTTAATGCTCTGTAGGTTTCTGATGTCTAATAAACACTGAGCACCAGCTGAAGCCACTCTCTCAGTAGGACAAATCAGTAGTCTGTTAATTGCCCTGTTACATGAAAACACCAGCTTTCATGAAACTGATGGTACCTAAAGCTTTTGAGACCTTTATCTGTCTGGCACATTTGGTTAAAATGGGTGTATATAGTCAAAAGTTACAGAACAGCCAGACGCTATTCAGTCATTGCAATGTCATTCCTTCAGCCTTATTTCCTTAGAAAGAAAAAGAGAACAACTATTACTCTACACCAGAAGGGTTCAAAAGGTGTTTGGGGTTTTTAAAACAATAGTTTTACTCTTTTACAACTCAAAGCTGAGTTTTGCTGCTTCTAACATCCACTTTTTTCTAAAGAAAAAACACAAAAATCTCTCAGAGTAGACACTCATCAACATTGGATGACACCTATTTCACCCTGTAGGGATCTGCCTTGCTTCACCCACACTGGAACTGGACATTCAGTTACCATCAATACCTTACTGTGTGGGCTGAGAAGCTCTGGGCATTTGAGCAGAGCGGAGAGCTATAATGCAGGCAAACAGGCTGGGCATAAACAGACAAAACATCTGACAGAAGCATCATTTTACACTATCCTACCACGGATGCATCTATCAGTATTTGGAGAAGGCTAGCAACTTTTTAAGACTAGAACAGGTCAATTTCCCTGGGAAGTGAGGCTGTTATAGGCAGACAGAGCTTTACCAGGCTGGTATCAAAGCATTCAGAGTTTACCTGCCCTCCAAAAGAAGGTAGTCCTACAAGCTCTCAACTCGATCAGAGTTGAGAGCATTACATGACATGCAAGTGTGTAGGCAAAACTTCACTTTTATCACTGTAAGCTAGTGGGGTCTCTCCCTTTACACTAGGTTTTCTCCAACCCTTTTAAGCCGTTTCCTCACACAGGTGGCCAGGTCCCGGGGCACTTGCCCTGCCATAAAGACAACCTCTGCCGTTTGCAGACATGGTGCTGGCCGCCAAAGCTCCCACAGCTCGCTCCAAAGCCCCACTAACCTACAGAGGCGAGGGGAGCCCGCTCAAAGTCCGTCCCCCCACCCCGGGCACCGGCCTGGCCGAGCCGCTGGAACACCATACACTCCGGGGATGCTGGACTGGAGGTGCCGGGAGGCTGGAACTGGCCTCTGCACCTGCGGTCCTTGTATTCCCTTAGCTTCCCCCGGCAGCCCCAGCGCGGCGGGTCCCGGGGCTGAGAGACCACCTGCCCGGGCCCGCTGGTTGGAATCTCTCGGAGGCAGCGCTTGCTCCGTGCCGGCGTTTCGTGTGCTCCACCGGGACGGGGCTGCTGCTGGGACTGTACTGGGGAAAGGCTTGGGGGAAATTAGAGGGAACAATTAACTCTTTCAGACTACACAAAGAGGGCACCGGAGGGCATCCTTTGTCTCCCTGGGTGGGGAATAACCAAGTTTCGGTCACTAGAACGGGAGAATAAGATGGGAGCGGAGATTTGAAAGGTCGCTCCTTACCTAACCCAGCAAGCTTTAGATGAGGGGACAAAAGGCGGCAAATCTCTGCCAGGCGAGAAGACAGCCGCAGAAGGAACGCCCTGGAGATGCCCAGAGGCTGCGGGGAGGAAGCCCGCTCTGCCACACTTAGTCGCCTCTCCCCCGGAGTCCCGCGGCACAGGGCTCCCCGCGGGGTGCGGAGCAGGAGGGGCAGGTTGCCGCTCTCCCGGGGCTGCCCGAGCCCGGCGGCTCCCAACAGTGGGTAGCGGGCGAGCCAGCTGCCGCTGCGCCCGCGCTCCGGGGGTGACCGCGGGCTCGGCGTGGGCAGGGCGGGCTGCAAGACTGCGCTGCAGCGCGGTGCCAACGGCGACAAATGCCGCCGTGGCAGCGCCCGCCGGCTGCCAGCCCGCGTTTGCACAGACGCCCCCCTCCCATCCGCGCAGCTTTCCGCGCCCCCCGCAGCCCTTCCGTGCGCTATCGCCGGGGGTGCGGTGGATTCCTGCGGGGTGACCACTTTGGCTCAGCTCTGCCCTGATGGAGGGAAGATAGATCACGACAGGGGATGGAAAAGGAACCGAACAAACCGTCTGTTTCTCATTTCTTGTTAACTCTAAGGGTTGTGTTTTTAAAGGAGAAATAGATATGCGTATTTTGCAACCCAACCAGCTCCCCACAGACCGAACGCTGCTGAAAGCCTTCCCCCACCCGACCTCAATCTGGGATAAGTTTGGCAGCTGATCGGTTTCACCAGCCTTCTTTTGGAAAAAAAAAAGCGAGGGAGAGCGTGAGGGAGAGCCTGTCTGCCTCCAGCTCGCCACAGCACGGACCGGGGCTCGCCAGTCCCCCACATCTGAACAGCGGCAGGAGGCAGAGCCCAAAGAAGCTGCAGCGAGAGGAAAAAGAGCGGGGCTTGCCGCGGGACCGCAACTCCCGGCCGGGCTGGCTCCGCAGCGCTCACAGGCAGGAGCGGAGTGGAGAGCGGCAGCTCACTTACCCTCCGAGAGGGAGAGGATGGTCAGGACGAAGGCGAGCAGAGCCAGGGCGCGGAGGTCCATGGTGAGACGGCTGGCGGGGCACAGGGCAGGCGCTGCACTGCTCGTCCCGGCGGCTGAGCGCTCTGCTGGAGTCCCCTCCTCCCCTCCCTCTATAGAGGGGCCGGGACCTCCGGGGCTGGGGGAGGGGAGCCAGGGGGAGTAGCTAGCCTATGATTTATTGCCCGTGGCATGTTATTACATCCTTCCTCTGTTAAAAATGCTTGGAAAAGAACCAAAAGACCGAGGGCTTCTCTCCGCACTCCGTCAGCCTGGCAGTCTTCCCCTAGGCAAAGCGCTTACACCAACAGCCCCACGACCCTAGCCCCCGTGGGACGGCAGCGGCGGTGCCTTACCCCCAGGACACCCCACACCTCCCCTCACGGCTGCGGCGTGGCGGGGAGCCAACATCACGGGCACTCCGTCCAGCCCCGGCAGCGAGGGGAATGTTTCCTCGCCCAACTATGCCAACCACTGTCCCTTCTGGGCACCCTGCCGCGCTGTTCCTGAACCAGGGCTGCTAGAGCTGGGACAGCTGTGGGGACGCGTCCTGTAACACCTCAGTATTCACACCGGGATGAGAAAAATCCCCCTTCACTCCCGTGGGCGCGAATTTAGACTTACACTGGCGCCCTGGACATCAGATCCAGAGCTTCAGGCGAAGCATCTTCCCAGATTTATCTTCCCAGATTATAATAGAATATAAATATCCCCAGGTTTATTTGGGGGAAGGGGAGGAGGTAGGAGACGGATGCTTTCAGTTTTTGCCTCCGCGTGCTTGGCCCGAAACACAACCTTTTCCCCGTATTAACTGAAGCTAGTTGTGTGTCTGCTGCCACATTTCGCCTCCTTTGTATTGCAGATGCTTCTGGGCTCCCTGGCACCTCGGTTGAAAGCCCCGACGGCGCGGCTGAGCCAGGAGGTCCGAGGGGTGCCGCTTACCCTGAGCCAGTGCAGCATTGTCAAGTGTAATTGACTTAAGCATGCCCTCCCTGTCTGCAGTCCAAGCCCACGGGGCCCTGTTTGTTGCTATTCAATACTTTAAATAAACAACGAGGCTTTGGTTAAATTTGGAGCCCTCAGCTACAGTTAAAACAGGCGCCTTTAGACGGGACAGAGACGGGATGAGTGAGTAGAGTGAATCCTGGTCTGGAGATCTTTAAACGACAGGTCCCAGATGCCATCAAAGACAGCAATGCAGTCGGTTTATACCCCGGCTAACTTCAAACTCTCTCAGCCGCTGCTCATGAGGTTAAAAACAGGGCTCCAAACCCTGCATCTGTGCTAATCTGTGGCTGTTTCATTGAGGAGAGCTTGTTTCTAATGGTCACCAGAAGAGCTGGAGCTGATACTGGGCCATGAACTGGCTCCCTCCCTGACAAACACGTCCAGGTTCCTACATCTGGTTATCTGTGTATGGTTTTGTCCCTGCTTACCAAGGAGTATTGAATTTGTTTAAGCTGATCTTGTTCTCCCTCACTTTCTTTGTAGTAAGTTAGCACAACAGGAATCTGATGCTTAAAGGGCCGATAATCGTAACTCGTGCTGTGAGCCTGGATGCATCTGCAATGTGACAGTTGTGACATTCTGCAGGATGGGAAAGGCAAATCATAATGCCACTGCAAATACTACTAGGGGTGCTGCTGTCCCACCAATGCTCTGGCTGGCACACGGGGATATCCACATTGCACTTCATATAAAAGAGCATTAACACGACTGTGCTGATGCTATTGCCACAGAGCAAACCAGCCCAAAGTTCTAATTAAAGTGACTGGATAGATGCGGAATGAAATCAGTGTTAAAGCTGAGTAGCAGTCTTCCTCTCGGAACCCCCAGACGTGCAGATGTGTTGTAACAGAAGGTGAAAATTGGTTGGATGCTAGGAAATACCTGGACAGAACTTCAGAGCTGAATCGAGCAGCACGCAGATACAAGTGCTATCACTGCACCTTTGGATAACTGAGTGTGATCAACTTCAAACAGGGTTCACACCCTTTTCCCCACTGCGCAAGGATGCCCTATCTTCCCGTTCTCCTCGGCTCTCCTTCCCCTCTGCCACAGCCACCCCTCTCCCGAGAACAAGTCTCCTGAGAGGAAGGGGATAGGAGCACCGGGACACCTCACCCGGCAGCATCCCTCTCCGCCGCCCCAGCATCGAGACCCTGCGCCGGCTTTGCCACTTCCCGGCAGCACTGCGCAGCGGTGCAGTGAGGCGGCACGGAGCTGCCTCCCTCTGGCGGGACAGGCCCGGGAGGGGGGAGCCCGGAGAGGAGGTACCCGGGGCCCGGGTGCCCGGAAAAGTCCCAGGGAGTAGTCCTCGCACCGGAGGAAAGGAGACCCCGTCATCCAGCTTCGACGGCTGTCGGATGAACCGCTTGTGTTTTGCATTCCCTTTCTTTCCTCTCCAGCATGCACACACCCAAAGGTATGTTCTCTACTGTAAAGAAATCAGAGAGCAAAGCAAGCTTCTCGGTCATTTTGCCAGGGCGACTTTACCCAGCGCAGCCAGCCCAGCTCCTTTTCCAGCCCTTCCCGCTCTGGGTATCCTCCCGCGGGCGGATCTGGGCTCGGGTCGGAGCAAACCAAATCCCGCATAGTCCAGGAGCGATGAGAGGGGCTGGAGACCTGATCCGAAACACTGCCCTGTACCGTGGGGCTGGCTTCACCACTTCCTCGCTATGTTCCCGCTATCGGGAAGGAGACCGAGACACAGTGACCGATCTCGTCTGAACCATCAGCAGTTCCTACGAACGGCGATTTCTTTCATCCCAGTCAAGAACAAATTGCTCCTACGGTACAACGCTTCCGAGTTTAAGACTTGAACAGCAACAAAACAAAAAAAGGGGCTCTTAAGATTTACACACACCACCAGCACCCCCTCAACTAGAATTATGAACTCAGGGAAATCTAAACACTTGGAAGGGAAGTTAAAAGAGTCATCAAGTATTACATTCCTTGAAAAGTTCGTTTCAACTTAATGTTAACTCCCACAAAACTGTCCAGTGTTTATCTGAATGCTCAAAAAACCCCGTCTACACGCCTCCATGAGCAGGGTGGCTGAACAACACCCCCATCCTCCCAGCCAGCTGCAGCCAGAACTCCGTAATAGCCAGTAAATTTAATCTTTTTTCTGAATGCTAACAAAGAAAGGACGAATTCAGAAACCTTAAATAGATCTACTGTTAATTTCAACACAGCTTGAGACAGCCTTTTTTAATAACGCGATATTCCAAATTTGTAGTGAGTGTGTGTATCAAATTACATTTCCTCTTAAACGAGGAGATGGCAACATTTCTGATGCTTAGAATTTTAGACTGGCATAACCCAGGAATGAAATCATTATTATCTGAAGTTGTTTTAAATCCCCACAGATCATGTCTCAAGTAAGCCATTCCTGGCCAGTAAAACACAGTTCATTATTATTAAGAAATTTTCTTTGTGAGTTAGGAATTAACCTAAATGTCCTCCTCAAAATAGTGCCCCTGTTTTCATCTTGTTCTTACTAATACTATTTGACTGTGATTTTCGGTAATATTTTCTGGACTTATTATCTGTAACTAAATGCATTATTTTTTGGACAGCCATAGTGTTCACACAGAATCTATGTTTAAATGGAGTTCAGATTAACAGCAAATTGCTGCATCTCAGCAATTTGAAGTAAAATACATTACAAACCAAGCATGTTAATGCCAGGAAACTCAAGGATCTGGAGTTAAGGATAATTACATTTAGAAATCTGTATGTATTAGGTTGTGGGACTGCATGATTAAGATACCAAATCGACCATATCTTTGCCTTGTTGTAATATCATACTTAGCCCACATGACAATGACTACAGCAGTTTAGTGTCTCTGTCTTTAGATGCAGCTCTCTTTCTCTATTTCAGTTTCTTTTTATTTTTTTTTCCAATATATGTTCTTTAAATCATGATTAAACTGCTTTTTTCCACACAACATGATGCTGTGATGTGAAGGAAATAAAATAAGCTAAATGTTAAAATTAACATTAACTATTGCATGGGTGCAGAGTTAAGAGTGCCTGGAGATTTGAAGTGTTCCAGTATTTCTATGAATTTTTAATCTTTTGTAACTTAACTCTAAATTCTCTAACTTATCAAGGCATCCATATAAAGTTTTTGTTTCTTCATTCACTGACTATATGCCCTTAGATTTACTTCCATCTTACTGTCATTCTTGTTTTGCTTAAGAATTCTTTTCTAAATAATAGTGTTATTATAGTAGTCTTCTTCTTGTGACATTCCTACATGAATACTTTTTCCCCCAAGATTGTTAATCAGGTGAAAGCTTGAAGGTTTTGCAGTCTTGCTGTACATCCAAGCAGCAGCTAGAAATGGACAATCCTAGAGTGGTTTGAAAATCTTTCTTGACTCTTGTCTTTGACCTTCTTGTTTCAAGTGCTGACTATTTTCCCTTCTTATTGCCATATCATGGCCCCAAACTCATCCTTTACATGTGTAGCAAACAGGACTTTTAGTATTAAGTATTTGCAACAAAGCAGTATAAACGAAGATACATGGTTTGTTGGATTTGTCTGCTCTGCAGAAGGAAAAAAAATTATCTCCCCAAATAGCCAGGTTTCAGATAGACTTGCAAGAGGTCTGTTCGCATTGCAGTAAAATAGCCTCAAATGTCCATGTATGCAGAGATATCCATAATATGTGTTGGCCCTGAAAGATTCCTTGGAGGGCAGAGGGAGAGATCAAATGGAGGTCAAGTGAGTAACTGTTTATAGATGGTTAACTAGAGTGACAGAGAACTGTGGTAGCTGCTTTTCTAACAGTGTTTAAAGGTTTAATTTTGCTTCCTTGGGAGTTCTGCATGTGATTTCAATGGATGTGAAATGGGCCCTTAAGGGCAGAATCTATCTCTCCTCTAATCCCAGCAGAGCACATCCCAAGTTGATCTAACCTTTCATGAAGAAACTTAGAACGTGATAGATTCTGCTTGGGTTTAAGTTTTGTTAGGAGCATAGCTCTTGGTCTCACTGTGAGGTGTTTTCAGAAAGCTTGGGGTAAAGCAGAGCCAAGTTTGGCGTGTTCTGCCTCTCCCCGAGCACCACACTGACGCCGTGGAGGGGATTTTATTCCAAGAGTGTTTAAAACTGTGTGGCTTTGCTTAGGTTTCGCTTGGAGCGTTCAGGTTCATTGAGCTTGCAGGCCACTTCGAGGAACTTAGACCTCAACAATAAAGGTTCACTATTCCCGGCAAGAAGAAGCACCTGGGAGACTTGGCCAGGGCCAAATCAGCTCTGCTGTTGTGCTCTCTCCATAGAAAACTGATGCACAGAAGACCAGAGCATCAGAACTCAACAGACTTGAGATTTCAAGGAAAAGATCTAGCCTGACAGCCAGGTCAACATGGTAAAAGGTCCTTACAGCACCCAACTCATTGCTTCCAGGCTTTCTTTTGACTAATCAAATATGAGTCACATGTCTCTTGGGATTTTTTTATTATCATTATTATTTTCTTTTAATTTAATACAGGCATGAACAAAACACCATAACCCAAATATCTATACACTTTGGGAATTTCAGGCTCTGAAACAAGCTTTCCAGCTGCCTTCTCCCTCAGTAAAGTCTGGGGGCCTCATGGTTTTGTCTATATTAACAACTTGTGTGGTGCAATAAGAACAGATCTATTGAGTAAAGCTAGCATTTCAAGGGTTTTTCTTGACTCTAGCTGTAGTCTTGTCCTAAGGACTGAATTGCTGTTCATCAACTGGATGCTTTTCGTTAATTTTTTTGATTTATTTCATCCTAAAGAAACCTAAATCGCACCTTCAGAGACAACTTTGCGTAGCAACGTAAATATGGATAGAGCTTCAAGAAGCCCATTCCAAAAGCGCATTCCTGTTCCCAGATAAAACCCTAACGTAGATGCAACCTCAGAGCCGCGGAAGTCAGGTTTCTGTGTATTGTGGTGCCCTCTAGTGACAGAAGACTCTGCCTTGGCTGGAAATCACCGTGAAAAGTCTTTCCTCAAACTTGATTCCTATTTTGCTTTTGGCTTTGAAAGTATTTTCTCTTTTCTTTTTTTTTTCCTCTTTTTTTAAATGTTTATTACTATTAATATAACATTAGTAATAATGTTAATATTCAGGAAGTTTTTGAAAATTGCATTTTTTAAAATGTGGATTTATAATTCAAGAAGTCCATTATTTTAGTGTTTTTTAAAAAAGTCCTATTGTCAGTTAAAACCATGGATATACCCATTTTAGGAAAGAGCACCCAGAGTTACATCCCATAAAAGCCCAGAGTAATAGGTAAGATGAAAACATTCTAGAAAACAACAAGAATCTGGTGGGAGGGAAAGGACAGCATGTGGAGTGCCTAGAGCTAGGCATTAGTGAATGCACAGAGGGCTGATGAGGCAAATAATGTAAACTAAATCTAGTTTGCATTTAGAGATCTGTTCTCTGGGCTAGGGGCAGCTGTATTAATCTCACATTGAAGCAAAATCCAGCAAACAACTCGTTTATGGTGATGGAAACATTTCATTTGCTGGAACTGCTCTGACGCTCGTCGTCTAAAGTTGCCAGATGGTAAAAATGTTTAGTTTGCAATAAACAATCATTAACATCACTTAACATACATGCCACTCACACAACAAGGACATGTGTCTTACAGGACTGGAAATAACTGGGATGTGGGAGACTGGGACGTGCCAAATCCTACCATTTGCTTACTTGCTGGAGTTGTGTTTTGCTCAGAGCCTTATTGGATCTCATAACCAATAGCTGATAGTGTAAACTAAAGTTTTCAAAGCCAACTTTTAAAGCTCTGATCTCTTAGAGGGAAATACCGGGCCAGAAATGAGTCCCTGAAGTACGTATCCATGACCTGCCACTCCCCCAGTATGTCAACAGAAATATCAAATACTCATTTCTCGTCTTTTGAGTAAGTCTGGTCTTGTGGCTGCAGCTACTCTTCCCAACTCCTGCTTCAGAATTTGGGGTTGAATACATGTTTCAGGAGATTATCACCATACGTACTGAAACACGGAGGGAATGACACCAATTGGTACTCCTGCAGTATCTTTTAACCTAATGGATCCCTAGCTGCTCATAGAACTTCAACCATCTACAAAAAGCATTGAAGAATCATTCAGTTACAAGACTCGGAGAAGTAAACCCATCTAGCCCCTTTTCTCTCACAATGCATGACTGTTACAATGCATGACTGTTTCTGATTCAAGATTTATTTTCATTATGTACAATCTGTGCTTTAAAGATTCAGCTTCTATTTCTTTCCTCTGGAGGCCTCTGTATAGACTAATACATCCTACACCAGAAATCTTCTTTTTTTTCATAATGTCTCTATTTTTAACTCTTCTGCTCTTGTATTCATTACTCTATCTGCAGGAATTGGTTCCTCAAGACTTGCTTCATTTGGTAAAAGCCATTGAGATTTGAACAGCACGGCAATTTAGAGGAAAAAGTGTCAGACAGTTTTGCATTTGTCCTCATTTACAGTGATTGCTCACATTTCCAGGAAAGAGACCTAGCTCAAAATGTTTGTATATACGTAAATCCCTGCACCTTCTCTCTCATGAGAAACATGAGAGTCTTCTTGTTTCGGTAAGTATACATTAAGTTCTAAGAACATCAGCCTCCCGCAAGGGAGTAAAGTAGGTGTTTGAATTTGGCATAGTCACCCCCTTCACACGTGTACACAATCAATTCCCTAACATCTGTAGCACAGTTGATTTACAGCTTTTTTTGGTGTATGTTAATTAAATGTGTACTCAAAGCTCTGACAGTATATCCCAGGCTGAGGGCCCAATCCTTGGCCCCACTCCCACTCTGTGGAACAATCACAGCACAGAGGCATCAACATTTATTGGAGCTTCACTCCAATAAATTCCCCAGGTGAGATGAAGTACCCAACACAAGTCCACCCAGTGCATTTTCTCTCATCCTGTCATGGTGCAGCTCCCTCGGTGGTGGGTGTTTGGGAGCAGGACTGGTGTTGGACCTGAGCTTTGTGTGTTACAGAGGGGGAGGACTTCACTGACAGAGCACAGCCAGCTAACTCATACTATGACATTTACAGATGCAAAAAACCCAGCAGAAGATGCATGAGTGCAGTACAAAGGCCGCACTATTTCAGATCAAAGGTTGACATAGCTCAGAATCCTCTCTCTGGCCATGGTCAAAAGCAGATGCTCAAGGGTGGAGGGCAAGCATGGCTGCAACTTCCTGCAGTATGCCCACTTGGCACATGGCCAAGAGTCTGTGCTCCGCTTCAACAAGGATGTGGAGCTCCTAATATCCCACTGATTTCAGCAGCTCCAAGCAGGTCTCACATTATTTGATTTTAGCAGGGAATCAGAAACTTCAGTGGAAATAAAGAGCTATAGGAGACAGACTCTACGTATTAAAAAAATTGTACCACCTTTCCTGTGAAAGGAAACCCAGCTCCATTCCTCATTCCTGATTATAAAGAGCTTTTTCCAGCCCCTGCAATGTCTGAAAAACTGCAGATGGCATTTATAGAATAGTAAATATCTGCCCTGAAGATAAAGTCAAGAACACCTGGAAGGAAACAAGAGTAATACTGAACCTCCCATTGCCAGCAGGAGCTGATGGCAGTATACCTGTGCAATAAAATACCTATCAATCACCTTATGGAAAAAGCCAACACGGTAGAGATGCTACGACAGCATGCACCAGAAAGCCAGGGAATTCAAAGCAAAGAGAGGCTTTAGGCATGCAGGATTAGTCTAGAATGCTAAATCCAGGAGGTTATAATGGAATTTCTCCTGTGTTCAGCTGACAGATTATAACTAACTAGTTATTCTTGTGAAGAATGAAGTGGATTTTTGTAGTGTGCCCATCTAAGGACATAAATGTTATTTCTTGCAATTCCTTTTCCCAGGACAACACCACAGCAAAAGTCCCATACTCCTGTAACAGGCGAAAGGAGGGGAAGGAATGTGCCTATACCAAGCCAGTCTGCACAAGAGGCCAATATCTGATGTACAGGCTCATAAATGACACGGGAAGGTTTTGTTTGGGTTTACAGCCTTATCTGTTCCACAGAGGCTGTAGTTTTCACTTTTACCTCCTCTTGGAGGTATTGCATGTGTTCTCAAACAGGACATCTGATGTGGAAACAAAAGCCTTTCAGATCTCCCACAGAAGGTAGCTTTTTCCTCCCAAAGAAACACCCTGACCAGGTGGACTGCCTGCAGCTGGGATGCAGGAGCAAGAGTAGATAATTTAAAGGTCATAAAACCCCTTGGGCATAGCTTTTATTTGTGGAAGAAAAAACCCAGGTGGCAGATGCGTCTCTGCACTCTTCCTAGCATGTGCCAGTGAGAACAAACCTGCCAGAGAGTTGGTACAATACAGGTGAAGAAGAAATCATCTGGGTTGGCTGTATAAAATGTACTTTTCTATAGACATTGTTCTGGAGTTCTTTATGGGGATGTCTTAGCACTTTGTAGACCTTAAGAAAGTGAGGTCAGTTCCCTGAATGTAAACTTATGGTCACTGCAGGTCTGTGGAGCAACCGCAAGGCCTCCGGGTGCCATATCAGGAATAAATGGGTCTATAAGCTTCTTATCATCACCTGGCAGGCATGCTGCATACCTGAGCTGTACCAAACAGCACTAGAAGCCTGCATCTAGGTACCCAAATCAACCCCAGGGATTCTGTCCTAGAGTTTTATTCCTATTTTAAGGATGGAGAAACCAAGGTGGAATGTTATTTTGGACAATGGCTGCAAGAACATCCTGTCATTCAGGGTGAAGCAGTGCCTGGGAGGCCAAAACTTGCTCCCTGAGGATGCTGAGTGTTGCCAGCTCCAGCTGATTCCAGTGCCTGGGGTTTGAGTGTTCTGGCCTTCGGAAAACAGCTGCTGAAGGAGCACTATGGCACTAGAGCTATTTATGGAATTTGTGATTACACAGAAAGTCTGTATTAAAGACAAGGCTAAGCCTGGGCTCTCAAGTGGTGCAGTTTACTGTCGTAGCTGCAGTGATCCTCAGCTACAATGGCTCCTTGTGAAAGCTGAGAGACTTGCAGATGTTACCAGAGATATTTAATACTCTCCATTTTCCATTTACCTACTCCAAGTCATGGAACTGACCCCAGTCCCCAATGGGACACAGGACAAATATCCATACAGCACATGCATGCTCTTGCACACTGTGCTGAACTGCCTTGGACACATCTGTGTTGCCCTTAACCCCCCCAAACATATACATGCTTACACATGCAGCTCTGTAAGCACAATTTAACTCTCTATATCTTCAGCTCTGCCTAAGCCCAACTTGATTTTAGCTTCATGCTCAGGGCTGTTGGGTAAAGGATGTTGCAATGATCTATGCAGCTTACATCCAATGGCCCTGGGAAAGTATCTATGGGGAAGCTTAGAGTTTCTGGCATGTATACATGCAAGGCAGTAGCAACATAAACAAAAGCAGCTGAAGCAAATGGCATAGCATCTTCTGTCTTGACTGACACAATGACATTTGCACAAGAGCATTGATTGAGAAAATGAGGAATGATATGGCTGATCTGTATTGCCCCTGCTTTGCCGCCTGGGGCCTCGGGAGGAAATTGCTGGGAAGAGATCAGCACTAAAAAGCAGCAAGCACAGTTCCAGGAATGGAGAGTTCAAGGCTATCAGATCCTTGGTGGCCTGGGACTGCTGCTTCTAGAAGGGTCAATACAGAAAGGATTAACTTACTGGCAAAGGGCCCAACGAGAGTGGGGCTTCCTTCCAAAACCTCCCAGCCTGAAGGGCTTTATTCAGCCCTAACTCCAGATGCTACAAAACAAGAGGAACACAAGTTTCCCCCAGATTTATTCCACTAGGGCTGTAAGGCTGGGAGAGAGGAGGTGGGGAGAGATCATGCTTATCAGGGAAAGCAGCCCAGAGCAGCAAGGTGGGACACTGCACGTTAAAAAGTATGTCAAGGATTGTGGACTCTAAGGTTACTCTAAGTACAGGGAAGGATCTTCTGGGCTGAGTCCACAACCTGTTTTCATACAAACAACCCTCTTATTCCACACCTTTTTTATCCAGTCTGCTGGCAGACTCTTCCAAAACCTGGCTGCTTCTTTCAATTTCTGCTTCAATGTGGTTTTTGTCCATTTATCCCTAACTTGCTCTTGCAGGATAATGTCTATGATGTCACAAATCTCTCCTCCTTCACTTTACAGATAAAACTCTTAGCTAGCCTTTTGTAGAGTTTTTGCATATTTAGTAATGACAAAACTTTTGGTATTTGTATGTCCAGTGCAGTTAGTACAGAAGTCACAAGCAGGACTATCAGTGATGGCCCCAGCATGCAATCTTTGGTGTCATCCTTCATTTATTTCCACTTGAATGGGGTTATCTGGCTGGTGCCATCTAACTCTGGAAGGTTACACTTCATTTAGATGTATTGAGTAAATTCTCAGCTCCACTGATACTCCATCTTCTAACAGTGGGGCTAAAAGGGCACAGGATTGTTTATATTGGTTTCAGGCTTAATCATAATGTAGGGTTTTGTCTGTGTGGAAGTGCAGGATTGGAGCAGCTGGCAGAATTAAAGAAGACTATAGGATTCCCTTCAGATCAAAGGAAGACATTTTCTTCTTCATTCCCACAACCGATGTTAAGGAACTCTGCTGTGTGCTTCAACAAGAAAAAGTCATGATTTCCTCCCCCATCTCTTCTCTTTTTTCACTGGATCTGATTGAAAATTTCTCATCAAAGCTCTTTCAGTGGACATTTGAGCTCTTTATGAAGAGAAAGGAGGTGTCAGTGCCCTTGGAAACATTCAATTTTTCACTGAGTGAACAAACCAAATTATTTTTAGATAAGAACAGCAGAGTCAGGGGAGAAGAGCAGAAGGATATTGGGTCTCGGTGGAAAGGCAGCATGTTTTGTGTCAAAATGGAATATTTTTCAACAAGCTGTACGAGCTCATCAAATGTTCCTTAATTTCAACTTTTGAAAACCTCTAATGTCAACCCAAAAAAGTGCTGAAAAATAACAATTGTGTCTGCTTGCCAGTCTGTTGACTCCACTGCTCTTAGTTGTAAGACAGACTTTGGAGTGGGGATTTGTTCCTGTATCTTAACTGAAATACATGCTTTTACCTGTAGAGTTTATCAGAGTTAAAACTTTATTTCAAGGAATCCCAATTTGATCCCACTTCAAGGCCAGGTTGGACAGAGCCTTGGGTGACATGCTTTAGTGTGAGGTGTCCCTGCCCATGACAGGGGGTTTGGAACTGGATGATATTAATGTCCTTTCCAACCCTAACTGTTCTACGATTCTTGACATTGTATAGGCCTTTGGGAAACTGTTACATGGCCATCTACTCATTACTTATCAGAGCAAGCACATGCAGTATTAGGAGAAAGCTCCCTTCTCTTCAAAAGCTCCCTCTTATGGGTGGCCAACATCAGAATATTGCACCCAGATGCCAAGATCCTGTGTGGTGTCTCTTCTTCAAGCGCCTGGGAATTACATGTTGTCTGGATAATCTTTTTTCAGAAATGAAGGGTCATGAGCCCTAATAAACAGACACAGAAGTATCACCAGAGCTGAAGCAACAGTGATCTGCAGCTGAGGAGATCTGGCAGCAAGAAGATGCTTGAACCCTCCTAAGCAATCCTGGCATCCAGCAGCTGACAGTACTCATGGTTGACCCTCAGATACTGGAGATACAGATACATTCATGCTGCAGGCTGAAGAGGCACAGTTGAAACAAAAATTGGGTATGTTTATAAGAGCCACCTAGATGATATGAGGGCCACCAAGTCCCAGTGACTCGAGTAAGAACTGTAGTTCAGCTTCCCACCCTGGATTCAGTTTGATAATGCTTGTGAAGAGAGAAGTAAGCTGGAGAACAAAGCCAGGTGAAGCGTGTATGAAAACATAATGTGGGTCTGGTGCCAGGGCTTTGAGGCAGACAGGACTCTTGAAGGAGTTTCATTGATGTCAGGCTGCGCTCCGTTGCAAGAGCTGGCGATGAATTTTGCACTGCTGAGTTATGCTGTCCTGTGTGACTGTAGCTCTGTTTATTTTGAAATCTTGCTGTGGTGGAGGGAATTTACGAGCCAGCGATATTTCTACTTTATGGCACTTCCTTCATCCACATTCCTTCGTCTGGTCATTTACACGGGCTGGGCCCATGAGGAGAGGTCAGGGGGCACCTGAGTGGTATCTAGAGGCTCAGAATGGAAACATGTTTTCTCACGCAAAAATAAATAAGGAGAAATGTTTCCATTGCAGAAGAGGAACAAATGCTGGGATCACAACAGAAACCAACCAGAACACAGCAGGCTGCCCAGCCAAGGCAATTAACAGCATTTAACAGCAGCACACATTGTACATAACTTGTCTATTCTACTGACACCCTCTTTGGCTTTGGCACATTTAAGTTTGGTTGCTTTAAATAGCAGCTGAAATGCAAAATAGAGATGCTGTTACATCTGAATTATCTGAGGCACAGGCACATGTATCCCCTGGGCTGCATCTGAGTATAAACTGGCTACTCCCCTTGGATCACAGCAGATTTAACATTTGAAGAGGCAACAGCCAAAAAACAAATCCTCTATACTGACTGCCCATCCCCGCCCTTCTCAGGAGTTGAATGAGCATCCCAGTTCATCCAGAACTGCTTGAAATATGTATCCCATCTAATTTCATCTGTTAAATGTCTGCATCAAAATGAGATCTGTGAATCTTAAGTATATAAGCCACCAGAAAATCCCACCAATAGATCAGACAACCACCTAAGCTTGAGAGGCGTACAAGACCAGCATAACCTTATTAACATACCAAGAGCACCCAATAGAGAAATGTGACTGGCACCATAGCTGGGGTAGTTCTTCTGATTAGATTCCAGTTTCAGAAAGGTGCTACACAGTGGTGCACACCTATGGGAAGCAGTCACCATGTCCCTTACCCAGCAGAAAGGACTGAGTTCAGCTGTGCATACCTGCACCATATATCTGACCTCCATGGCAGAAGACTTCCCTCCTCCACATGAATGCAGACCACCACCTGCAGTGGAGGGTCTCAGCTACTTCAGTACTTCCCACACATTTGTTAGGAGCCCTGTTGGTCTTGCTTCTGCCTCCCCACCCCAAGATGGCTGTATTTCTGCTTTAGATTAAACAAGTTATTCCCACACAGGCAGTTTGTTAAATGTCCTATAGTGACAGACAATACCTTAGAAAGGCACAGAGCATTGATTTATCTGAGGTTACTAGCTGCAGCACGTGGTTTAAATCAGATCTCAGTCCATGACAGTGATATAAGAGAGAACCCCACTTAATGGTAGTGAAGGGAGCACATCTCCCTTAATCACACACAGATTTCCAGTTAGGTAAAGGCTGGGCTGCTTATTTGTCCTTCATTATATAAACCATAAACTCTTACTTAGATATGAAGACCTTGTCCACTTTAATCGGCTATCAAGAATTCCAGATTCCTTCTCTGTAATCCAAAGGCCTCCTTTATTACCACATCCTTTCCTAAAAACTTACATAAACTAAGTTCTGTTCTTATCCTATTCTTATCTTTTCCCAAATGAATGGAAAAGATCAGATTCCCCAGGAAGCTGATTTTGAGGACCCATGTAGATATTCGTACCTGGATAAGTAAAGCAATGTCACTTGCAAAGATTTTAACAGTCAGTTGACTTGATCCTGTGACATCCCTTTTTACTGTACTGCTAAAACAGCCCAGGTGGATGCTTTGCACTAGCTCCATTGCAAAGCCAGCCAGACTAGTTTATGACATCTCTGAGTGACAGCTTGGTGTTGCACCAAAACACATGAGGAGTGCTCATGTAAATCTGCTTCACAGCTGGATAGTTGTGAGATAATCTCTTCTCACTGAAAGAGATTCAATGACAAGTGGTCTGACAAGAGTGTTACCTTAAATTGCCATGCTATTTTAACAGCTCTGTCAAAATCTAAATCAGATGAGACATTTCTAAAGGTACAAAGTGAAATTAAGTGCCTGTTTCTCAGTGGCTCTCATGAGGAGTTGGACACCTCATAGATATTTGTGGCTTTGAAAAGAGAATCCAAATATTGGACATTTGGTTCTTGCCTGAAATATACTTGCAAAGTTTTTTTTGGCAAAGCAAATTCTACCAGAAAGAGTCAGAGAAAGGTTTTAAATTCCATTTAACATCGGATGTAACTCAGACACGACATTTGTAATGTCATCAGAGCAGGACTGCTGACGTGGACAACAGTGTTGGCAGCGACTTCCATGGGACCAGGATTGGGTCCAGTTTTCACATTTTCTAGGCATTCTTTGCTAAATGCTATTTTATATAAAGAAACATTTGTTTGGACTCCAGATGTTCAAGTAACCTCCTGTGATATTTTGTCTGCATCCCAGCTCTCCCATCCACAATCTGAAGTGTTACAAGAAAAAAGTGGAAGGATTTATTTTGATCTCACTTCCATCTGTTTTGCACTCTACTGACTCCCTTCTTGATTTGTGCTAGTGTTTGAGAACAGGGCTGAAGTGTAGCAGGTGAATTCTGTGCTGCTCATACCAGTGTAAATCCAGAAGACAGGGCATTCACTCTGAATTGACCTTTGGCAATAACTTGCAGACATACTTGGCACAAACCGTTGTGATCCAAGAAATCAGCAAACCCTGTGTGGGCACTTGTTCAGGGAGACCATCTGCTGTGAAACACTTCAGTTGTTACCAGTGCTTAACAGATGGGCACTGCCGAGGCTAATGATTGTGAACTATGAGCTTTGCAATGTTTCTGAGCAACCCACAGCAAAGTTACTACAGCATAACCATAGAATAGTTTGGGTTGGAAGGGACTTTTAAAGATCATCTAATTCCAATCCCCTGCCATGGGCAGGAACACCTCTCAAGTGTGTCCAGGTCTCTCTGGATGGCATCCCTTCTCTCCAGTGTATCAACCGAACTACACAGCTTGGTGTCATCAGCAAACTTGCTGAGGGCACACTCAATCCCACTGTCCCTATCGCTGGCAGAGATGTTAAGCAGCGCTGGTCCCAGCAGCAACCTCTGGGTAACACCACTCATCACTGGTCTCCACTTGGACATTGAGCCATTGACCACAATTCTCTGAGTGTGAACATCCAGCCAGTTCCTTATCCACTGAGTGGTCCATTTCCCAAATCCCTCCTGATTACAAGTGACCAATGACTGTGATTATAATCAAACTTATAAGACAACCTAATTTGGGCCCAAATGGCCCCAGTCACTCAGGACAAATGCTCCTTATGAGTGTCAAAATACCTGGGCAGGGGCTTGGGGATCTCCCCCATCCATTTCCTAAGAAATGCTTCCCAGGGCTTGTCTACACTGCAATTCTTCATTGTTAATGCAGACAGGGGATGTCTGAGGGCAGAGAACTGTTCTCATTAGCTTGAAACCAGCAAAGAAATAGTGTCAGAGAGTCTGTGTGGGTGTCTGAGATGAATCTAGATTTTGCATCAGCTTCTATAGTTTAGGTATTTGTCTAATGCTACTGAGTAGGTGAGGATGCTCCTGGAGACAGTTAAAGACTCCTGGTTCCAGTATTTAATTCTGTAAGTACTTCGTGTTTCAGAATCCCAGCTGGAGGCAGCAGGATCATCAGCATAGGAAACAGGGAGACTTGAATTCCAAATGGGTAAAAGGTATCCAAGAACCATATGGAGAAAAGCAAAGTAAAACAAACCATAAAACCCCATTTTCCAAGAAATTCAGAATGACAAAAATCTTCTGTTTCCATCTTCACATTGGCTGAGCAGAAGTGGGCAGCAGATCCAAGGCAGTGGGGAGTGCGGGTTTTTATCCCTTTATGCTGCAAGAAAAAATTCTCAGAGCACTTTGTCAGAAAGAAATCATTAACACAGGAAACAAGAATTAACAGAGACTGCAATAATCCTTGCTACAGATGAGATGGACCCAGTTTGCATCCCAGCTGCATCAGTGGAAATCCACCATGGGAAGCTTTTTGGACAAAAAGATTCTCCAGGGCCTGGTACACAAGGTTTGTCACAAAGATTACAGGAAGTTGTCTGCAATGTAGCGTTCAGATTTTTTACAGGAGACCTGAAAATTTCCATGCCTGGTCCAGAACAGAATCCCCTGATGCTAAGCAATGCTGTTCCTCCTCAGGCCTGACTGCTGGACCAATCCTAACACATACAGCAGCCCAAGGTGATATCACTTGTGAAATATGAAGTTTGAGACTGAAATGCCTTGTCCTTTCTCATTTTGCTTGCCAGCACTATCCCTTAATTCTAGGCAGGGCCTCTCATTTGCCTCAGAACTAAATTTAACTGAAACAGTAACAAGGATACTTTGCATGCTCATCTGACACTAAGAGAGAAGAATTGTTAGACAGATTATTGGCATGTGGAATGATCTCTTTTTTTGACTTTCTGTAATAGTGTGGTTATTAAACTAAAAGATCATTAATAATGTGTCATTTAGCTTGTTTTTGAAAGGTGAAGGAAGGACTGAGAATATATGGATGAAGAGACTGAGGGGGAGAAGCTGGAACTTTACATTCTGCTGGCAGCAGGCAGGGAGACAAATCCCAGCTGTGCATGTAGCACACTTTGATGTATTCGTAAGGCATTGCAATAGCACAGTCATTTCCAAATATATTTACTCACGGTGGTAGTCCAGCCAGCTGGTGTGTCTGTGTCCAGGCTGGGAAAGATCCCTGCTCAGCAAAAGGTGATGATACTGAAATCGGGCTGCGAAGAAGTCTGGCTGTTTGTCTCTTTTACAGCTAGAGTCTCCTGCTAAAAAATGTGAGGGTCTACTTTTAGATCTTGCTTTTATGACAGCAAAATCTGGTACGGGTTTGAGTGACGCAGTGTTTTTCTGCTTTGTTTTCCTTGCACTAAGAGAGTGGAGTACGAAAGATAGGCACAAAATGCCAATTTTCAGATTTCTCTTTTTCTCTTTTCTGGAAGCCTTTTGTTATTATCACAAGAAAGATACTCCCTCACCTCTGCACTGAAACTGTGTATTAAAGGGAAGAGGTGTCCAATAATAGCAAAGAGGAGACAGAGTCCAAGCTTCCTCCCTCTCACCAAGTGAGGAATTAATTCTGGGAAAGCACCTCACAAACCCTTCCAGATCTTCCAAACCCCTCCAAGCCTGCAATATTGGACTTAGAAATGCTGTACACATGAGGGATCTGTAGAGTCCAGATTCTCAATGCTGTTACTGCCTTACAATCCATTTAACTCACACCATTTCTCTGCTGCCTGAGAGTCCATGTCAGCTGAGGTGGGTCTGGCAGTGACCTCCACCTGTCTCTAGTAATGGTTTAACTGGAGACCAGTGAAGGCATCCATGAAGTTACCACTCACAAATGTGCCCACATCATTACACAGATCTTGAATTCTCTATCTAATTGGTTATCTCTGTGGGCTCTCTTACACAATGTTTAATATTGTGCCAAGGCACAGAAGGATCTTGTAAATGATTTTACACTGCTCAGCCCTGGGACAGGTAAAGATACTGCCTGTCACCAGATAGATGCATCAGTCTCCACCACATTTGCACTCTCCACATCCTCCATCACACTCTGAACTGTTCTGATGCAACTGAAAGCTGTGTGTATCCAAGGGAGTAGCTCTTATTCATGTAGGTGACTCAAGGAGAAAAGTGCTGGCTACACCTTTTTGCAGCACTAAGAAGAATGTACTTGGTCAAGATCAGCAAGTCACACCACCTTGGAGCTCAGCAGCAACCTGTGTCATTGTGCCCACAACACAGTGGCTACTTTGATTTCACTCAGCAAAATCATACCAGCTGCAGAGAGTACCAGGAGGATTTGGCAATTATCTGCTAAAGCCTCAAGTTCTCAGTGAGTGCCACCTGTGATGGCAAGCCCTGCCATGTTCAAAAAGGGCCACTTTGCTCCCCATCAGTTTTGATGCTTTTTTATACTGCAGTGCTCTTCTCAGATATGGCAACCAGTGTCATCGCAAGTTGGAGGGGGAAAGCCCTGTGGTGGGAATGGATGTTGCTTTCTTTAAAAATCTCATCTATGAAATACTCCCCTGGAAGGGAAGTTTTGACTTCGGCTCAAGATGGCCTTTGCCTGGATAAGTCATCTCCGCAGACAGATTGTGCCCTGAAATAGAAATGATGGAAAAAGTGACAGTGCCTCGTCTAGCAGGCAGGACTGATGCTGCCAGAGTGGCGGGCTCTTCCCCTGTAGCATGAGAACACAGTGCATCTCATGGGAAACTGCAGACCTGTAACCTTGACGTGCGAGTGCCCAGCTTTGCAAATGGGTTGTGATGGGCTGATGCAGCTTCACAGCTTCTCTCCTGACTGCTGCCCTTTCATACCTCATTATTCATGTTTGTTCTGAGGTATATGTTTTGGCTGGGTAGGAGAATACAGTTTTTTCTTTACATTTTTTTTTCTTTCTAGTAATCAGCGATCAGAGTTCCTATTCCTCTGCAGGCCAAAGTTGAAGACTGATGTACAAGACAGCGTAAGAGGGACTTCTTAGGCTTTTCCTATCACTTATTTATAACCCCAGGCAGATATGCAAAGCACTCTAATTATATACCTAAGGGCAAAATCAAGAATCATTTCAATTAGAAAACTCATCTCTGACAACTTTTTGCATGCTTCTCTTAAGTTTTCTTTTAATTCTTTAGCTCTCTGAGTGATTTAGGTGGTGAATTATACCAAGCTATGAAAGATACCACTCGTCTGTAATTTCATAGATAATTCAGGTCAAATTCAGAGGTGATACAAAGCAGTCAAAGTGGAAATAGTAATAGAAGAGTCCAGAGCAACCCTCTCCTGCATCATGCACTATAAGGAGACTGAAAGAAGATGTGACGCATACAAATCCAAACTCCCTCTATGACCTTCTTTTACCAATATATCCTTGTAAAACTTCTCAATAGACAAAGCAAACCAATGCTTTCCCATACAAAGTCTTTGCAAGTTATGCTCCTGCCATAAACTATTGATGAAATTATTCAGAATGGAATAATAATTTGATTTGCTGCCTTCATTCATATGAGGACAAAACACCCTAACAATATCATCATATAGGAAGAAGCAGTAAGACAACTCCCTCTTCATGACAAATAGCATGACTTTGCTGATGTTGCACTCTTTGCATTGTATTCACCCCAGAGACTTCCAAAATGGACATGGATACTAATAAGGTAAAGTCTGCACCCATACATAATAGGCAGTTCCCAACACTATAGAACTTTCAGGATTAAGTCAGTTTTAACTTCTGTAGCTGTTTCTTGTGCCATCCACAAGAACCCCTGATGCTGACAGTCAGTCAAATACTGCCTTTTCTGTTTGTTTGTTTTGATTTTTATTTAATGGGCTGCATAGATTTGTGAGCATGGCACTGTTTATAGGTGTGGAGGTAAGAGAGGGTTAAACAAGTTTTATGTTTAGAGCACCTAAAAGGGGTCAAGGGGTCATTTCCTTCACGTGTAACCATTTGACCAGGTGCAACTGTGGAATTTTCCCTTCCTCAAAAGCCTCAAGGTATGGATTATTTCCCAGAGGTACATAATTAGATTTAATGGCCCAATATTCTTTGGATATGCCAAAGCTTAAAAATATTGAGCGTGTAGTGGCTGGAGAGAGTGTGGAGATTTGTTTGACAAATACCACCATCAGCCCTGGCCTCACTTTCACATGAATCATCATTTAGGATTAGAGAAGAAATGTAAAGGGAAAAGTCTCCATCTGAATCCCCCTGAAGTGTGTGAGTACAGCATTGATTTCCATGAGTTATTTCTGCATTACCCTTCTCTAAAGATGCTGCTCTTTCCTTTGACTCTTCAGTGGTTTGATGCTCAAGAGTATTTGATAAAAGGGTAGCAGCCCATCTTTTCTAACCAGAAGCAGGTAACATCTTTAAAGCACAGTAGTGAATTCCATCGCTTAGGAACAACCTAAAAAAAACCCCTCACCATATGATATATATTGCTTTTTTTTATTCTTTATTATGGATACAGTAGACCTGAAAGTTTTTCTGACTTAAAAAGTTATTTCTCAGTTTTCTATGTAGGGAATGACATACCGATCTCACTGGAGCCAAAGGGAAAATTCCTCTTTTCTTCAAGAGGACCAGGATCTTACGCCAGAAATATAAATTCTGAATAAGAAATTCAAGATATTGAAAACAGCGAGCACCAGCCCAGATGTTGAAAGACTCCTCCAGACACTGTAGGGCCTAATGCATATTTTTGCAAGACCTACAGTCCTGGATCCTGGTACTGAGGTAATGTGGTTAGTCAATATTTCCTAAACTCTGCTGAAAACAAAGCCAAAGTTCCAACATAAGTTAACTGTTGGTGAATGAAAGGACTACACTTCACTTTGTCTGTGACTCAAGTAGTCAAAATTTAGATGGGTAAAAATGAGGCACCCAATAGAAGCACCTTTTCCTAAATTGCCTGTATCTGCATGGTGGCAGCTGAGGGAGGCTGGCACAAATCTAAGAAGGATTTATCTCATTTGAATTGCCTTTTGGCCGTGTCAGTCTCCCTTAAGAGATTAGGACAAGTGGACTGTGTAGAAGCTTGACTGCTACCTGCCTGGTTACATAAAAGATATCCCTTTTCTACCTTTGCAAATGTTGCCCCTTTTCCACCTTAGAATGTCATGGGTATTTCAGAATTGGTGGCATTATATTGGAAGACATTGACCTTTAGACTCATGCTGAAATTAAGTTTGACTTAGGTTTCGGCATGTATTTGTATTTTGTGTTTGGTTTTGTTTGCTTTTTATTAGTAGTAGTTTAACTCAACACCTGAGAAACCCTGCATGAAAAGAAGGTCTTCATTAAAATTTCAACACACTTGCTGCTTCAGTGTAGAGCTGGGAGAGCTCCCACTATGCATATAATTGTTTTTCCACAGTAAAACACTCTTTGCTGAAGGATAATTGATATGAAGCTTAAAATTCTAGCACTGAAATACAAAAAATGTTAATAACTTCTAAGTACTTGTATGGGGCCCTGATTCCATCCCCTGGAGTCACATCACATTCTTCAGGGGTGGGCTAGTAAATTTTCTTCTTGGCTGCCTCATTGGCCAAGTTCACCCACACACATATCATGTTCCAAAGACCTGATCCCATAGGTCTGCGTAACGTAACCAGCTTCTCCCCTGCAAATATGCAATGAGAACATGATACCATTTTCTTTCTGATGTTAGATCACAGGCAATTCATTGGCCTCTGAACCAGTAGGGAAGAGTCATCAGGCATGCAGTCTGCATAGGCAGAGATGATTAATCAATACATAAATATATGCCTGTATCCACACACTAGACTGTATCGTTTAAAAGCTGAAAAAATGCAAAAGCATAAAATGACCACTTAGTAGCATTACCAGCTGAAACTGTCCATGAATGCAGGATTTGGTCTGCTATTGGCAATCTCTTCACTGATTAGTCCATTCCTCAAAACTACCAAAAATACAAGGGCCTTTCCACCACAAAATTCACTAAGAAGTGGCTGTATCCTGTTCACAAATTAAATGAGCTGGGCTGAGAGAACCCTGGGAAGCCCTCAGCCTCCATCCAACTGCCCTTGCTTGCTGAAGAAAAAGCCAGTGCAGTGCATACAACATACTCAGATTCTTACATAACCCTTTATACTATGCCATATGGTCTGTGCTACAGTCCCTACAGCTAGTCACAAGAATACAATTACTTTCCAGCCCAGAAAGTCCTACCAAACACCTGGTTCTATTATGTTCTTGCTCATACAACCAGGCTAGGCCCCAAAATTCTTGCTCCTGCAACAGAGACGTCCCAGATGAGTTTGGTGAGCTTAGAAATGAACACCAGGCACCAAAAATCCATTAGATGTCCTTGGTCCCCCTCATCTTTACAATGTTTATGGCCTCTTCTCCTAATCAAAAGAACCAAGGAGAGTACAGTGGAATAAGGCAGCAAACCTGCTATAGGGGAGAGGGCAGATAATGTAAATAATACCAGTTTTAGCCAGGTTATGGCAGAGTGGGTTCTGTACTGATAATTTCCAGCATCTGCCCAATCCAGGAGTATCTCTGAGTGAGATTTTCTTCCTGTGATGACCTCTACACCCTACAGAGTATCACAGCAGTATGACTTGGTCAACAAAATTCCCAGTTGTGGGAGCGTGCCCACCTGCTACCTCTCAGTATCTGCTATGGAGGATTTCAGGTTGCGGATGATTGGTATATTCGGTGTGTAAATTCTGCCTACAATGCTGAGGAGTTTTTAAGCTACACATTGGTTCAGAAGACATGTTTGGCCAGGCTGCCTTAACTTCAGGCTCAATCACAGCACAGTTCTTTCCAGCTCCTGGAGTAGGCTGTGGCTGGGAAGGCATAAAGGTGGTTTAAAACCATTGTCCCACAACCCTTCCCAGGGATAAAAAGTCATGTGCTGTATTATCTGGGGCACATCACATAACCTCAGCCTGTGAACCCAGACCTAGGCATAAATCCCTAAAAGTTGTCTCTTTGCATGCAATCTGTTCTAAGCTGTGGGAGCAAGGGACAAGTGTATGGACATGCACAGCACAGTAAACCTGGCCAATGTGTTTGTCTGAAGTATGGACCTGGATTTCCATAAAAGCAACCAAGAAGTGGAGGAAGCAGTACATATTAACTAGTAAAGCCACTCATCTTGTATTACTTTAGGGCTGGCTTTGGTGAAGCTGAAATGTTGATGTGTAGTAGTGTTCTGCTGTGATTGGAAATGCTTAGGTTGACAAAGTGATCTAAGGAAGGTGCAGAGACATTGCAGTTATTTACAGAGACTGAAAGCCTGTGTGCAAGTACCATGGAGAACAGACAAACTCACTTGGGTGCCAGAAGACTAGATAAGAAAAGATACCTACAAAACAACATGACTGTCAGGATGGAACTGCTGATACTACTCAGAGGAATAATGTCTTCCCTGCATCTTCAAATGCATAAAACTAGACTGGAAAAAGTGCTAAAAAATATATACAGTAGATAAAGCAAACTGTACTCAGCTTCCAAAGGCAGAATGAGAGAGATCCTAGGAAGATTTTTCTGTCTATCATCTCCAGGTTTCTCTGATATTCAGGCTGTCCTGGGAGTGCTCATTCAAATGTACGCAAAGTTGAATTAAATACCATTTGTTGTTTCACCATAAATTTCATTCAGAAAACAAAAAAAAAAAAAATAAAAGGTTATTTCCACAGAGCTGTAAGATCTTGTTAAGTGAACAAAACCAAGTGGGACTTCCTGCCTGGGTGTGTTTGTCTTGAGATTATCCAAAGGCTCTCTCTTGACAGAGATTCCCCAGATTATTATCATTGTTGTTTCCTGTAATAAAAAAATTCCTCAAAAGTTAGCTTGAATGAATGCTGCATCTGTGTTTCTCCAGCCAAAAAGCCCTTCCCCAAGATCACTGGAGGCTGTTTACCACTGTTTTATGTTAGCTTGTCAATGAGATTGACTGAATGCCCAACTGTGTCCGCCTGCCAAAGATCAATGGCTTCCTTCAGAAAGAAGTAGCCTGGGGGGAAGAGGCATTTGTGGACCAAACAGCTTCCTGGTCTCCCATGCAGTTTATGGGTCTGATACTCTCCTTGCTTATCTTAGGGCAACACTAGGGTTCATCCCCATCCAGACAGAGCAGAGATATGCAAAATGGTGATGCTATCAGTGCAGACATCACTAGTAGCTTGAAAATCACATAGATTATCTTTTTTAGGTTTCCTCAACGTTTTAATATCAGAAGAACATAAGGTAAAATGAGGAAGACAACAATCTGGCAGACTTCCTTACACAGCAAGTGATGGGTGAAACTTGCAAAATTTAGAGACCATCTGCTTTGGATCAATATCTAAAATAATTTGAAGTTGACTTTTGTGCCACCCTAAGATGATACTGACAACCCAAAGTGTCCCAAGAAATTTTGTTAAGAACCTAGAGCACACTAAATAGGAGGAGAGGCTGAAGAAACAGAGTTTTTCTAACCTGGGGAGGAGAAAACTAGAGAAGGGAGGAGCTGATTGCATCTTCTACTTGCTGAAGGATCTTCTACTGAAGGTGGAACCAGACACTCTTCAGAAGTGCACAGTGAAAGGATAAGACACAGTGGAAACAAGCTGGAACAAGGATAATTCCAACTGGATGTAAAGAAAACATTCATCACTGAGAGAGCAGTTAATTATTGGAACAAGCTGACAAGAGATGACATGGAACATCCATCCCTGGAGCTTTTCATAACTTTGTTGGATGAGATCCTGAGCTAATGTTGAGCAGGCAGACTAGATAAGCCCCAGAGGTGACTTCTGATCTAAATTCATCTGTGATTCTATGATTGCATTTATACTTCTTGAACCTGACACAGGCTAAAAATGCTATTGAATACCATTGTGTTTTGCTAGCACAGCTTCTGGCTTTAACTCTGAGAGCAGAGATCGATTTGGATTCTAGAAACTGGAAGCTTTATTTATGTATTTATTTGCCCATAGCTGTGTTCAACAAGTGATGCAAGGTCAAGTACTTTATTGTAGGATTCCATTCTTCACTGGGTTCAAAATACCTGAGCAGCAGCAAATTATGATCCAAGATCTCTGTCAAAAAGCCCGTAGGTAGCCAGAAAACATTCAAATCTGCTTCAGATTTTAGGTTAAGTTTCAGATGGGGTCTTGTTTCTTGTTAGGAACCAATTTAAAACTGCAGTAGTGAATTTCTGTTTTGCCTTTCCTCCTATACTGGCTTTAACCCAGTGCTTTTCCATTGAATCCAATGAGCATGTCACTGAAAACCATGAAGATAAGTGGGAGGAGCATTTACAGACCTCTAAGAATAACGAAGTGTTCTGGCTGCTTCTTATCCCTGAGCTAACTGCCTTATCACTCCCACTGTGGACAGCCGTATTACTCTTTTCATCCTTCAGAAAGAGAGGGCAGAAGATGCAAAAGAAGAAATAGCGTGAGAGTGCTTCACTTGCTTTGGGACCCAGTCCTAGTTCAAAGCCTGTCCCATACATCTATCTGTGGTTAATTGCAAAGTCACAGAACCTAGAAAAAAGAAAGGAAAAAGCAGTTTGTCTTCCATAACAATAAGATAGGTTGCTCCTATCACTAAGTGGATCCATTGGTGCCGACTAAAACTGAACCTTTAAACACATTTCTGTAAACCAGGTGACAGTTTTGATTTCTTAGATTCCACTGTGGAAAACTGTTTTGTTGTTCCCCCCCCCCCCCCCCCC
>NDXB01021780.1:0-19194 GCA_002631895.1 Agapornis roseicollis | reverse complement strand
CCCTTCTTCCTTCCTCCCTTCCTTCCCTTCTCCCTTCCTCCCTTCCTCCCTTCCTCCCTTCCTCCCTTCTCCCCCTTCCCTTCCTCCCTTCCTCCCTTCCTCCCTTCTCTCCCTTCCCTTCCTCCCTTCCTCCCTTCCTCCCTTCTCTCCCTTCCCTCCCTCCCTCCCTTCTCTCCCTTCCCTCCCTCCGTCCCTCCCTCCCTTCCTTCCTTCCTTCCTTCCTTCCTTCCTTCCTTCCTTCCTGGTATTTATCAATTCCTATCCCTTCTGCCCCTGGCATTTAAAATTTGGACATCCTACTAATGCACAAATGTTAAAATCCGACAAAAGGGTCAAAGAGGTTTCAAACCTCAAAGAGATATTTCTCTGTGTGTGTCCACATCTCTTTTTATGTGAATGATGACAGAGGAGAGCAAACAGTGCTGCAGTGTCTGTGAGTCCTTCAATATTCCCAAAGTTTGAAGGTGATACAAAATTGCGGGAACTGGCTTGGTTGCAGAAAAGAAACAAATCTAACTGACTCATACTGGCTTATTGTGAAGCCACAGCTTTCCATCAGGTTTGTCATAATTTTTGACTTATATTTTAATAAGTCTGTGTCTGCGCTCCATGATGAAAGTCTTCATAGCACCAAGACAAATACTGCACTTTGTTTCCCACAGTACTAGAGTCTGCATGCATGTGCAGCTGACATTTATTTCATATTTGGTATTGGCCTCCATGTCTTCTGCCAAAAGAGCTTTTCAAGGTGTGCATTTACAATGCATTCAAACACCCTGGCTATAGCCTAATCTGATCACTATCTACACAAGCTGTTTCAGTGGACCACTATGTGGAACAAAAAGTAAATAGAAGGTAGAGGTAAGCTGACCCTGGTGAAGTCAGGGTAGTATTTGGGAGGAAAAGAGTCCTGAGATTAGTCTCTACTCCCAACATTTCTTGCACATTTTGTCTAATAAGTGTTAAGCACACTCAGCACAGGCAGCAGCAGCAAGTGGCACAGCAACAAGGACACAGGATTGACCCTCCCTCTTGTTATAGAACCTCAGTACTGAAGGACTACACAGTCAAGTCACCTCTTAGTCTCTGTTTCACACAGGCTCCTCTAAGTGGTAAATGTCAACTTGTGAGCTAATGTCTGAGCTCCCACTATAGTCAACTCTATGCATTCACCTAAAGATAAGCACCTACCTCCATTTGAGGTGCCCTGGAGTCTAAGATGCTTGCACAGGTCTAGCAGATATGAATCAGGACTTATGGCAGTTTGGTGCTGAGCACTCCACAGCACGAAAAATAAACACCCAAATGTGTTTAGACAACTGAATCCCATCCTAGACATCTAGATGGTACAGACCGTGGAAGATAGAAAGCATCCCAAACCTCTAAATATAGGTCAGTTTAAAAACGCTCTAGTCTCTTAAGAGCTGTTGACTCAATCTACACTGTCTTTTTGAGAGCTTCAACACTTAGTTGAGGTTTATAAGTAGACACCTAGGTTTAAGGATCTTAATCTGAGATCTGTAACTATAAATGTATGGGTTTTTTTTCACAGCAGCTTTATGCTGGCAGGTAGGACAGCCCAAGTGCTTAAACTCTATGACTGAAACTATATTGGCAATTGAATTTAGAGCCATACAGGCTTGGATCTGAACTACTAGCTAATTTAGATAAGATAGACTGTCAGAATCTAGCCATTATTTCTGGACACTACAATATCTAAAACTATTTGCTAGATTTATAATAAATAGGATCAGATGATTTTAAAGCAAATGGAAAGAGCTGTCTGTGAGACTTCTGATTGAGTGCAAGGCTGGGTGCCAACATTTAACTGAAGTTTCTTGCAGGGGTAAAAAGTCTTGCATTTATATCAAAGCCACTCATTCAAAACTATCACATTATATGCTTTTACTGTCTCACTGGCACTCAGTAGTTCTCATATATAATGATCACAATCTATTTGCTGCACAAGGAGGTTCTATCATTGAAAAGGCTCCATTCAGCTCCTTCACACATAGTTTTTCAAAGGAGACCAAAGAGAGAACTGATACTAATGCTTTTACTCACCCTTGCAAGTTAGGCCTGAGCCACATTCACTGGACATTGTGTAAGGGTAACAAATCATATCTTCACAAGGTGTTTAATATATGTCTTCAATTTCTAGTTTGTCAGTCTAATAGCCTTCACTCAAATACCCATGCATATAAAATGAATATATAAATGCAAAACAGCAGCATTATAATAAGCAGTGTCAAGAGACTCAGAGAGAAACAGTAGATTACTTCTGACAAAAATATCTGTAAGTTCCAGCTGAAAAGATGCCAGAGGAGCAGGGAAAATGAGATCTTTTCTATCAGTTCTTAGTCAGAACTGGTAGAAAACTGAACTGTAGTGAGAAAATTTTCCCTAACCCATAATAACCTTGGCAAAAAATCACCTTTATCTGTCTAATCAGTTGTACCTTGAACTCTTAATACATTGGCAAGCTTTTTTTTGCAGGTAAAGATACAAAGTAGAAAGGCAAAAATTTTTAGAATGAAAATCTGCGGCTTATTGCAAACAGACTGACATTGCTGTAGGAGCAAGGCATCATTAAGTTGCCAGATTCTTTTCCAAAATAGCAAGATATTATTGCACAAGTGAAATCTAAGCGGTTTATCTTGCTATCTATACAGATAGCTGTTCAACTATCTGTAAATTCAATTCCCACTCTCTCATCAAAGAGTTTAAATATGAAAAATGTAGAACTGAAACTAACACACAAAAACTGTGGTAGGAAAAAGAGCGACAAGTTTAAAAGGGAAAAATAAACAATGCAAACCATCAATGAAATACAGTGTGTTAAGCACAGATTACCAAGACAGCTGTATGGGATTTGGGGAGTTCACTGTAGGGCAGGTTCAGCCCTGTGCTGTTCCCCAGAGTGGGTAGGTAACTGGTAATGTCCAAAGCCTGCTGAGGGCAGGGGCAATAGCTATAGCTAAGCCTCGACCCCAGGTTTGCAGATGAAAGGCACTTGTGATGGCCCAGGCCTCCAGCCTGATTCTTCTGTAAAGGACTGCCCTGGAGCAGGCAGGCCCTTTTCACTGAAGCATACAGAAGTTACAAGCTCCAGGGAGGCAAAGTAAGGGTTACAATGGAAATTAAAAATTTTAGTGGAAAAATGTCTGAGCCAGGCAGACTGGAGAGGAGAAAGGAGTTGGGAGAAGATCTGCATAATGAATTATAAATAAGACACAGGAAACTTAACTGTACAAGACTCAAAGAAAGCATCAGGTTTAGACAAAAAACATGTTTCAAGGACAGGAGTGCTCCTGCAAGTCAAGGGTCAGTGGTGGATGTGACAAGAAAGAAGAGTGATTCTTGTTCTGAAACCTTGTTCTTGACCCTGACGAAGTCCTCTTCACAGCATAATGGCAGGAAAGAGTTGTTAAGTGTATGAAGCAGCTGTTGCTGTGGCTTCTGCTGTCTCATAGAGTACTTTGATCACGAAAAAATATAAGCAGAGGGCCAGGTTCATTGCTAAGCAGCAGCCTGCTTAAACACATAGCTAAATTCAAGTGTGTGACAAAGTTCTGTTCATGTTGGTAGGACATAAGCTTGTAATTCATTTTAAATCCATGTGAATGTTTTGCTGAATATGGTGAACTCTCTGCCCAATACCACCAATGTCAGAAAAGAGGTTACACTAAGCTAGAGAGATATCAGACTTTATCTGCTTTCTCAATGCTGCTTTTGGACTCAATGTTCTTAAAAGTCTTTTCTAACCTAAATGATTCTATGATTTAGCTTCAGCTACTGCTGGTTTATGCCTGTTCATTCATTTACTACAGCAGTTTCTGAGTTTTCCCTTGTCATGAATTAGGGAGAAATAGACCATGAGAACATAACACATGAAGGGATGACTGGATCCTATTACCACCACCATGGGACACCACACACTAGGCTTTTAGGATCAGGGAAGCTCTATAGAACATCCTCTCCCGCACCATAATCCTGGTTTATAGGACAGAATATAATATATTGCCCAATGTAAAACAGATTAATTTCTTGGTCTGTGCTGCAATTCAGCTCAAGTCAGCAGTCAGTGGGCTGGTTTAGGCTGATGAAATTTCCTCAAGGAACACTTAGGAACTTCTATTAGCATTCTGTTCTGAAATCACAGCCCATAAAGAAGAGGGGAAACTGACAATGTTATTCTGAAGCTGACTAACCTATGGGAAGACTGACACAGCAGAGAACAGTGTTAAAATGTTTCTTCTACTTATAAAAGAGTGGATGAGGCAGAACATACTTTAAGCCCTCTTGCAGTCTTATCACAGCAGAATAAAAGCCATGTGAAAACCACAGTCTGACAGGTTGAGGATTCATTTAAGGGCAAGTACATAGAATCATTGAATCATAGAATAGTACATGATATGTTCTCCTCCATCCTCCTCTATACATTGCCTGGGCTACCAGTTTCTTTCCAGCATCAGTTTTGTTCACTAAAACCATTTTTTTTTCTGCATTTAAATTCCTTCTTCATGACCCTTCCTTCTACGAGAAGGGTGAGTGACATGATTTTTATGTATAATTATGTGTGCATATGTGTGTATACAGAGATAAACAATATGTACACAAATATATGCATTTACACAGCCACTTGTTTTCAAACCAGGAACATGAGAAAAGGAAATATGGGATCTGCGATAAGATTCATGTTCCCTTGCTCAGTATTAACTCTACTATTTGTTACATTCACTCCTCAGAGCACTATGGAAACAAATTTATAAGCATTTGGCACCTGAGAAGTGCAATTCTGTTCAGTCTCTCAAATCAATAGTTCTAGATGCTACTTAAAATCTGCAAATGAATTAGTTGCTATAACAGTCACTAAAATTGTGTTGGGGAAAAAAATCTAACTGACCCATGATATAAAGGGATCACAGATGTTCACAGTTATTCTGTCTATTTTTACTAAAATCTACTAGCAAAATGTGTAAAGACAGCAAGACAATGGCACCAACAGCCAGCTGGGTTCCGGGCAAGCACTTTCCTGGCTGAGAATGGTACCAAGGTTTTACCAGCTGTTCTTCAAGAGAGAGGAGGAAGAGCAAGAAATGCAATGTCTCCCACAGAAGCAATTCCTCACAACTCACTGCAGATGTTTGTAATGTAAATTCCTGTGTTTGAGGTAGCTATCCCCAGGTAATTTTACCTGAAGACAAAACATCTTTCCATTGCCAGATCCAGGAATCAGCCTGACTCATCACATGCAAGCAATGTGTAATTATATAGGCTAATTGTGGTTGCAATTTTCTCTGGTTGTAACTTTATTGTTATAACGTTTGAAGATCTGTTCAGTTCACTTGAACCACACCTGCTCAGAGAGCAATTTTAAAACTTTGCCTCATGCTTTTTTTACTGACATAATGATTGTAATTATCACCCCACTTCAGGCAGCAATGCTTTTGATGTGGCTTCTGAGGGTTCAAAGTTGACTATACAGTGAACAATAGTCCTTAAAAAAAATGCTGATTTTTACTTATGTAAAATCTTTCACACAAATTTGAGTGTCATTCTGGACCCATTACTCTTTTCTTGCAAGTAGGAGATACATCCAAGAAACCTTAATAAAAAAAAAACCAGAGCAGCTCTGATTGCAACTAACCACAGTGTACCAGAAACAGTTAAACTTCCCCTCCACTTTCAACACAATTCTCACTTCAACAGGTCTGAAATGTATTTTGTCTTGATCAAAAGCAAAAAATTCATTTTCATGTCATCGTTACAATTATTATCTTATGCTAAATGTTAATGTGTATTCTCTCATAAAGTTAAAAACATTTTTTATGTTTTATTGAAAGTAGACATAACACTGGAAACAGTTTAATCTTTTCCAAACAGACCACTGTGCATATATGATGATGAAACACCTCAAGAAGACCAATCCAAATCTTTAGTTCTTTAGAATTTTGAAGTATTTGGCTTCTCATCCCATTTCATGTCTCAGAGATCCTCCAGAATGGAAATTCAGATGAAGCCTTGTGAAATTTTTTTAGGAAGTAATATCCAAGTTCTCTGAAGTCAACTCAAATTCAACTACAACCACCTAGAAGAATCATGGAGAATTATCCTTTCTAAAACCTAGATGAATTCTTCAGTTTGTGTGACTGTGGCACTCCATTAAAAAAATCCATATGATATAAATCAGAGTCCCTGAATTACCATTACTGAGAAGACATAAAAATCCCATGCTTTTTGTACAGAAATAAAGGAAGAGACAGTGCTTGATTTAGGTCTTCTCTCTGATCTCCTGGTACGACTTGGAGAGCTAATAAATTTAAGCCCCAGAATGATCAACTCATTATTGGTATTTTCAATAACTTCAGAAAATGGTAATAAAAAATCAATTAACTGGAAGCACTCAAAGCATAGTACTTAGATGTTATTTCAGACTCCAATTATAAAGACCAGAGAGCAAAACCTTCCAGCAATCACCAGCATCACGGGAGATCTTTTTACTAAGCTCATTTAAAACATAGATTTGCACCTAAATCCCTTCTCATGATCTTCCTTCTGCCTAAAATATCCCAGAAGCATAAATGTTGAGGCACTGGTGTGCAAATGGAGCAATTAACAGCAAGATTAAAAGAAATTTTAAGAACATATTTCCTTCATAACTCCTCTTATAACTGCCCTGAATTTCCTCTGAGTCTCATTTGATTTCCCCAATGTATTTTTAGTTTTATTCTAGTACCAATATCAGTCACAATCTCTCCCTTCAGAGTAACACATCTATTCTCAGGGAAAGGAAGGGCAAACACATAGATTTCTAAATCAAGCCAGAAATTGTGTGAACTAGTTATTCATTTTGTTTTCCTTCTGGCATTCTCACTGTCATAGAGAAGACACAGCAGGTAAAGAGGCACTCACTCTGGATAGAAAAATACCACAAAGTTTATAAACTACAGTTAAGCCACATATTTCTCATGAAAGTCAAGTGTATTAAAATAAGCAGAGCTCCTATTTATTAGGAAGAAATGGGGTGTGGTTTTGCTATTTTTTTTCAAAAGGCAATTTAGGACTTTGCTTTTTTCCTCGGAGTATAACATAATGAACAATTGTTTTTTATGCTGGAGTGATCACAAGCAGTGTATAGATACAGGCAGCTTTACTGGAAAAAAAAGAAAAAAACTTTATTGGGAAAAAAAGCTATATTTGCCCCAAAGAATTCTCTTATTTATTTAAAAAATTAAATGGCTTAAATCCTTGAGGAATCTTAAATCCTGAGCTCTCACCTTCCTAGAGCACAATCCATAAGCAAGGAATCCAGAATTGACACATTTGAGTTTTAAAGCTCTTCCGTATCTCTTGTAATTTAGACAACTCTGACACTGCTGAAACAGCTTGATCAATATGATCTCTACAGTTGTCTCATATACAAGTTGTAGTCAATGAAAACAGAAAAGTAGCACAGTTAATTAGGATTTTATTGCCAAAATAGTTTCCCAACTTGATTAGCCAATATTAAAAGGTAGCAAAACACTTTCTACCACCTTTAATAGCCAAAACACTATATCCCACCCCCTAGGAAAGAAGCCAGCCACAGCCATATGGGTTTTAGTTCTCCTACTTGGGTCTGGATGCTAAGACATGGTGAAACCTTAACCTCACATAGTGTGCAAGCAGCTCATCTCTGATGGGCATAAATTTTGAGAACACCTGAGGTTCAACACTCAGCACCTGCAATTGTCTCTCTTTCACTTCAAAGTCACACTGACACTGTGGGCTGCCAAATGTTTGATTTGTATTCAGCAGACTTATTTAATTGCCTTCAATTGTTTCTGTATTAATGACTGCATAGTTACTTTTCCCTTAGACAATTAAACCAGCAGTGCCTAGGGAGTGCAGGGAAAAAGCAAGATCTCCAGCTGTGAGCCAGCATAAGAGAAATAGAGATATAGTAGAAAACCAGATCATGCTTGGAATAGACTATAGAAAATCTGCAAAAGGCTTAACAGGATTTAAGAACCAAAGAAAAGAATGGAAAGAATAAACTACAAAATAATGTACAAAAACCTGTCAAACTACGAAGAAGCAAAAATGAGTTCCATTATGCTGTCCACTATTGACAATGCTATGCAACGCATGGCCGGCATACGGAAAACCTTAGTGCCTGAAGAGAAAGTCAATATGGAGTGAAATCACCTTATCCTTTTATCACTTCTGGAATTGCTACAGTTCAGCTTACCTAAGCCTCATAGCTATTTTATACTGATTGGCAGCAAATCTTAAACTGTCCAGAAATTAGATGTAGAAAGACATATTAAGTAACAAAATCTACCTGCTTATCTTTACAGGATTGCTTCCTAATCAATTACTCTTCATCAAAAGGGTTACAATCCATTCTTACATGACTTTGAACTCAAAATTAGTTTGTGCTGATTGCCTTACTTACTAAATGTATGGTACCTTATGAGCCTTTAGAGAAAACAAGAACAAGCATTTATTCCAAATTTCTGGATGAAAAATTGACCACAATAATATTGTAGTTCCAAGACTTCACTGAATCACATTTCATATTCTCCATATCTTCTAGATAGGTTATTTAAAACTTCCAAAGGTTCACACAATGGTTCTAAGATCTTCCATTTCTAAACTGCATCTGAATTAATGGACTCAAGCACTGAGCTGTACTTCTGCTCCTTTGACAGCTGTAGGTGGAGTGAAATGCAGTTTCTTCTTGGGTGCTTCTGCCCACTCAGGATGTGAGAACAGAAATAACCCAGTAGTGAGTTGTAGTAGTTTGTGAGGTGAAACATGACATGCTAAATGCCCTTCAACTCAACTTTCCTATGAGTTTGTAAATACTGCTTAACGCCAAACCTGACAGTTTTGGGCTTTAAGCAGTCTCTTTGGACAACTGTATTCATTCATCCTTTGAAGGAAGCACAGAAGGCAGGTGGCTTAATAACTGAGACAATGGCTTCCAGTTACTAAATGTGAGCTGAACATTTACAAAGTTTATAATAAGGCAATGCTGTACAAGTCATTATGAGATGCTAAAATAATCCTTCAGCTTTTCCCATCAGCAATACAGCTCTAAACCTTTCAGCTTTCACTATTGCTCCACCTTTCTTCTTACAGGCATTGCTGTCCTTGTTCTCAGTGTATATGCAGGGTAGTCAGTTCCTCCATTCTGTCCCTGAAACAAAAATTTCTCATTTCCTTTTCAGAGCAGAAAACAAGGAATTTGGAATTCAGAGTATACAATCAATGAATGAAATAACATATAGCTTCATGACCACCACTACTTGCAGTGCTCTGCAGGACAGCATCTTACTTGGAAATCAAATGTTTGCTTTGAACTCTTTGCTTCCTTGGGAGAACAGGTCTGACTCAGTATATGACTCTGTGATCCTATGTATACACATAGTTCACATAGTTTAATTTGGAAGCAAACCCAGATCAGTCAGCAGCAACCTGCTAAGTATTGAATGCACTTGCATAGATAGCATCAGTACTACAACTGTTCCATACATGCTGGCCTCTGATACATTTTAAAGAACTACTTCTAAATAGGTGTACTAGCAATAATTTATTCTGGCCTTCATAGCTTACATCCCATGCTTTTCTCCTGACAGTAAAATAACCATTAAAACAATGAATTGACTGTGGCATAACATACTAGAAAATACTAAGCATTTATTTATATGCTGTGGCTAGTTGCATTTGCAATTAGCAGTGAGCCACTGCAAAGTCTAAGTTTGTATTCCATTAAGAAGTTCTAGTGACATCAGGAGCCATGAGTCCAGAGCTTAAGTTATACAGACACTGGAAACCCTCTGCAGAATTATATCTCCAATTATTTAAAACAAGCTTATTTTTAATATTTTATACTAACATAAGTCTGAGCCAGGACCTGCCTCTATATTTCCAAATAATTGTTTATAATGCTTCTCTTCAGCCTGGATATTTTCCATCCCTTCCTAACCACTTAGGACTTTTTCACTGCCTTCAGATTATTTCTTCCTCCATGTAGCCCACTGCTGCATCTTCTCTCAAAACTCCCAGAACTGCCACTATACTTTTTCAAGACACACCACCACCACTTCCAGATGCTCTGTTTTCTGTCTGGATTTTTACCTTCTCACCAAAATGGCAAGTCCTCTAATAATTCATCAGCTTAAGGAATTTCATTCTTTCTAACCAAATCAGAAGTTATATTGCCACAAAGTTTGCTACCAGCTGGGTGCTGAATTCCATGAATTAAAATAAACTAACACTTCTTCAGAATTTTATTCAAGGATGTTTCAAGTTTTACCCTACTGCTAGAACAATCCTGATGTGCCCATGTGACTATGCTTCTGATGTTGTTATAAAGTGTGTTGAATTTATGATTCATTTCCATTTTGAATATAGTCAATATATACACAAAAATCCAAAGGCTTGTCATCACTTAACCTTTTCAAATCCAGTTTACTTTCTATTTGATGTCAAACACAGAAGCCTTGTCTGATTGTAAATGTTGAATGCTACGGACCATGACCCATTTTTGAGGTGTCATTGTGGTAGGAAGCTTGAATCAGAAACTGCTTTCTCTTTTATTGAGGATCATAAAATGCAACAGGTATTGCTTATTAAGTGATGTGAGGTAAAAGAGAAGGAACAATATACTCTACTCCTTCATGAGTCAGATTCTGTGCAAGATAACTGCATCCCAATGTAACAATTAGATTTCAGAGGTGAACGTCACTGTTAGCTTTTACTTAAGATCATGGTACTTGCATATGCAAACTATTTCAAAAAAAGATGTTGTGACATACTCCTAAATCCACTGAAGTTAATGAAAGGCCTCAATTTCCAGTGAAACAATTTCAAATCCTATGACAAAGATTTTTAAAGTTGTACATTCCTGAGTGCCAATTTTCTCAAAAGTACAACAGTTATGATATTTCATTAGTAATTTTTGCCATAAATTATGATTGAATAATACCAAACGTCAGAACTTCCCAGTGAGCACATGTACTTCTGCAAAGTTTAATGAACAATGTCTTTCATTTGTGGTTTTTTATTTATTAGTTTGTTTACATTCTCATTCTACAGATGATTTGCATCCCCAAAATACCTACTTCCCTTTACTTACGTAAGTGGAGCCATGGATGCATACACACAAAAGCATAGATGTCTGAAGTTAGGTGGATTGAATCCCGGTTTTGTTATTCAGAAATCATGACACCGAAGGAGCCATACAAGACAGCATGACTTCTTGCCCTACACAGGCTACAGAACATTATCCAGTGATCTTTCCTCCAGGTCAAGAATTTCCAGTATCTGAAGGGGGCCTTACAAGGATGATAGAGAGGGACACTTTGTCAGGAGCTAGTGATAGGACAAGGGGGAATGGGTTTGAACTTAAACAGGGGAAGTTCAAGTTACATATGAGGAAGAAGGTCTTTACTTGTGAGGGTGGTGAGGCCCTGGAACAGGTTGCCCAAAGAAACAGTAATGCTCCATCCCTGGCAGTGTTCAAGGCCAGGTTGGACAGAGCCTTGGACAACATGGTCTAGAGTGAGGCATTCCTTCCCATGGCAGGGGGGTTGGAACTAGATGATCTGAAGTTCCTTTCCAACCCTAACTATTCTATGATTCAATGATTCTAATAGATACCTGATATTACGCCTGCTGAATGAAGTAAGTGTGAAAGGCATAGGCAAAAAAATAGATAATATATAAGTATATGCAATCCATTATTCTAGAGCCAAGAAAGACAGCAGATCATTGACAACACTATAGTGAGCAATTTTGTCTCAAAAATACCATCAAGGCTTGAAGTTCCAGTCAGACATCATTTCCCTAGTAGTTTTGTTCCAACCAGCTCAAATGTTAAAAATATATAACCTCTACCTAATTATCTGATTTAACTTCAAGACACTGCCTTTGCCTGCCAAATTAAAGACCGATTGCATCTACTGAACTCTCCTTGTTGTATACATATATATGTATGTATATATTTATACTTACATAAATATCTAAGTTGTGTGTTGATTTTCCTTTTGATCACCTAGATAAATAAAGGATAAATCCCTCACTGTAACTTATGAGCACTTCATGAACTCTGTTGCCTTCTTGATAAGTGGTGGCAAATGCTATCTACTCTAATGTAATGTCTTCACTACAAGAAAATAAAGGCAGAAATATCATACCCTATTCTTTGTAATGAATGTTTTAGTGTCTGTATATAGCTTTACTGAGTGCAATTTAAACTCTAGAAAACAGCCCTTAATAGGATCAAAAGCCCCTTTCTGGTTTTAATTTTCCAAACACACATCAAAGCCTCCCACTGCCTTCATAGGGCTCTCAAGCTGCTGTATAAATATGTGCTCTGTTGTCTGACAGTAAGGAAGAAGGAATGTTTTGGTAATGTGACCACTGCAAAGCATAATATTGCAGGTAGGGGAAAGAGAAAGTTTTACTGTGAAGGCATCATGAAACTCAATTGAGCTAAAACTATTCTATGATTCTATGAAAAGCAGGTGAAGAATTGCCACCCAGGTTTTAAAAAAAATCAGGTGTTCAGAGGCATCTTTTGACTCATGGAATAGAAGCATAAAAACTTGCCCAGGAACCAAGGCATCCTAAGAGTCTTTCACAATGCCACTCAGAAGTAGAATTGGGACATATTTCTGCTCATTACAGTTTAGAGACAGTCAGCTCTCTCAGCTCTGTCAAGAAACAAAGAACTTATAGCTCTTCTAGTCTATTGAGATACTGTGAGAGCCTCTTTTTGCACCTCGATACATCATCTGAAAGGCTGGACTTTCAGTTAAGTGTAGATCTGGGAGGAAGAATTTTTGCTGTTTCTCTTACTTGAGAAGGAAGTGTTAGTTCCATGCTGTTTGATCTTTAGATGTTGTCTCTTCATGACCTCAGGCATACTGTCTTCCTTAAATCCATTCAAGTTTTGAAAATCCCGAGTGAGGAAAAAGATAGATGCTGCCATTTTCTAAAAGCACACCAAATAGCAGTATGGATTGCCCTGGTCAGGCATTTTGAAAGGCATTGTGCTTGAAAGGTAATAGACAATTCTAAGCTTTACATGGTTTCTCAAAGAGCACACAATATCTTGTGTTTAATAAGCAACAGCAAATCATGCTGCACTGCATTACATGCCAGACATGAACAGATTGTTTCATATGTTAAAACAAAGGAAAAATAATTGCTTGTGCAAATTAAGATTTCATTTGTAGGCATTACCACTTATTTTCCATGCATCACCATGGTATATCAATCCTTAATACCTAAGGGTTAACAGATTGTTAAAAACTATCAGATTGGAGGTGTGTCTCTTTTTATCAGTAAGTCAGACCTTTGTTTTCTACATTCTTACAGAAGCTTTATGGAAGTTTTCTTGTGGCCAGTAATTTCAAAGGCTGAATTTATTTGAACGTAACTTATGATGTGCATACCAATATTTAGACATCCAGATAGGACCTTTCTGTCTAGCAGGATAGGAGAACAAATTTCTACAGGTATCTTTTGTTGCATACTGAAAAACATCTGTGATCAGGTGGAAAAAACCAGACAGGATTGAATTCTGGGCTCCAGACAGAAACAGTGGATTAGAAATATCAAATGTCCTGGGTTTTGTGCCTCTTTTCCTACCTAGCTCCTTCCATGGAATTGAATATATCCGGCAAAAAACTTCCCAAGGAATGAAGCCTTCCTCCTACCTGAAGAGTCTGGCTTCATTCCCAGATGTTATATTGCAAAGAATAAGGGTCGTTACCATGAGGTCGTCACAGTGTACAGCTCCAATAGCAAAATGCATCCTTTAGCACAATGTAAAAACCTGGGATAGGCTAATTCCTATAAAGCTGGAAGGCATGATATGATTACTTAAAGTAAAATCTTCAGAAGGGCCTAAATTACTTAAGCTGTTAAAGTCCCATTTTCAAAAATAGCATAAGCACTTAAAAACATAAATCCCATTGAAACCACAGTCTCCTGATTACCGTAGCATAGTAAGTTATTTCACATCAACTGAGAAGCTATAACCACTGTGCTTATCCTGCTAAGCTCTGCAAAGGAGGCTTAGGCAGCTCTTCCTTTGCAGGTTAAGTACAGTCAATTTTTTCTTACTTTCCGTATAGTATGCGTGCAGCCTGTTACAAAGGCCTACCTGACACATGGCAGATGATTAAGTTGTAGTAACTCCAGCATTAGCAAATGAAACGAATAGGAATTTGGAAAATATGAATATGTAAATTCAGCTCGTGAGAGGCTTTTGAGTCATATCCTAGACAGAATTTCACCCACCAGAAGTTCCTCCAACAATCCCACAGTGGTTCTTTGAAGACAGACAAATGCACACAGAAGTTTGATTCTTTATCCTTAGAAATAGGTACAGTTGTTCTATACTCTGAAATATTATTCTTAATATTCTTACACAAGGGCATGTATTTTTTGCTGAGAGCCTGTTGATCCTTTCTATTCCTTTATTTCTTCTACCTACGTCAGGTTACCCTAGTTTTTGAGTAGGTATGTACCTTCTTTGTGTGTATGTGCATGTGTGCGCACATACATGCGTGTGTATATGTTAAAACTATAAAGAATGAAAAATGCTTTAAGAAAAGACACACTAACAGGTTAATCATCCATATAAAACTGTGTGTGGGTGGCTAAATAATTCATCTGAAATATAGCTCGCTTCTCACCCACTCACAAAGGTGCTACTGAAGGCATGAATTTTCTTTCATATCTGAGAACAAAAAAAAAGACTTTTTTTTGGCTTTTATAAGAAATGCTAAAAGCAATGTGAGAAATCATTTTTTTTTCAAATACACACAGAGTTCTCACAGGCTTTTATGCAGCATCTGCTACTGTGGGTTGATGCTAGTAAACAGTAATGTTAATACCAGCTAATAATATAATATTACTAATAATACAAAGTAATAATACATTTCTGATGCTTAGGGCACCTACAAGTGTGCATCCTAAGGCAAAGTCTGGATTTCATCTAAAGAGGTATGCACTGAAGAATTGTTGGTTTGATGGCAGGATCATACTGCTTAGGTCAGAATATGCTGAATGTAAAAGATTGTTTTCTTGTGGTGCTAGCTGCAACTGGATACCTCACTTTAATGAGAAGTACACAGTATTCTCTATTTACAGAATTTCATTGTTTCCAAGCTGCTGGTGTTGGATAACAAAAGCTTATGAATATTTTATATTCCTGTGTATTAAAATTCTCAGTCAAATAGGCTTGAAAGGGAGCACCTTTGTGTTGTTTTAACTTATCAGGTAAAAATACCTCCCATACCCATGAAGCATGACTACCATCTTGTTTTTTTCAACCTTTTTTATGCTATTTATATAATTTTAATTTAAAAAAAAAAAAGAGCCATGATACTCAGAAATTACAGGAAATTATATTTTCATATAAGAGATAGTATATTCTGGGAAATTATGTTTTCAGAAAACAAATTCTAAATCCGGTGGCTTGACATTTTAGAATTACATTGATAAACTGAGGAGAATGCTTCTGACACAGGGAAGGTAGGCTTAACCTTCAGATTTAGGGAAGTGATATTTTAACTACATGGTGCAGCAATCCTGAGCCTCTCTCCCTCAATGAGGCACCAGCTTTCTGGCAGTCACTGCACAGTATAAACAATCTTAGGGTGTGTTTTGTGCAAGAGTTGACATATTGCGATTTCCCACTATACCTTACAATTTGGTATCTTGCTCACCTGCTCATAAGGTGGGCACTATGCATCACAGGAATGCTTTCTTGCAGGAAACGATTTTGTGGTTCACCCTTTCTCTACTCAGACACTCATTTCTTCCCTACCTATTGTAGGCAGCAAGCAAATCCACCTAAGTGAACTCTGCACCTAAATGCAGCCCAGCCCCTTCATATGTGTAAGTCTATCTTCACTGCAGTTACAGTTCAGACCCAACTCAACTGAAAGGGGGTCTTTCCATAGTGTTTTTAAATCAGGTTATGCATCCTGCCTAGGATAGCCCAAAAGACAAATAGGTAAGAGCTGGATTTGCTCTAGGTTACACAGTGGTACTCCACTGAATGAAATAAATAATATACTTATTTATATATATATATATGTATATATAAAAGGCCTTCTAATTGCATTCTAATTCCTTTCTAAAAAATCTTCCTCTTCTATAAGGAGATATTCCGAAATATTCTCATTTTCCTCATGCTGTGAAATTACAGTACATGGTCTCTATGGGCAGTGTATGATGTGATTGGCAAGTGTTAAATAGCTGGCCACCCACTGTGGAATAATGGTGGATGGCTGCAAAGCACAGTAAAAGTCCATCAAATAAAGGGCCAGAATTCCTTAGACAACAGTTAAAACCCCAGGGATAAAGCAGTCGAGCATCACTTCCTGCTTAAGATAGATGACATTACTATCCAATGAAAACAGACCTAGCCTCATAGGGGAAAATGCAGACCAGATCCTGAGATCTAGATGTGAAGGCACCCCATTAGCTGCACTTGTCCACAAAACAATGCGTAATTCTGTAGTGCCTCTTGTTTGGAAAAATAAAAGCAGTATATATACTAGTTTATAATTTTTTTACAGCTTCTCATTGCAGCTGGTGATTGCTAAAATAGATGATCTCATAGTCTGCTGTGTGCCTGCCAGATAGCTTGCATGCAGATAGATGCCTTTGTGCTGCAGACCATAGAAACCTGCATAAAATTGGCCTTCTTTCCTTAATAGAGCTGCATGAACAAAGATGAGTTTGTTGCTGACCAAGAACTGAAAGCTTTGTTTTGTAAGACTCTCTGAATGTATTGCACTTTGCCAAAGGAGAAGGTTGTCCATAAAAAGAGAAAGAGAGGGGGAGAGAGAGGAAGAGAGAAAGAAAGGAGGAAAGAGAGAAAACAAGAGAGAAAGAAAGAAAGAAAGAAGGAAAGGAGAAAGAAAAAGAAAGAGAAAAAAGCGGAAACCAGACAAAGTGCGTGCACTCCTGGCAGTGGATATTTGTGACTAAAGTGGGCTGAAACCCTTTTTTTTTTTTTTTTTTTTTTTTTTTTTTTTTTTTGAATACTGGTCACATTTCTTAAGCTGAATGAAAATGAAGGAACTTTAATTAATGGGATGCCTTTTGATTTGTAGAGCAAAACTGCCAGAGCAGATGTACCAGCAAAGAGGATTAGATTGTCCCTTCTCTGACACACTGAAAATTTCTTTTTCCTCTTGTAGTAACCCCCATTGAGGAGAAGCTGTCTTTAGTGTCTAAGATTCAGCACAGCTAAAGAAACTGTTGTATTTAGGTACAATGGGCAGCTCTCACAAGACTAGACAGAATATGTGAGGAGAGAGCTAATATTCCTTTAAATCCAAGGTTGATTCCACTTTACTATTTAGAAAAGTCTAAATAAAAGAGAATTTCTGAGTTCTTTCAGATCTTATCAAACATGTATTAAAGTGAATCCTGAAACGGCATCTGTTTTAAAAGCTCAAATAAGTTAGATAAAGTCTTGAATCTATTTTTATTTATATTAGCCCATCAATTCACTTGTTTCTGAGATTTTTTGTCTCCAGCTGCGCTCCTTCTTTAAGCAGGCAGTGATCAAGTGTGCATTTTACTGATTAATTTTATACAAACAAATTAGGCTTGATTAACAAATTCCTTAAGTATTCAATTATAAATAATTAAAATGGTGCTTTAAAAATTATGGAGTTTACTTCTATTTATTTAACTTCCTTTATACTAGTTGTGAGATAAGGTGTATATTTAAAAAGTCCTTTAGCCTAATGTTTGCTTAAGTTCAGTTTGAGTTTCTTCTATACTGAAAAATAGCAATAAAAAAAAAAAGCCACATAGTACTAGAAATGTGTAATGGCTCAGCAGTGCACATGCTAAGGTGGTGAGTATACAGCAGCCTGATTTATCCAAAGAGAAACCAAATGGCCAAATGAATTAAATACTTATAGACTTTTTCATATATTTTGTTCCACCTACAAACAACACACATTTTCTAAAGTGAATGTGTGCACAAAAAGGAGGGGCAATGAAGCATTTTGAGGCTTCCTTTAGTCATTTGCTTTGAAAGAATGGAAAAAAGTAAAATTTTTCAGGCCACAGTGCTTTTTTCTTGACTTTTTTTGACGACTCCTGAAATGGAGCAGGCACACTGAGCTTCAGTTTATATTTTATTGCTTTTTCAAGGGATAGTACCTCTGAACTACACTTATTCCCACCTTAGCCATGGGCTAACCTTGATGTCAGCTTTCATCAGGATGTGCCCAAAATTATGATCTTATTGCTTACTGGTTGGTTAAGTGATAATTTTCTTCCCTGACTGGTATTTTTCTGCTGCTAGACTAAAAAAAAAATACTTTTTCATTCAGAAATATATCTCTTTTTCCAAGAAGAATGTTTCTTATATTGTAAAATTATTTAAAACAGTTCAAATCCTCTCAGCAAAACTCGTAAGTTCTGATATAACTGAGTCATGCATAGAGAGACAGAAGAGCATATTTACACTATGAATCCAGAAGAGAAATTTAAGATATGTAGTAAAAAAGAAACATTTTTGTCAATGTAATTTCAGAAGTCTTGTAAGTCACTTCTCAAAGATGAACAGGAGATATCCTACTGCAGAGGAAGCTTTGCTTTATTCAACCTATGTAAAATTCTTCTTTTTTTCTGGCAGTGATCACAGGCAATACCTCTACCAGCCTTTTCTAGTCTCAGCAATATCAGATATTTTATATCTGACTATCAAGAACCTACTTGAAATGAAAATACCAAATATTTACCAAGCTCTTCAATATCCTATTGGAGCAGTGCAACATATAACGAAGATACAGAGGAAACTTTCAAAAATTTTATTGACACCCTGAGAATTTTCATTGAGGTCAAATATTTTAGGTATTTTTGTAAATCAGTGGTAGCACTCACTGATTTATATTGTCAGTCCCTTTGCTCCAAAACACAACCTGTAGAGGGCGAGAGCAATGGTGACCAACTCCTGGTGCTTCAGTTTCTGGGTAGCTAGATCAATCACCAATACAGGGCATAGCTGGGGTAAGGCTTAGGACAATGCATCTGCCAAGACAGGCATGAGGAAGAATAAGAATTGTAAAGTAAAAAGGAACTAGGTTGGAAAGACACTGTCCTGGGTTCAGCAGTTGCAGTCAGTTTTTCTTCTCTTTAGTAGCTGGTGTTTTG
>NDXB01021774.1:0-10577 GCA_002631895.1 Agapornis roseicollis | reverse complement strand
CATCCCAACTAGAAGGAAGTGCAGCAGGAGGGCCAGAAGACCTCCTTGGATGGGTAAGGAGCTGCTGAGAAAAATTCGAATGAAGAAAGAGGCTTATAAAAGGTGGAAGCAAGGACAGGCAGCCTGGGATGAATACAGGGATGTTGTCCAGGAAGCTAGGGAACACGTAAGGAAAGATAAGGCCCACTTAGAATTAAACTTAGCTAGGGATGCTAAGGATAACAAGAAGGGATTCTACAGGTATATTGCAAATAAAAGACAGACCAGGAACAACTTAGGCCCCCTCCAGAAGCTATCGGGTGAACTGGCTACCCTGGATTTGGAGAAGGCTGAGGTTCTGAACAACTTATTTGCCTCAGTCTTCAACGGGAAAGGCTCTGATTGCACCACCTGAGTCTTGGAAGGCAGACACAGGGATTGTGAAAATGAAGACCTTGTGCCCACTGTAGGAGAGGATCTGGTTTGAGACCATCTTAAGAACCTGAACGTGCACAAGCCCATGGGACCTGATGAAATTCATCCGCAGGTCCAGAAGGAGCTGGCGAGTGAAGTTGCTAAGCCACTGTCCACCATATTTGAGAGATCATGGCATTCAGGTGAAGTTCCCAATGACTGGAAAAGGGGAAATATAACCCCCATTTTCAAGAAGGGGAAAATGGATGACCTGGGGAATTACAGACCAGTCAGTCTCGCCTCTGTGCCTTGCAAAATCTTGGAGCAGATTCTCCTGGAAGGCATGCTAAGGCACATGAAAAACAACAAGGTGCTTGGTGACAGCCAGCATGGCTTCACTAGGGGGAAATCCTGCCTCACCAATTTGGTGGCCTTCTACGATGGGGCTACAGAACTGATGGACAGGGGTAGAGCAGTTGATGTCATCTACCTGGACTTGTGCAAAGCGTTCGACACTGTCCCACACGGCATCCTTGTCTCTAAATTGGAGAGCCATCAATTTGATAGGTGGGGCACTGGGTGGATAAAGAACTGGCTGGATGGCCACACGCAAAGAGTTGTGGTCAATGGCTCAGTGTCCGGCTGGAGGCCAGTGACGAGTGGTGTCCCTCAGGGATCGGTGTTGGGACCGGTCTTGTTCAACATCTTTGTCACTGACATGGACAGTGGGATTGAGTGTGCCCTCAGCAAGTTTGCCAATGACACCAAGCTGTGTGGTTCAGTGGATACACTGGAGGGAAGGAATGCCATCCAGAGGGACCTTGACACACTTGTGAGATGGGCTGATGCCAACCTCATGAAGTTGACAAGTGCAAGGTCCTACACCTAACCCTAACCCAATCCCAGGCACAGCTACAGGTTGGGCAAAGGGGAGATTCAGAGCAGCCCTGCAGACAAGGACTTGGGGGTGGTGGTCGATGAGAAAGTGAACATGACCCAACTGCAGTGTGCGCTTGCAGCCCAGAAAGCCAACCATATCCTGGGCTACATCAAAAGGAGCGTGACCAGCAGGTCACAGGAGGTGATCCTGCCCCTCTACTCTGCTCTCGTACAGAGACCTCACCTGGAGTATTGTGTGCAGTTCTGGTGTCCTCAACATAAAAACGACATGGAACTGTTGGAACAAGTCCAGAGGAGGGCCATGAAGTTGATCAGGGGACTGGAGCATCTCCCATACGAAGACAGGCTGGGTAAGTTGGGGCTGTTCGACCTGGGGAAGAGAAGGCTGCATGGAGTCCTCATAGCAGCCTTCCAGTATCTGAAGGGGGCCTATAGGGATGCTGCAGAGGGACTCTTCATTAGGGACTGTAGTGACAGGACAAGGGGTAACGGGTTCAAACTTAAACAGGAGAGGTTTAGATTGGATATAAGGAAGAAATTCTTTCCTGTTAGGGTGGTGAGGCACTGGAATGGGTTGGTCAGGGAGGTTGTGAGTGCTCCATCCCTGGCAGTGCTCAAGGCCAGGTCAGATGAAGCCTTGGGTGGCATGGTTTAGTGTGAGGTGTCTGTGCTTATGGCAGGGGTGTTGGAAGTTGATGATCTTAAGGTCCTTTCCAATCCTAACTATTCTATGATTCTATAATTCTATGATTCTATGAAATGGGAAAGCAAAAACCTGCTAGGATGTCCTGTTATGTCAGTGAAGACAGGCAGGTAGGGAATTATATATAAAACTTCCCAACAAATAGAAAGAAACTAAGGCAAAGCAGCCACACAAAGAAACAACCTCACAAAATTAAGTAAGTAGCACTCCAGCTTCAGAGTAGCTTCAGAGTCCAAGTCCCCTGCATTAGATCTGGCAATAGAATTGTATGTGCTAGGGTTCTTAATCTTAGAATCATAGAATAGTTAGGGTTGGAAAGGACCTTAAGATCATCTAATTCCAACCCTCCTGCCATAAGCAGGGGTACCTCACACTAAAAAAAATCTTCTTTCAAAGGCTCTTGATCAGTATTAATGTAGCATTAGTCCCACACCAATATCATCTGCAATTATTGAATAAGTGTTACCCTTGGTCCAATGCTGAGAAATATCTGAAGAACCAGGGTTCATTTGTGTTGAAAAGAATGTGTCAAGAATCATTTGTTTTTCTGAAGCTCAGATAAGGTACTTCTTATGTTGCTTATTTGCTAGGGGACAGGGATGGGGAGAGGGATGTTTGGTTTATTGTGGTTTTTAAAGATTTCAGAAAACGTGAGATCATGCGAGATGTATGAAATCTGTTGTACACAATTCTTGCAGTTTTGTTAAATGAGAACAAGCAAGTTTCAGTTTATATCCCATTCCTGTGTAAAATTCACTTCCATGCACAGTTTCTCCCTTTGCACTGGTTTTGTTCTGTGGAAGCCCAGGGCTCTACTGGTTTCAGTCGAGCTACTCTGGATTACCCAGACAGAGAAACAGGTTTTCCAACAGCTCTATAAATCTCAGATGCTCCCTTGAAACTGCTGCCAACAGGTGGTAAACTGCTACCATTCACTGCAAACAATTTTGCAGCATGGGCATCAAGATGCTACAGTAATGGATGGTACAAAACAAATGGACTTGCGAAGTTCCTGGGACCACACACCAGGTTCATTCAGGCCGTGAAGCAGCCATCAAACAGCAACAATTTTGTCACCACTAGTACAGAACATAATGGAATATGTGTCCTGAAGCTGAAAAGCTCCATATCTCATTAACTATCCCCTGAGTCATGCCTGTCACCACTAGCTTTAAGTTTTAATTTCCTTGCTTTCACTGGTTGCCAAGGCTATGCGACTATATCTCTTTTGTGTTTAATCAGCAGTACCAATGCTTTTGATGAGATTATGTTGCTAACCTGCTCCAGGAAGTCACAAACATAAAATTGTTTGTACAGGAACAAATTAAGTACAGCTCTTTACTTTGAGATAGAAAAATAACTAGTCCTATGAAACATAACATCTTTAACAAAAATGCTTTGGAGAGCTAGATTATCAAATGTAACAGTTCAGTGGTTCAATTCATACCTGACAGGCTTCAAAGAATGTATATGCAAATTGATCTCCCAGCTGCAAGGGTAATTAACATGGCCTGCTGCAGGGGGCTGTTCTTCCACCCATTCCGTTTCATTATTATTTTAGTGACTTTACATTTTTCTCAACCCACTGTCTTTTGGTATGGAAATAAATTTAACTTCCTGCTTTATGTAAACTTCATTACACTACAACCAGCAGGGAATCTAGCCTGCTGGAAGTGCTAATGTCTGAAAACCAATACAGCCTGACATAAAGCTTAGCACTGTCCAAACACTTTTGCTGTTGATATTATTATATGTATTTTCTGGTTTTGCACAACACACTTCTTGTGTATTAAGGAACTACAGTAAGCCTGATTCTTCCTTTGTACTTAAACCTGTTTAACATCGAGACAGAGATAGCAAAGGACCAAATACAAAGAATCTTGGAACATGCTGTTTAATCCATTTTTTCACTAGGGTATTCAAATCATATTTTCACCCAAGCTGGTGGACTGGGTTGCTTTTTTAAAGGGAAACAAAAAAATCAGGAAGGATGCAGCTCTAAGTGTATAGTGTTTCAATTAGTATTGGACACACTGGCAGTAAACTGGGTCGTGTGTGATTGTGTTTCCACAGAGAGATGTGCCCTCTGTATTGCATATCCTAAAATGTTCCCCATATGGTTATGAGGGAACACCAAAACTATTTTCCTATTATATAGTAAGAATGCAACTTACAAGGAAACAATCATGTTACACATGCCTGGAAAAACTATAGACATAAAGATATTACTGCATTTGGATACCTTTCATAACCAGAAACTTCTGTATGTTTTTACAAATTATAAAGCAAAATCATATGTTAAATCATTTTAAGCAAATGTTTATGAGTAGATATAAAGCAACAGGTATATCTATAATTTGTAAGTGGCTAACGGTCCATTTACAGAGGGTCATTGAAGTCAATTGACTTACTACAAGTATAAATGTAACACAGCCTACTGCATGTTTCCCTGTTATACATTTTTATATCAAAGTCTGATATCGCTTTTTTCCACAAAAACCTTTACAAGTTTCAAACAACATATAATACAGCATGTATGCCAGTGCCTGCATGTGCATAACCATGCATCCATGTTAAATAATGTTGGGAAAATCCTATCTGTTGTTGCACTATTTTCTTAAGCATTCAGGCAGCTTTCTCATCAAATCAGTGTCAGCTACAAACAGAAAAATTCCAGTCTCTACGTTACTAGATTTAGGCCAGTGCCCTGGAGGGTCAGGTCATGCTCTGTATTTATTCTCATCTGATGCTGGAGTGATAAACAACTAGAGGAACTCTTCTGCTGCCTACATGTTATTGCATAGCCAATACTTAACTGAGGTTAATTGAATGTATACTAAAAAGACTTTAGTGGGAGTGGGAACAGAATCTCTACTCTATGGATGGCTAAGGCCAGTCCTGACCTTGCATATCAGCCCCGTATCTTTCCAGAAAGTAAGTAAAAGGACTGCAGGAGGCAAAATGAAAAATATGGCACAGACAGAACTAGCTGTTTGAATGCGTTTTTCTTTTATGAAGATATATTGTTTTAAGCATTAACAGATGGGATTTTTCAGTGTTGTCTTATAGAATTAGTGCCTATTTCCCTTCAAGTTTTATTGTTGATTGAGAGTTTATCTTTCTTAGCCTTCTTAGAATAAGCCAACCTGCATTTTGGTCTGAAAAGGAGACTTCATAAATTACATGTTGCCTGTATGGCAAATTGCACCTTTACGAGGCAATTTCTGGCAGATTAGCTGATGTGCATCACCACAGCTTCACATTCAAGTGATTTGGACGTGGCCCATAATGAATAAGACTTTCCCAGCAGCAGAACACCGATTTTGCATTATTATAAACCAGGGGTTGACAGCAGAATACTGATTTTGCATTATTATAAACTAGGGACTGAAAGTTACTGCTGTCTGGCAAGGGTTCAGCAATCATTTGCTGGCAGTCTTAGTTGAAAGATCATGGACTGGGAGAGCAGAGAGCCTGAACATATCTTTCTGTGAGAAAGTCTCTCAGGTCAGTGTTGAGAAATACTTTAGTGCCCAGGGAAGAGGTTGAGAGTTAAGCTTGCCACCGCCACTCATGCATCATGAAAGATCACAGTTCAAACTTTCAGAGTGAACAAATCTCCACATTCCACATCCCACATCCCACAAAACTCAGGCTTTAAAATAATTACAAAGAAAATGGCAGACAACCTGTAACATGAGCCAAAATGCTGACAGGACAGAACAGCCATAAGCAGGGACTGATTTTTTTCACCTTTTTCCAGTTTTGCTGTAGAACTGAAAAGGATGAAGTGGCCAACAAAAATTCTGGTTCTGTAATTTTCCACTGTGTCTGTAAAATGGCTCTTTAAATGCTACTTGACCTTGAATGTAAAAATAATCTGTCCTTTATCAGTCATGTCTTTTCATGGCCTGGCTTACAGCATCAAATTTACATCCTGCCTTACTGTGAAGCTTATCCTGATAATGAATTCAAGCAAGTACCTGTGCTGCAGAAATGCATTACTCTTCACAATATAAAAAAAGGAGTGTAGATGCCTTTTTTCTGTCACTTGCCATTTGACTCTGACCCCTGGGCACCATGGTCACACATTAACCATGGCTCAGAACCTCCCCTTACCCTTCCTACTCATGGCCTATTTGTTTTCAGGAACACAGTGCTCACGCTTTTGAAAACTAAAGACCTCAAGTCATTCTTATGTAATAACATTTTTCCTTTGTTACTCTGCATGGTTTTTTCTCCATACCCTCTTTGTATTATTCCATCTTACTAAACTTAGTGAAATTGTCCATGTTTACAAAAATACCCACCCAAATAAGAGATGGGCAAAGCCAAGTGTTTAGATTATACAGCTGTGGATTCTTTCAAGTCCTTCCCTTTATACTGCATAGTGCTTTGCACTAGTTCAGGTGATGGATGACAGCAAGGCTGGGATATCTGTCAGGGGTGGCCTTCTTGTGCAAGACTGGAAGGTAGACAAGGGAGCAGGATATAGTGCATAGGCACAGCCTTGACCTCTTCTTAGCACACAGGTGCAAGAGGCAGACAAATAAAAGCAAAATTTAACTGGGGGGAAGCATAGCTGCCCTAGCCCTTCCTACCCACTCCATTCATATGAGAGTATGTGTTTTTCTGGGCAGGGGTAGTAGCTGTGTGCTTAAGAGCAGCTGATATCTGCTGTTCCTAATTCTGCTTGTTTTGAAGTATGCAATAATGCAAACTGCAACAAGAGGTAAATCCACAAAAAAGTAGGATAGCATGGATAAAATGACAGCTCTTCACAGGCTAATTAATCTACAGCTAAATTATGATGCATTCAGTTAAAAGTGCAAGTACAAGAACTTTAACCCCCCATGTCTTTTCACTGAATTCAACACACTGATTATGCAGCTTGCAATAAAAAAACATATTTCTGGGAAAAACTAAATCAGGGATCTGCAAGGCTTCTGATAGAATCTTTTAACAAACTGGAGACATTACAGAGCTACAGAAAGAACACTGCCCTTCCACATCCCCACCAGTAGCAGTTTAAATGAAAATGTCCAAAGAAGGTTGAGAGCCTCTGTAATTCTTCTGCACCTATTCAAAAGGCCTTCCAAGTACCATGCAGGGTGTGCTGCTTCTCCTGTTGAACAGTGAGTGTGCAAAACTGTGAGCAGATGTCCTATACCCTCTCTGCTGCAGAAGATTCTGGTCTTTTTCTGTGGGAGAATTGCTATTCTAAGATTCTTTTTTCTCTAACCATGAAGGCAGGAGGAACAAATGACATCTATGAGGGACCATCTAATCACAGACCTGTAGAAAAGCCTTGGATTATATACCCTCCAGCTCATGTTGGATCAGTGTCAGCAGCAGGAGCATACAGCTACACTGTGCCCAGCATGTGCAGAATGGAGACAAATTTATCAGAGAAATTGCAATTTACCAAAGGAGGAAACACTGATAGACTCCATTCTCACATTGTGATTCACAGTCTTAGAGGTTGTTAAAGATATCAAGCTGTTAAAGCCACACTCCTATTGTACCTCTGAACTTACTTCTGGAAGGAATCCTGCTGTCATAAGGAGGTCACTGATAGGGTTCTCCTAACTGTTATGGTCCATAACCATTTCACTGCAGGCCAGTCATTAGACTGCATATATCCTTCTATAAAAGTTTCTGGTAGAGAGAAACAGATCCCTTCATCAGGACTGAAAACATCATTCTGCCTTCACTGTGTCTCCAGTTTGGCTTCCTCTTCAAGCAGAAAGTCTATTTATCCCTTATCAAACCCACATTTTAAAACAGATATTTAGCTTCACCTGGTGTGTCATGAATTAATTATGTCAAAGCATGCTTGCATGTCCCAGTGAACTGGCACCCTCATGACCAAAATAAAGCTCAAGGGAATTTCTAGTAAAGTCCTCGCTGACTTGGAAGGTATCAGGTGCAGGCCACTATAGGTTAGTATTTCACTGAGTCATTTTACATATTTTGAATGAAGAAGTCCTCAGCAATAGCCAGCACCTTGGTGCTTACACAGGTTAGTCTGTTTTACGTAAGGCAGGAAGAATGTGTCTTAGAGAACACTACCAAGTTGTCTGGAAGGCAGGGCTGGGGCAGGAAAAGCACAAGCATTTGAACTTCCCACACTATCATGGTAGTCAATACTTTTTCTATTATAGAGGAACATCTGTCTAACTCAGAAATATGTTGGGCATTTAACTAGTTTCATCAAATAAAAAGGAATCTTCCCCTGCAAAGTGATACAGGAAGATGCTTCTGACATTGGTGTGTCTAAACATGGAACAAAGGGCCAAGGAAACCTCTTATTGATCTTGTGGTTCAGTACTTCCTCCAGACACCTCAAAAATTCCTTCAGCATTAGCAAAATGCTGCTGATCTTTCCCACCAGGCCAGTGCCAGCAAAGGAGAGAGGCAGGGATGTCACAGACCCAGTGTCTTCCTACACAGAGCTGCCAAGCTTCAAAAGTCCTGCAGACCCTTCACCCAAAGGTTTGCAAGGGCTGATATAAAATACGAAAGGATGTTAGTATCATTAAGTAAGTTTTAGACCTTATAGCACACAGTGATATGTTGGGAGAAATAAGTGAAGGAATTTGCAGTTACCCACAGTATGATGTCTTCACGTTCAAAAACCTGGTAACACTCTCATTAGAGTCCTTCCCCTATCCAGTGAAGGTTCTCTTCACTGTCAAGCCTACACACACAGCACAAAGTAGTAGCATGGACATGTACGAATTAGACAGACCTGTAGCAGCCTTCTTAATCCCTGACATGTAGAGCAGCCTGTACAACACTATAAAAAGTACATATCTTTGTCCCATCTCAAATGGCACATCTCCAGCTGTCCGCATGAGAATACCTGAGTATCACCAAGTGATAGGCATGAGAGCTGATGCTGCAACCCTGCAGTAGATAAACTGGTTCAGTGTTTTTTGGGCTTCCATCAGCATGGTCACAGATTTCAAGGTAACTACTGCAAGTTGGGTCACCAGCCTAGGAGCCAAAAAAAAAAAAAAAGACATTTGCAGAGCTGAGTCCAGGAAAATAGTTTGGAAAAGCTATGGGGAGAGGGGGGAGGAAAGGGAGGAAAAGATGAAGACCGAGTGTGTTACTAATCATAGTGTGATAATAAGTCTATTAAACTATAACTTATTTGCTTTACTTAGTAAATAGATAAAGTCAGGAAGTCTGAGTTAGGTTAACATCTTTACTGGCAACCCCCCACTTTCCAAGTTAACCACCTCTAGTCTCCTGTTGGAGCTCATGCTTTTTTCTGCTTCAGATAAAATGACGTGTTACTTTAGACAGTACAAATACTGATTCTTCAGTAACTTCACTCCTTTTGACTGACACATATGAATTCAGCTGTCAGATCAATGGGTAGTCTCTCTGGAGAGAGTAAAAGGACTGCAGGTGATAACTTCTTGATCCAACACAACTAGATGAGGACATGGGACATGAAATTATCACTGATAACTTTGGTGACAATTCAAAATTCAAATAAACAAAAAATTTCCTCTTTCCAGGAAGCATCTATTTCATCTAAGTGCTTAAACAGTAGATAAGAGCACATAGGCCAATGCATATTTGCAGAAATGGCTTTTTGAATAAGAATATAAAAAGCAAAAGCAAAAGTGTTGCTATCTGCATCCATGTTTTCTATATAACTCAACTATTCAGTTTCAATTAACATTTGACTGCATCTGGCTTTTGGGAGTTTCACACTACATACAGGCACATTCATACACATTTCAAAACAATTTAATGCTCTGGTAAATACGGGGATTCTTTTCTGTTTCTGAAGAGGAAAATTTTTAAACACTTTCAGGATTTTATCTTTTTAAAATATTGGAAGAATTTAATTAGAAGTCTATTTTTCCCCAAAATTTTCTGCTAGGTTTTTCAAACTAGTTTCACTGTAAAAGCAGATTAATAGCACTACCATACTGGGTTTATTACTTATAGAAAATTAGCAGTACTTCTGTCATAGCTAAATTTTGTCACCAACCCATGTTATTTTGTAGAAGCAGGAAGTAGTGGGCTTAATGTAAAAATCCTCTGGTTTTCAAAAACAGATATTTACCCTCAAAACCTTTAAAAAATGTTATACAAAATTGTGCCTTACCATGTAGTGACAGAATGTCCCTCCAAACCCACAAGTCTCCAGGAGATTCTACCCACAGTTAATTTACTCCTGTGCTTCTGTGCTGGGAGGATCTTGAACACATTTCTGAGGTTCTTCTGCTAGCAAATGGCATCAGCTGTAGAACTTCTAGATGCAGAGAGTGTTTGCAGACATGAAGCTTAGATACTAAACCCCAAAATCTTTGTTTAACTGAGAGACTTATGTTTAGATATGGCACCTACTTACAATGGAGGCCCAGCATCTATGTGCATAAAATTATATCTGACAGCATAACAGACACATAGGTGAGAGGAAGAGTACTTTCAGGATCTGAAATTTGACCAATTCCTACTACTGTTTCCCAATTAAAAAGGGAAATATAACCTTCATTTTCAAGAAGGGGAAAATGGATGACCTGGGGAATTACAGACCAGACAGTCTCACCTCTGT
>NDXB01021769.1:3767-17667 GCA_002631895.1 Agapornis roseicollis | reverse complement strand
AAAGCGTGCCTGCATGGGAACTGAGCACCTCATGCTCACCATGTGCGGATTGACTCCACGTATACTTTATTCAACTGAGACACATGGGGGATGGCTCCTCCAAAGGCATGCACACCTCACTGTTGATTCCCTCTACATTTATTCTCTAAAGGTATATATATTTATAAGGTTATGCAATAACCCTATACATATTCATTATCTATCCCTGCTTCATATTATAATGAACTAGAAAGTCCTTTGCGCCTGCACAGGGCCCCTTCTGGTCATGGGCAGGGGTCTCAAGATGAAGTAAATGAGTCTTCCTCCTCTGAATAGGGGTCTTCAAGATGAAGTAAATGAGTCTTCCTCCTCTGAATAGGGGTCTTCAAGATGAAGTAAATGAGTCTTCCTCCTCTGAATAGGGGTCTTCAAGATGAAGTAAATGAGTCTTCCTCCTCTGAATAGGGGTCTTCAAGATGAAGTAAATGAGTCTTCCTCCTCTGAATAGGGGTCTTCAAGATGAAGTAAATGAGTCTTCCTCCTCTGAATAGGGGTCTTCAAGATGAAGTAAATGAGTCTTCCTCCTCTGAATAGGGGTCTTCAAGATGAAGTAAATGAGTCTTCCTCCTCTGAATAGGGGTCTTCAAGATGAAGTAAATGAGTCTTCTTCCTCTGAATAGTGGTCTCCAAGATGAAGTAAATGAGTCTTCCTCTTCTTAAACTTGTCACCTTTTGGTCTTCACGCATGTCTTCAGGGGCTGGTCGGTGTCCAGGCCATAGACTATCTGCTTCTTCCCCTTATCAATAGGACCAGGGGTCTGCGTTTCCCCTCATCAATAGCTGGTATGATAGGTATTCACAACAGACAATACGAGTCTTCCTCTTCCTTTTTCCAACCTTCTAGTCTTCATCCATCCCCCCCCTCCCCCCATATCACTCACACCCTCCAACCCCTGACCATGGTACCGCTGTTGACTGCAGGGTAAGGTCCAACCCTTCCCCTTCAAGGAGAAAAGACCCCAAACCCCCTTTGCGGTGCTCGTACTGTTGGATAAAAGGTGAATTTTTATGTCAAAACTAGTCATATAGAAGAATAGAAATGATTGTAAATTAGTAGAAGGCCTTTATATGTATGTTAAAGTGTTGTAACTTTACTATTCTGTATTTTAGTCACTCTATAACCAAGATATTACAGTAGTAGCTTTAGCAGCAGAGACTAACCATGTCTAGCTAACAAAGCTGCAAAAGAGGACAACGGTTATGTTGTGAGCCTGTGGAATTTGGTGGCCCCACTGATTGTTTCACACTGATCTTCAAAAGTGTCTTTAGCTCTGAAGAACAACATCTGCGTTATCAGTCTGTGTTGAGATAACAGGGCTCAGTGATTTAGGGACCCCAATAAAGTGAATTGCTTCACAGCATCCTTCGACTTATCAGTTAGTTTGCTAGTGTAGAAGCAGAGCCTCCCAAACGCCCGCTACTTTGGGATACTCCTCGTTTGCCGTCCTGTCATAAACGCTGCAGGAAGGTCACACTTCCTTGTTAGTTAATCGGAGAGTTATAGATATGGCTGGTTCCAGTTAAGGATGGGATCACTGGAGCATCCAACTGTGCTAATGGTNACACTTCCTTGTTAGTTAATCGGAGAGTTATAGATATGGCTGGTTCCAGTTAAGGATGGGATCACTGGAGCATCCAACTGTGCTAAAGGTGAAAAGGACAGAGTGAGGAAGACTGCTTACTTCATCTTGAAGACCCCCACCCACAGGAGGAGGACTCATTTACTTCATCCTGAGACCCTCGCCCATGGCCAGAGCGGGACACTGCGCAGACGCAAAGGACCTTCTAGCTCATTATAATACGAAGCACGGATAGATAATGAATATGTATTAATTGCGTAACTTCAATGTATAAATTGCGAACTTGGGGTAACGAGGTTGGAATCGGATTTGGGTGCGTACCCCTGGTTCCCAGCGCCTGAATAAAGCACCTCATAGAACCATTCCTGTGGTTATGTGTTTGTCCCGACGCTAACAGTACCACAGCCGAATCAGGCCGGTTTCGCCCCAAATCCTCTGTCCCCACTTCGCTCCAGCACACCCAGCCCAGCCCTGCGGCTGTCACCACACTGAAGCAGGGTCCTGAGGAGCCAACAGGGATACCGTGAGCTGGCTGTAGGCTCATGAACGCAGACACCGAGCCTTGGAGCCCGTTCGGCCCCGGTCCGGCAGCCCTGACAGCCCCCAGACACCTCCAACCCCGCTGCCCCTCACAGCCCACACGCACGGCCCTAACATGGCCGCCGCGATGCCACACTCAACATGGCCGCCGCGCCACGCCGGGGCAAGGCCAGCCAGGCCACACTCAACATGGCCGCCGAGGAGAGCCAATCAGCGTGCGAGGAGCGGGCGGAGCGCGGGTACGGGGTGTCCGCCATTACCGGTCCTGTCAGGGCACCGGAGGCTCCCGGTACCGCGGGTGTCTCGGGGTTATCGCTCCCGCCGGGGGGAACGAGGGGAGGGAGCCGCGAGGACCTTGAGGGCCTCGTCCCAGGAGCAGGGATGAGCGCGGCGCTGCCGAAGGTACCTGTGGGCTGCGACCGGCTGTGGGGGACACCGGGTCCCATAGCGGGGCAGGACGGGAGGGGACAGGCCTGGTTCTGGGGACAGGAGGGGCAGACGGAGCCTTTGCTGCTGAGGGGAGAAAGGCCCGGCCCTGGGGCTGGAGTTATCATAGGATCATGAAATGGTTTGGGTTGGAAGGGACCTTAAAGCTCCTCCAGCTTCAACCCCTGCCATGGGCAGGGACCCCTTCCACTGGAGCAGCTTGCTCCAAGCCCTTGTGTCCAACCTGGCCTTGAGCACTGCCAGGGATGGGGCAGCCACAGCTTCTCTGGGCCATCACCCTGGGCCAGCACCTCAGCAAACTCGTTGTAAAGGAGTTTTTCCTCACATTCAGCCTGAATTCCCCTTTTTCAGTTTGAAACCATCACCCCTCGTCCTATCACAAGCAGCCCTGCTAAAAAGCCTTTCCCCATCTTTCTTATCAGCCCCTTTTAAGAACTGAAAGGAGGGGAACTCCAAGCCCCGTTCCTCATTTGAAGGGCATTGGGGTGTTGTGTCCCCTGAGGGGACACAGGCCTGACCCTGAGTTAGTGCCCTTGTTGTTCACCCTGGTGGGCTGGGGCAGGCATTCCCCCCCAACACCCCTCTTTCGTCCCCAGGGACCATCCCTTGGCCTGCCTGTCCCTCTGCTCCCATTGGCTGTAATCCCCCCCCCCCAGCCTGCCTGGCTTGATGAAGCTCTGCCTGCCAGGGTTGTGCTGACAGCAGAGCTCTGCCTTGGTGATGGATGAAGTCTCTCCTGCCATCCATGTGGAGCTGGAACAAGCCTGAGGATTCTTCATGTGGCTGGTGGTGGGATGGTGTGAGGGATGAATGTGGTCGGTAAGCAAGGGGAGGAGAGCTTCCGGCCCCAACATGTTGGATCCCAAACTAAAGTGAAGGGGGTGCCTGAGAAGGTTAACACAGTCATAGAATCATGGAATCAACTAGAACAGGTTGGAAAACACAAGTGTCCCATCCCTTGGTCCTTGGGAGCAGAGCCCAGCCCCTCCTGGCTCCATCCTCCTGGCAGGCACTTGCAGGGAGCCATCAGGTCCCCCCTGAACCTTCTCTTCTCCACACTGAACCCCCCAGCTCCCTCAGCCCTTCCCCATCCCCCTTGGGCTCCAGGCCCTGCACCGGCTCCATTCCCTTCTCTGGCCCCGCTCCAGCCCCTCAAGGTCTCTCTTGCAGTGAGGCCCCAGAGCTGAGCACAGGATTCAGTGAGGTGCAGCCTCCCCAGTGCCCAGCACAGGGGCACAATCCCTGCCCTGGCCCTGCTGCCACACTGGTGCTGATCCAGGCCAAGATGCCATCATCTCTGTGTTACAGCTGTGTTCTTAGGAGCAGTAGTAGCTGGAGGCTTTGGAGAGATTGGCAAGGTGATTGGTACGTTCAGAGGGTCTCCAGTGGCATTTCAATGGGTGTGTTCTGGGATGTGTTGGTGAAAACTCACTGAGTATCTGCTGAACTGTTTGCATTCTAAAAGGCTGCCCAAGGAAGCTGTGGTTGCCCCATCCCTGGCAGTGCTCAAGGCCAGGTTGGACACAGGGGCTTGGAGCAAGCTGCTCCAGTGGAAGGGGTCCCTACCCGTGGCAGCGTTTGGAGCTGGAGGAGCTTTAAGGTCCTTTCCAACCCAAACCAGGCTGGGATTCTGTGATTTTAACCATGGGGCTCATTGCAGGTGCTGTGCTTGAAGAAGGGCGCGTTGCTAAAGCAAGTGTTTGCACTCAGCAGGTGAGTGATCTGAAATTAAACCCATCAAGTAAAACACAGTGTGAGGCATTAAACCACTCAGTCGCTTCCACTGGCATTGCCAGAAAGCACTCATGACAAGGAAAGTACTTTTTTTGCCAAGGAGAATCTTTTAGTTATGGAGGGAGGACTTTGAGCTGATGTCTGGGATCAGAAAGGGCTGTTGGATGTGCAGAAGAGGAAGTCCTATTGCTGATGGGATCTCTCTGTCTGAGGGCGGACTAGGGGTGGAAGCCTTTGTTCAAGGATTGGCCAGATGTGTTGTGTTTCCACATCTGGTAGGTGAAAGCAGAGCTTTTAATCTTTATCTTGTTTCCTGCAGGGCAGCAACACCCAGAGAAAGCCGCCTGTGTGCTGCAGGTAAGGCCTCTTATTAATCCAATACAAGGAAAACCCTTGTTTACCCAAAATACTTCTGACACATTAGAGAGTTTGTGTCCCCTTTTGATATTTTTAAGCTAATTTTGCACTGAGCAGCCGTTCTTCCACTTCCATACCTGTTTTCCTAACCTTCTGTTTCCCTGTTCTTGGCTAAGCAGGGTCCTAGTTATGATATTACACTGTAGAGTGACACCAGGCAGATGCTATTCACTATATTACTACTCAGGAACTGACTTAGACCCTCATGACTGTAACATTTATTGAGCTGGTGGAGTCTGCTGTCACAATTTAAAGTAGAATTTGGTTTTGATGCGGAGGCAAAGAGTAACTGAGTGCTTAAATCCTTGGTGTTCGGTTTCTCTTTGCTGTTCTGAGCTGCTTTTATTAAAATGAGGGTTATTGAGGGTCTCATTTTACCCTGGAGAAGCAAGGATAAATAAAAGCTGATGCAGTTCTGATTTGGCTTCCTAGCACATGTATATTTGAACAGGACTGGATTGAAAATGAAGCGGGGCTCAGATCCATCTGGTGGCAGCACTGCTGTCATGGAAGAGGAGACAGATGTAACATTTCATCAGCATCCTCCCCATCCACTGGTGCTGACAAGTCTGTCTTATTTGCCTAAGAATTCACCTGGGAAATGAATCACTTTTAATCTCTTCCTTATTTGTTTCTCACTGTAACCAACTGTGAATTGGAACAGGCTTGTGTGGGGCAGAGATCACCTGGAGCTTTATCTTGGCTTTGCCTTTGTCAAAGAACTGAGGATGAATTCTTGCCCCCAGTGAGGATTTGGGGCTCTCAAAGCACTCGTATATGTTAAAAGAAGAGCTGGAAACATGTTTATTCTGCTTTGGGTTTAAGGTGATGCACTCCTGAATTGCCACCGACACTACAGGTCCCGTCCTACACATGGCATTGGGAGGTTCAGATACCTGCTCCCAGAAGAGGTAGGTATAAAACTCCCCAGCTGTGCTTGCTTCCAGCTGAGGCATCTTGATAGAGTCTGATTTAAGTGTTGGGATTATTAATTCCATGGCTGACGAATCGTATGGAAAAGGAATAATGTAATTGTTTACTGCTTCTTGGTAAAGAGTGTTTTGTCTCACCCACTCACAACACTGCAGAAATCCTTCCCGGTGCATAAATACCTTGTCCAGTACATTCTTCCTTAAGTTAATGAATAGTCTTGAGAGGGAGGAATCTCTTCCTGATGCTGATTTTAACCCCCTCCCCCCAACTTCAGATCATTGCAGAATGTTGTCAGCAGGTTTTATGTGCACTTAGACTTTCTACATTCCCTCAGCTTTGGAAAGATGACAGTTTTTGTGGAAGGAGGAGCCAACAACTCCTCTAAACAGCTGCTTTGAAGGCAGGAGCTGAAATGAAAAGCAGTTTTTCTCCTCCCTTTTTGTCTTCTTCTGGAAGAAATGAATCATGGTGTGCATGTGTTTTCTGTGTGACTTCTGTAGCTCTGCCATCCAAAAACTGAACTGTTCAACTTGAGAACATCTGTTCACAGAATGTCATCCCAGTTTCATAGTCAGGGAGAGTGGGTACAGATGGGCTGTGAGATGTTCAACGCAGCTCAGCAAACCTTTGTCAGAAGAGAGAGATGTAGATGGTCTCCTGTGTGGGCAAAAGGTAATGGGTTTATTTCCAGCTTTGTTCCATACAAATCTGCTTTCTCTGTTCTCTTTATTAAATACAGGTTCCAAAGAGGAAAAAGGACAAACTACAGATGAAAGAGATAAATCCTGGGACAGATTATGAGTATGGAGATATCAACATCCAGATGACTTCCTATGATATGTGTCTTGTAGAGCATTTTGCTCAGTACGTGCATAAGCTCTGCAACAGACTCTCCATTAAAGTCAATGAAAGGTATGAAGAGCTGTGCTGTCATTCCTCACCATCTCAGCGTGTTAGGCCAGGTCAGGCTCCTACAGGATGATACCTTGAGATAAGGGCACAATCTCTGATAGATTCCCACATCTAAATCTTCTGCCATCTGCCTGGCATTCTCTTTATGTGTATCTGTACTATTTGGGATGCTTTATTCATAGAATCACAGAAGGGTTTGGGTTGGAAGGGACCATAAAGCTCATCCAGTGCCCACCTGTCTGGACACCTTCCTCTAGACCAGGTTGCTCCAAGCCCTATTTGCGTAAGGAGGGCTGAAATAGAGTTGCTCAGGCACTGATTCCAAGGGAAAAAGAGCTCATTCCTCATTCCTTTGAGAGAGAGTAATGTCCTTGACAGGCCAAGGGCAATGGCTCAAACCTGCCCCAGGGGAGACTGAGCTGAGCTCTTAGGCAGAAGCTGTTCCCTGGGAGGGTGCTGAGGCGCTGGCCCAGGGTGCCCAGAGGAGCTGTGGCTGCCCCATCCCTGGCAGTGCTCAAGGCCAGGTTGGACAGGGCTTGAGAGTCCAACTTTAGGGGATGAGCTTGAAGGTCCCTTCAACCCAAACCACTCTGGGATTCTATGGAAAAGGTTTAAGCCTGTGGATGCTGAGCCTGGGAATGTGGGCTCAAGTATTGCTGACTTATGCTGCTGGTTTTGATACGCTCTGTGCACATATTGTGCTCATTGCAAGTGATTATACAAACTGGAATGAACTTCGGAAACCCGTGGAGGCTGTGGGAGAGCTACCTACTACCTTAGTAGTAGGGGATGCTTCAGTGGCACACTCAGTCTCCAAAGCAGATGTATCCTGATAGCAGCTTTGCTGGTTTTTAATGACTCTGAGGGATGTGAGACAGGTCCTTGATGCCTGCAGTGCACCCAAGGAGCTGTAGTCACTGGGAGAAGCACTGCATTGCTGTAAGTAAAACCACTTAGTGGTGCTTCTCTGAAAGTGTATCTTTAACTTACCTTGAAGCTTTATTACCTTTTATCATATTTGGGCCCTCTGAGGTTGGCCTTGGTGTGCAGAGTTCAGTATGTACAGAAAGAAATTCTTTCCCTTAGAGAGCAAAGCTTGTAGGGTAAAACATGGGCAATAGGATGTAGCCTGTTGTTACTGATGCTGTGCAAGTGGAGAGGGGGAGCTGATGTCTCTGGGGGAATGCTAACTGCAGAATGGGATCTGATCCAGTGCCTCATCGTACTCCTTTTGAATTCAGAGGTGGGAATAAGGTCTTTGGAGTGGTGCCTGGCAGCTCTTGCCTCTGTTCCTGATGAACAGATTACAGAATAAATCAGAACTGTGGCTTCAGAGCTTTCTTTTAACTCGAAAAGTTGCAAGTTCTCTTCCCAGGCAGGTGTTTGTAGCTGAAACAGCTTTCTGCTGGCAGCAGAGCTGCAGGCTTCTCCCTATCTTTCCAGTAAAGCACCCAGCTTCTGCCAGTGCTTGAGTTGTTTGATACGTAGTTTGCATAATTAATTCCTCATGAAACGTTAATCTCCTTCCACATTCTCTGCTGCTGGAGGTTGATTCCTTCCTGTAAAGCAGGAATCTGCCTCCCTGGCCAAAGCACTGACCTGTGGTTCCTGCAGCTACGCGATGCCCACCAAAACTGAGGAAGTGCTGTTTGTGGAAGAGAAAGGTTCCAAACCGCAGCTGGATGCTGTCCTTACAACCCACCAGAGGGTTATCCAGGTAGGAGATTGCTCATCATATTGTGGCTCTTGTGCAGTGCTTCCTATCACAGGCTGCCCCTCAAAACCCCTTAGCTCCTGGAGTTAAGTCCCTGGAACAAATGAAAGGTGTAATCTGTGTGTAAATTGAAGCATGGAGCAGTCTAATTGGATTTCTTGCTAAAGGTTTCTCACAAAGCAGAAGAGGGGCTCCTGGATTAAGTATTTCAGACCACAGATTTCTCAACTGTTTTATGCAGAATACTTAAGGCAAGGGGTAAAAAAGTCACATTTGGTCTACAAGGATGCTGGAGAGGGACTCTTCATCAGGGACTGGAGTGATAGGACAAGGGGTGATGGGTTCAGACTGAAACAGGGGAAGTTCAGGTTGGATCTAAGGCAGAAGCTCTTCCCTGTGAGGGTGCTGAGGCGCTGGCCCAGGGTGCCCAGAGAAGCTGTGGCTGCCCCATCCCTGGCAGTGCTCAAGGCCAGGTTGGGCACAAGGGCTTGGAGCAAGCTGCTCCAGTGGAAGGGGTCCCTGCCCATGGCAGGGGTTGGGGCTGGTTGAGCTTGAAGGTTCCTTCCAACCCAAACCAATCTGGGGTTCTGTAAAGGATGATTGGGCAAACTCAGTGAAATCTAAAAGTACTGTTACTATCAGGGCCAGTTTAGACATGTACAACTGGTTGAGGTAAATAGTGCTTTCTCCTCAGTGATTTTTTCCTGCTAAGCCTCTGCTGAATTATATTTTAAACCCAAGGGTGGACTTTATTACCTGGAGATATCTGATGTGTGAGTAACACTGGGGCTTGCAGGTTTGCAGTGGCAGCCTTTGTATTAGACTCGCATATAAATGAAGATCCTCATGCATGGCTGAATCCCTTCCATGCAGGAGAACAGTCAGGAAGCACAGGAGAGCAGTCAGGAAGCACAGTGTTCATAGAGAAGAGCCAAAATGAGAGCTTTGGGCTGTGCTGTATGCAAAAGGTGTGAGCACAAAGCAGAGAGTGCTTGTCTGAAGTGCCTGACTGCCACAGGCTCATACTGAAAGGGACACTCCTTCTTTCTATGCCATTAGTATAATGAGTCCATTTGGGATGTGGGGTTCTGCTCCTGCAGCACTTTCATTTCATCTTTCAGATCAGCCATTTGAGCTCAACGTTTGCTCCAATCCTCTTGGAAATCATTCAGAGTAACCAGCCTGAAGGGGTCCATCTGTTAGTGAAAGAGGTACGTTTGATTTTACCAGTGATGGGTGCTCAGGAAGCAGATAGGATGTGACATGAATTTACTTGGAAAAGACAGACCTGGTCCTGAGGCTGCTGTCTGCTCTGGACTTATGGATACCCAGGATCACCCAGAAACAGCTTTTCAGTTGGTCAGTGGAAGACCATTATGATAAGTCTTGATGAGTGTTCCATACTCCATTTAGCATCCTCTGGATGCATCCCTATCCATAGAGCTGTGTGGTGCAGTGACATGCTAGAGGGAAGGGATGGGATCCAGAGGGACCTGGACAGGCTGGAGGGGTGGGGCCATGTGAACCTCATGGAGTTCAACAAGGCCAAGGCCAAGATCCTGCCCCTGTATCGGGGCAATCCCAGCACAAACACAGGCTGAGAGAGCTGGGCTGGTTCAGCCTGGGGGAGGGAAGAGAAGGCTCCTGAGGGGGAGACCTTAGAGCAGCTCTAGTGCCTGAAGGGGCTGCAGGAAAGCTGGAGAGGGGCTTGGGACAAGGGCCTGTAGGGCCAGGTAAGGGGAATGGCTTGGACCTGCCCCAGGGGAGACTGAGCCGAGCTCTGAGGCACAAGCTCTTCTCTGTGAGGTTGCTGAGGCACTGGCCAAAAGGCCTCAAGGACTTCAGGGCGGAACTTAGGAGTTCAGGGCAGAACTCCACCCACTGGAGGACCAGGCATGAGGAGATACTTAAACTCATTTTACGTTCAGATAAAACATTCCCAGGAAGCCCTTTTTCTTCAGGCACTAAGAGACTCTGGTGGCTGGCAAGGGAATGCAGCGCAACTAAATTTAAACATGAAAGCACAGTTGGCTTCTTAAGTGGCCTTTGAAGAGTATTTACTTATCTCCAGCTCTGCAAAACCAGAAGGAAGATGGGAGAAGGTCTCTTGAGCTCTGTAATCTCTGGTTTTGGTCACGGTCCCATTTCTGGGTTTAATTTTGCCTGATGGCTTTGGCCCTGGAGGGACAATGATGACATTGAGCCACTTGCAAAGTCATTGCAGTCCACTGCAGGATGCCCAGGGGAGAGACCCAGGTGGCTTCATGCCACTGGTGGTGCAAGAGGTGAAAGCTTTGGGATGCTCCTGCACAGATCTGGAGAAAGTCCAGATCTCCTTAAGAACATAGATGCTACGGTGATGGGCAGTGGCAGAGATGGAGACGTCCAGTTGACTTCTTGAGCCCAATGCCGTCACTCACACTGACAACAGCAGCTAGCCAGGAGAGGAAGAGCTTACAAAGATGAATTTCAGAGCACCTCATGCTAGCACCAATTGTTCAGAACGACTGCGGGCTCTGCTTTCCCCCACAACCTGCTCCTGATGCAGGCTGGATGTAAGAGAGGAGTCTTAGAGTGCTGAAACCAGCTTCCACATCGAGCTGCCTACAAGATCCTACTCAGTGGAGACTCTCCGCTTGGGCTCCTTAGGTTCAACAGACAAGTTGGTTTTCCACTTCTAAATGATTCTTTTGGGGAGAGGGTTCATCTTCTTCCATTTCAGACAATTCTCAAGGTGGTTCTGATTTGCTTGGGTTGTTCTATCCTCTACAGCACACAGAAGCTGACTTCAAGAGCCGATTGAAGGCTCGACCAGAACTTGAAGAGCTGAAGGCACAGATGAGCTGAGATGAACTCTCCATCCACTTTGGAGCCACCCCTGGAAAAATGGCCTTCTCCACATGGTTGTTAGGTCTCCAGAAGGTGATTTCATGAACACTGTACCAGTAATGTGGTGAATGGGAAGAAAAATTCCCTGTTAAGGAGCTTCTCTTATTAAATACATGTGTTTAACTGACCCATTAGAATGTGGTCACAGAGCTGCTGCAAGGGCTGGAGCAGCTCTGCTCTGGAGCCAGGCTGAGAGAGCTGGGCTGGGGCAGCCTGGGGGAGAGAAGAGAAGGCTCCTGAAGGGGAGCCCTGAGAGCAGCTCCAGGGCCTAAAAGGGCTGCAGGGAACCTGGAGAGGGGCTTGGGCCAAGGGTCTGGAGGGCCAGGCCAAGGGCAATGGCTTGAACCTGCCCAAAGAGGGGGGAGACTGAGCTGAGCTCTGAGGCAGAAGCTGTTCCCTGGGAGGGTGCTGAGGCACTGGCCCAGGGTGATGGCCCAGAGAAGCTGTGGCTGCCCCATCCCTGGCAGTGCTCAAGGCCAGGTTGGACCCAGGGGCTTGGAGCAAGCTGCTCCAGTGGAAGGAGTCCCTGCCTGTGGCAGGGGTTGGAGCTGCAGGAGCTTTAAGGTCTCTTTTCACCCAGACTACTGTGTGATTCCATGTTTTTGGGTTGAAAATCCCCATCTCACCCCACAACCATCCCCTTGAGCTTCCAGTTACCCCAGTGATAGAGATAGGAGACAAAGTGGTTCAGGCAGGGTGATGGACACCACTGGATTTAATCTCCCAACAGCACAGTGTGGATTTAGCAGCCACCCAGTGGACCAAAACAACACAACAAAAGGGCTGACATAGTACAGCCACCCCATTCCTGGCAGTATTCCCAGTCTGGGATCAGGCTTCCAGGGGGATTTCACTCTCCAGCAGGAGCTGGGTGGCTTTGGCTTGAGCTGGGTGCCCTCTGTACCTCCCTGTCCTGCTTCCTCTGGGCCATGCAGTCTCTGAACGCCCTGACCTGGGCCTGGCAGTGCCTCCAGTCCTGCTGCTCCGCCATGCAGTGCTGCAGCGCCCGGTGCTGGGCCATGCAGCCCGTCCTGGAGACCATGGCATCCACTGGGTCCTCCTCATCCTCATCTTCCTCCCGTGACACACGGCTCCTGCCATGTCCCGGCCTCGCCATCGCTGCATGGAGGAAGGTGCCAGGAGTTGGGTGCTGCCTTTCCCTCAATAGGAGAACACCCCACGGTGCCCAGCACCCTCTGCACCTCTGTCCTGCACCCCTATGGTGCTCAGCACCCTCTGTGCTCACATGGTGCCCCAAAAGGGTCTATTCCCCTCCTCGGGAAGAGCTCAACACCCCTTTGTGCAGCACATGCACCTCCATGGGTACCTCTCATGTCTCCTCCCATAGGTGCCCAGCACCCCAATGTACCTTACCTCCATCCATGGGTGCCCAGCACCTTCTCCAACCTATAGGTGTTTGTGCCACACCCCTCCATGAGTGCTCAGAGCACCCACATCATCCCCATGCACCCCCTCACAGGAGCTCAGTACCTCCCCATGCATCCTACCTGCACCCTACCTGCACCCATGGGTGCCCATCACGCCTCCATGCACCCACCCAGCACCCATGGGTGCCTAGCACTATCCACGCACCCTATGCAACCCATAGCCATCCACTCCCCCACCCTGTTATGGGTGCTCAGAGCACCCACATTACCCCCATGCACCCTACTATGGGTGCTCAAAGCATGTCCCCCATGTACCTCACCGCCACCCATGGGTGTCCAGGACCTTCCCCAATCCATACCTCCCACCTCCATGGGTGCTCAGAGCACCCACATCATCCCCATGCACCCCCTCACAGGAGCTCAGCACCTCCCCATGCATCCTACCTGCACCCTACCTGCACCCATGGGTGCCCATCACGCCTCCATGCACCCACCCAGCACCCATGGGTGCCTAGCACTCTCCATGCACCATACCCCCATACAGCACCCCCCCCACCCCTCTGCGCGTGCTCAGAGCACCCACATTACCCCCATGCACTCTACTATAGGTGCTCAAAGCATGTCCCCCATGTACCTCACCCCCACCCATGGGTGTCCAGGACCTTCCCCAATCCATACCCCCCACCTCCATGGGTGCTCAGCGCCTCCCCCATGCACCGTACCCACACCCACGGGTGCCCAGCACCCTCTCCAACCCACGGCTGCCCAACCCCATACCCCACCATGGGTGCTCAGAGCCTGTCCCCCATGCACCCTATGCCCACCCATGGGTGCCCAGCACCCCATAGCCCCAACTCCCCCCGTACCCTCCCCGCAGCGCGGCTCCTTTAAGGCTGGTGTCGGGGAAGGCGCTGCCGGGGCGCGGTGTGACGTAGCGGCGGGAGTGCTCGCTCATTGGACAGCGCTTTCCGCTTCCGCTCCGGGGGGGCGGGGGCTGTGGGGAAGGAAGGAGGCGGAAGTTGGCGCTCGGCAAGATGGCGGCGACGCTACGCATCCAGAGCGACTGGAGCCGGGCGCTGAGGTGAGCGTGGGGCCTTTTCGTGTTCCTTCCGTGTCCTTCCTGTGTTTTTCCTGTGCCCCTTCCGCGTCCCTTATAATCGTGGAATCATAGAATCATAGAATCATAGAAGAGTTAGGGATGGAAAGGATTTTAAGATCATCCAGTTCCAACCCCCTGCCATGGGCAGGGACACCTCACACTAAACCAGGGCACCCAAGGCTCTGTCCAACCTGGCCTACTGCCAGGG
>NDXB01021768.1:139147-150878 GCA_002631895.1 Agapornis roseicollis | reverse complement strand
AAGACTAATTCTAAAGGGTTTTACATTTTATTTTGTAATTCTGTACCCCCCTTGTTTCATAAGGCAGTTCTTTTCCTGCTATAAGATGAACACAACAACTGAATTTTACACTTTGGCCATGCCTAGAATATGAAATGATGAGGAACAAATGCACCTTTGGCAATGTTCTTGGGGTAAACAAGGCTGTGGATGGCTGATTAGGTTAAGGGTTTCAGTAGAAGTTTAAGTATTTGCATATGATAGAATTGGCGGCTGTTAGAGGGTTTTATTGCAGGGTTTGATCTAAGCTATAATAAGAGCCTGAGCCTGGAAACAGAAAATGGTCTATCTGATGAACAAAGCTCTATGTGCGTACTTGACAGCCAACATGACCAAAAATGCTGGAACTTCCCAATGGGTGTATCCTGAAGAAGGCTTTTTTGTAATACAACCAAAAATATGGTTTAGATCAGAAGGACTGGGCAGTTTTCGTCTGCTTTACTTGACATAGTAGAGAAATGGCCTCAGTCAGAAAATCCTTTGTATGGAAGCAATTTTTATCATCTCTTTTTAGCTGGTTTGTTGATTAAGTATTTTTCCCTCTTTCATTTATCATAGAAGCTTGGTTGCTGAAGAGATCTGTGTTTGTTTCAGTAATAATACATGGTTAGTTCAGTTGCCATTCTCTCTTTTACGATCCATTTGTAGGAAACTAAATTATCATGGTAGTTTGTATGCCTCAGAGATTCTTCTGAAAACACAGATCCCCTCCAGCACCACTGGACCAGGGGAGCTGTGTCCTCATTCACTTTAGTATTGTTGAAGGCATCATAGTGTGGCTTTCATTCTCATAGCAAAGGCAGTGGTGAGAAGGAGAAAAAGAGAATAGGAGCACATCTGTTACAGTCATGTTTGTTGTATGAATATGCTAGCTTCTAAAAAGATAGAGGCAAACTAGACCTTTACTGTTTTTCTCTATAAAATACTAGCTTTGATTCACAAACACTAGAAAGTTCATTACAGCATTACTTGGAGAATCTGGAAAGAGCAATGCTGGTTTAGTATTGTTTTAGTGATTTAGGAAATGTTATGGAGTAGATTTCTAGTAGATTAATCAAAAGAGACAGACAGAAGAAATCAGTTCTGAGGTAGAGGCACTAGTGACCAGAAGCTTGAGTTTTATTTGGAAAGTAAAACTTTATAGGTGCAATATTTGGTCCCTCTGGAAACCAAACAAATTTCTTGCAATTAAAACAAACCAGTGGGTGACAAGTGAGAGAATGAGTTTCAGTACTCAAAGGAAATCCTGGTTCACTTGTAAGGATGCTGAAGAAACATTAGCATGATCAGCGCAGTGCTTCCGTGGGGGAGGAGGGATCTTTCAAGTTCAGCTTTGGCAGTCCCATGACTTCAAGTGCTTCTGTTGTGCTCGCACATCCTCTTTTCTCTTGTTCTAGTGAGGTGACATGATGAAGGAATAAAACCATATTTCATAATATTGCTCATGGTACTAAAATGCAGCAGTGAAGTGCACAACCTTTTTCCTGTTTGTAGTGAAAAACTTCCAGTAGTCGTTACTAATGAGACATCACAAGCATAAAGATAGTAACAAACATTCACCAAAAAGCTTAGCAAAACAAATTCTTTGTGTTTATAATTGCTCAGGGAGTTCTAGTATCAGGAGGGTGATTTCACCAGTGACTGAATCACAGCCACTTCTGCTTGAAAGAGCACTATCAGTCTGACAACTCAGAGCTTTATTGCTCAACAGCTTCGAGCAGGAAGAGGAGCCAATAGTCCTCTCGGAGGAGGCTGAAGAGAGCTTCCAAAGCTGGAACCTGGCCAGGAGTCTGAGCTAGGCTGTCTTGCTGAGATGCCTGTGCCAAAACCTTTCCCTTCACCCAAAGTCATCCAGCACTTCACGTTTTGGTCTTGTTTTGTAAATCCAGACTTTTTGTTAAGAAGCACTCTTCTTGAAAAACTTCTTAAAGTACCAGTGATCTAAAATATGACTTGCAATGCAAAAGCAGGGATTTTTTTCTTTCCTCCAGCCACTAAGTACTTCTGGATATACCCGTTTTAGGCATATTGCTCAAGTGTCAGCTGAATGCACTGCCCACTTCATTATTTATCTGCTTTAATACTGTGACTGTCCTAGCTGATCTCCAGTTGCTCTTCAGAAGCACACTGAACAGAGGTGACCTCTGCTCTAGTCCTAGGTGAGCAAAAACTTCTAGAAATCATTTGAATGTTAGATAGTTTTGCCTGTTCTTTTCTTGTTCCAATTTTTCCTGTTTCCACATATGTAACTTTGGGCATTTATGCTAATGGAACAAACAGCTGCTGTTAAGCTTCATAATGTTGCCATCACACTTCTTCCACACAGAAAGTACCTCAAAATACAACTTGCCCAGGGAAGATCTGGCAATGTAACAAAGACCTTTGTTTTACTGCTACATCAAACTTCCTTCATTCTCCTGTTTTTTTCCTTTTACCTTTTCTTGCTTCCCTGTTGGTCCCAATTTGGGTCCCCATAAAACATTTTAGATTGGTGGGATAAATTACATAGGATTCTGAGTGAATCAGCATAGCTATACTGCTTCAAATGGCTTGAGGTTTGGTTGGGGGGGAGGTATTTTTTGTTTCGGTTTTGGTTTGTTTTGGGGTTTGGCTTTTTATGTGTTCCAGTTGTCTAAGATTTCCCAGGTCTTCTAGTGCTCTAAATGCTGAAGAGATGATTCCATACAGGGTAAAAAAAAATAGTAGCGAAAAGCCCTTAATGTGAAGCTAGAAGAATGTTTCCAAATTCCTGTATGTGTTCTTACATTGCTGTATTCTTTCTGAGAACCAGAGCTGACTCTTTAACTCTTCACTGCTTTGCTGCAACCTTCATCTCTTCAGGGACACCCTACTTAGGTAACTTCCCAGTTAAAGTGAAACAGCCCAGATTCCTGTGCAGTGCATCAGCCACACTCAAGAGGTGATGTTAATAAAACATTTTCATAATGGTAAAGCATTATCCTCCATCTCTATTTTATTTCAGAGCTCTTTTAAATTGAGTATCAATTTATGTTGTAGATTATTTTAAGAACATTCGTTAAAGCAGACTGATAAGACCTTTCAAACTGTGGTAAAACAGAAAAAAAACCCAAGAGTTCAGTTTTGTCACACAAGGAAATTCCATGCTAAGAGCTGTTTTCACTTTTGGTAGCAAGAGAAAGATGAGTGCTTTGCATCTGTTGAGGGCCTAGACATAAGCATCAGCTGCACTGCAACTGACTTACAGAATGACCTAGAGATAAAATCATTTAGCTTTGTGTTCATACACCTGGCAAAGCAGTGGCTGGTATCAGTGATGCCTATCAGCTGCAGTTGGATATCTCTGATGCAGAATGATGACATGTCATGTCTTAAAGATGCAGGAAACAGGACTCACAGGCCACAGATTTCTGAAACTCACTGAGGACTTTCAAATGCCTTCATTTTTTGGTTCTCTTCTTGATGCCTTTGGGATGCCTGTCTGTTGCACTAACTGCCAGGCCAACTTCTTAAATGCTCCTTTTAGGATTTCAGCTTTGGTTCATAGAAAAATACACTCAAAACCAGTAATGATTTTTTCAAATGTCTGAATCTTTGGAAAGCATTTGGAGCTCATTAGCAGAAAAGCATTAGAAGCAACTGTGAAAGTATTAGGAAACAATATTGCATAACACAAAGCATTTGGCTAGGACAGAAGCTCTAGCTGTGCCATTCACTTGGCATATGCTGTCAGCCACTTTTCTTCGTTGCCTACTGTACAAAATAGATTTCCCCACCTTCAAGGTGTAAGAGGACTTCAGACAACTTGGTTGGACCTCCACATTCTTGACCACAATCCAGTGGCATCTAAGTCCCCATGTGTTTAAATGGTACATAAACCATGAGCGGATTAGGTTGTTTTTATCACGACAAAGATGAAGATTCACACTGTTTACAGGGAGTATGGTGTCCCATTTGTTGCAAATGGACAGATCCATTTAATAACGCAATGCTCTTGCAAATCATGGGGGCTTTCCAAATTGGTGCTGAGGCTCTAGATTCCACCAAGCCCTCTCATTAAGATGGCACCACTTAGCTAAAACAACTAAATAGCCATGTTAGGGTTATTTCAAAATAGGAATTTTCTATGAGCCTTACCTTAGGTTACTGAGAAAAGCCATAGCTCTTGTACAGTCTTTTGCTGAGCTCCCTTTGTAAACTGTAAAAGATTTTAGGTTTGCGAAGAAAAAAAAAAACAACATGACAAAAACACAGAATCATAGAATGGTTTGGGTTGGAAGGGACCTTAGAGATCACTTAGTTCCAGCCCCCTTGCCTGCTCTCAGGCTGCTCAAAGCCCCATCCAACCTAGCCTTGAACACTGCCAAGGATGGGGCAGCCTCAGCTTCTCTGGGCAACCTGTGCCAATGCCTCACCACTCTCCCAGTGAAGGGTTTCTTTCTTATGTCTAATCTAAATCTAAATCTACCCTCATTCTGTTTAAATCCCTTTTCCCCATCATATGCCCTTGCAAAAAGTCCCTCTCCAGATTTCCTATAGTCCCCCTTTGTGTACTGGAAGGTTGATATAAGGTCTCTTCAGAGCATTCTCTTCTCCAGGCTGAACAAGCCCAACCCTCTCAGCCTGTTTCCATAGAAGAGGTGCTCCAGCTCTCCAATCATTTTCATGACCCTCCTCTGGAATTGCTTGAACAGGTCCATGTCCCTCTTTCATTGGGGGCCCCAGAGCTGGATGCAGCACTGCAGGTGGTGTCTCACAAGAGGGACAGGATCACCTCCTTTGACCCACTGGTCACTCTCTTTTTGATGCACCCCAGGATACAGTTGGCTTTCTGGGCTGTGAGCACACATAGACAGGCTCGTGTTCAGTTTCCCATCAGCCAACACCCCCAAGTCTTTCTCTGCAGGGCTGCTCTCAATTCATTCCCCACCCAGCCTGCATTTGTGCTTGAAGAAACATAGGACAAAAGCCTGTCAAAAGACTCTCTGTGTGTATAAATGTGTAGGTATATATGTATGTGTATATACACATACGCATAAAGGCTTTCTGTGCTTAGGTGGTTTGTTTCTTCATGGTGCTTTTTCATTGTATATGAATAATACTGTTTAAAATAGATAGCTGCCATGAATCAGGAAAGAATTTTCTCAGAATACACTGAGAATTTCTTGGAAATCTGTCTCACTTAATTTTGTGTGAAGCACTTACTTAGGTTTGGTTTCTTTTTGAAAACCTCCTGTCAGCACAAAAGCAACATTCTTATGTCAATAATTGTTTATGTCAGAGTTTGTGTACTGTAGACTTACTGTCTTTCTCTTAGTAGAAATTTTCTCATAAGCACCAACTATATATATAGATGCTTAGGTACAGATTTAGGTAAAAAACATTTCCATTTTGTTTTTCTTTTAACAAAACAGTACCATATTTCATGAGTTTAGGGATCACTGTTGCCAAGGGACTGGTTTTTGCCACTTGTAAAAGTCATTACCCTGTTGGCTTCAGTCAAGATGGCCAAGTGCAACATGCAGAGCTGCTGTTTTGTGGAAATGTGTTTATTTTTCCAAGAGGTGATTGTGGCTCCCAAAATAGCTGCTGTATGACTGTGTAGTAAATTTTAGATTTGCCAGTCTTGGCACTGTCCATTCAAACAATTTATTTCCTTTACTCTGTATTACTTCAATGGTATCTTTAATGAGTATGTGTCTCAAGCGGTCACAAAAGCAATTTGAGCCCATCTCATTTCCTGGTAAACATCCAGTCTTCAGTGAAATAGGCTCTTCTGCATTTTAAGTTGTGTGCAAACTTTCACTTGCATTATTAGCACTTCCTTGGATTGGTCAATAGATATTATAGCAGCAAGTGAAAAAGATGGCACTTATTTTCTCCAGTTCTTGGGGGAGAAGGGTAGCAGGAAATAAAAGCATAACATGTATTTTTACTTCTCTTTTAGTATTAATATTGCTAAAGCAGGTAGTGCAAATCAAGCTTGATTGCTTTTATTCTAATAAGACCACTGAATGTTTGTTGTGGTTTAACCCCAGGCAGCCACTAAGCCCCATGCAGCTGCTCACTCACTTCCCCATGCTTGAATGAGAGAGAGAATTGAAGAGTAAAAGTGAGAAAACTCATGGGTTGAAATAGAGATAGTTTAATAAGTAAAGCAAAAGCTGCATGCACAAGCAAAGTAGAACAAAGACTTAATTCACCTCTTCCCATCACATTCAGCATCCCCAGGAAAGCAGGGCTCCATGATGCTTAATGGTTACTTGGGAAGACAAGCATCATCACTGTGAACACTTTCTTCCCCCCAGCTGTACATGCTGAGCACAGCATCACCTGGTATGGAATATCTCTGTGATCAGCTAGGGTCAGCTGTCCCAGCTATGTCCCTTCCAAATTCTTTGTGCACCCCCTAGCCTGCTTGCTGGCAGGGTGGTGTGAGGAGCAGAAAAGGCTTGGGCTCTGTGCTAGCACTGCTCAGCAAGAACTAAATTATTCCTGAATTATTAGCAGTTTTCAGCACAAACCCAGCCCCACAGCAGCTACTATGAAGAAAATTAACTCTACCGCTGCCAAAACCAGCAGAGAGTTTTCATCCAAAAAGACACTGACAGGTATAGAAAATTGGTAGAAGTTTTGTCTGAAAATGAGGGAGAAATCTCAAAGCACCCATCAGTAACTGGGAGAAAAATAATTATATGACAGAGATGTTGCATGTGAACATCAGGAATGCAGAGGAGGCAGAAGACAGGCTAATGAAACACAGGAAGTTCTACCTCAGGCACACCAGCAATTAGAGGGCTGCTCCTCCTTTCAGTTTGATTAAGGTTGAGAATCTTGACTAAGTCACACTTTTTATTAAAGACACATTGTAAAGTATTTTCCCTTCCTGCGGAGAAGCCTCATTAAGCACTTCCCTCCATGGGACTCTTGTGTGAGCTTTCTCATGTTAAGATGCTAATCTTCCATAAGTTACCGCATCCTTTGTGCCTCACGGGATATAAGCCAAGGTGCCCTCTGAAGAGGATGTATCCCTTGTCCTGCCAGGGGATGGAAAAGGACACTGCAAAATAGATTAAAAGCAGCAGTGACTGTCTTTGGAAGGGCTGCTTGTGGCCTGGGACCTGCTGAGAGCGATGGGAGGTGTCAGCAATCTGGAGAGGGGACATTCCTCAGTGGGGTCCAATCCATAGCTCTCTTTATCAGGGCTTTGCCAAGGGCAAGTGTTTGGGGCTGAAGGGCAAAGGGCTGCAGGGCAGGAGGAACTTTCTGCACTCAGTGTATTTCACCTCTGAACTGCTCATACATAATCACTTGGAATGGGGCAAGTGTGATTTCAAGCAGCGTCTTCTGCGAGGTCTTGCTTTCAAAACAACCTATCTCACACTCTGCTCTCCTCAGAAATAAAGTAACATGTTGTTTAAATATTTATTTACTTTTTTCATTTGATTCTTTTACTAACAGAATAACTGCTATTATTTTCCAAAAATTGCTTCTGGTCCCAAAGGATTCTTTTCTTCTTTTTGGGAAAGAGATTTATAGCTGAAATACTGCAAAAATTGAGTTGCTGCTTTACAGAGAAGTTGCTGTTTACGTTTATTTGTGGACTGCCTCCACAACACCAGTCAAAGACAGATAGCAAAGTCTGCCAGTCTACATAAACCCAAATGCTTTCCACCTTTCTGTCTTTCCTTTCAGCTTCAGTGCCATGTTGTCCTATACAGTGAGTGAGTTACGGTAATTAGTAATAGAAATCCTTTTTGAAAAATACTGAAAGCCTGACTTATTTTTATATCAATAAAGCTTCTGTAACGTCTTGGCTGTCTTGTAGCTTCAGAGAAATCCAGAGTAGCAGCAGAGTAAGTGTAGTGTGGGAGGGGTTCAGCTGAAGCATAAATTAGCTGTATTTCATTTCCCCTTAATAAAGAATTTCAGTTTTTCTACAGCTAACTGTATAATCAGTTTGCTCCCCTGCTGGCTTGCTAACTTGCTGTTGGCTTTGCTTCAATAATATCAAGCCTGTAATGAGGGAAATGGGAGGCTCTAATCACACTGAGGAGAAATCAGCAGCTGCAATTGAACGTGTAGTTTAACTGTGCAGAATTTTGCTACAGCTTTTATCGCTGAAGAGCTCAAATAGGTTCCCCCCCTTGCCTGCCTTGCTTTGGAGACCAAAAAGCAGTGTACTCTTCCAGACTCATTAATCATGTTTCACTGATTGGGTGACACTAAATACTTAAATCCCATTCGGTTTTCAGCAGCCTTGAGCTTACTCCTTCTCCTCTGTAAAGTTTTATCTTTAAGTGGTGCTCGCACAGCCAGGGTGCATCCCAGCTCCACTTTTCTGTATTGGTAACATGACATAATTCCCTTTCATTCTGCTGTGAAATTGTTAGTCGAAGCATACTTTAATTGTAACATTATTGCACCACAGTCTGGGAGAGATTATAAAGAGAAAAAAACCAATGGTATAATACCTGCCAACTTTGTTTTTCCTGCCTTCACCATGCCTAGAAATGATACCCTGCGTTATGGGTTTCTTCAGTTACTCACTTGTAATTCCACATTTTTTTCCAACACTTTGGATATACAAGACACAAGTTAAACATACAAGATAAACAAAGATTATCTTTAGTCACAGTATGGCCAGACAAAAGGCTCTTCTGAGCTAGCAGTCCCCGCCCCTACATTTCTATTTCTGCTCTTCATTCTAAATGCTCTGCTTCTAGTTGCAGATAATCTGCCTGGCAGGACTCTGCAGAAAGAAAACTCTTTGTGTTGAATTAAACGTACTTTTTGCATGGTTGGTTTTTGCTTGGCTTCAGCATTGGTGGGGGAACAGCTTCTGCTTCATATTTAGATTTCTTTTCCCTACCACTGCAAGGGGGGAAAACCTGGGGGTGAGGAGATGGGGTTAAAGTTCAATTTTAGTCTTCTACGTCATTTGGTCTCATTTTGACTTGTGGCCATATGATCAGGCAGCATTCAGTGCAAGAAGAGGCAGAGTAGGGGAGGCTGAGCCAGTGTCAGAAAAGCTTAGAAGTAAAAGTCAATAATTTTAAAACTGATTTTGTGTACTTTTCTGTCTTTTTTTCTGATTATGAATATGTAATTATAGTTCATAAACAATTTCTTGTTTCTTTCTGTGGTGCTTTGGAATCTTCTTTGTTCAGAGTGCTGATGAGAAAAAGCTTTTTTTAATTGTGCAGCAGCAACAAAACTCAATATTGCTGCAAAGATATCTGCCTATTTTCTATGTCGTCAGGGAGTCCTTGATGTCATTCCAGAATACGTGTCCTGTTTGTGATTAAAACTTAAAAACAAAGTAATGTAAATGTAATTAGGAAAACAATCTTGTTTTGATTTATAAGCAGGAAGAAGCTTACCATTGATTCTACCAATGGAGTACATAAAACAGTGCACAGAATGGTCCTTTTTTTGAGAGAAAAGTGGTCAGAACCCTCAACACCCTTTTGTGTGGCTTTGAAGGGCTACCATACTGTGTGTGCACACATGCAGGTATGTGACAGAGCAGATGCATGCTCAGGTATCAGAAGTCNATTTATAAGCAGGAAGAAGCTTACCATTGATTCTACCAATGGAGTACATAAAACAGTGCACAGAATGGTCCTTTTTTTGAGAGAAAAGTGGTCAGAACCCTCAACACCCTTTTGTGTGGCTTTGAAGGGCTACCATACTGTGTGTGCACACATGCAGGTATGTGACAGAGCAGATGCATGCTCAGGTATCAGAAGTCAGTGAGGGTGGTGAGGCACTGGAATGGGTTGCCCAGGGAAGCTGTGAGTGCTCCATCCCTGGCGGTGTTCAAGGCCAGGTTAGACGAAGCCTTGGGTGGCATGGTTTAGTGTGAGGTGTCCCTGCCCATGGCAGGGAGGTTGGAACTTCATGATCTTAAGGTTCTTTCCAACCCTAACCATTCTATGACTCTATGATTCTAAGCCAACTGAAGGTGGGATGGCTCATTGCTTTTGTGATCTTTCAGACTCAGAGGACCATGATGTTGCCCATGATGCCAGAGATCTGTTTTTCCTCCTGTACCCATTAAAAATACAGTCCAAAAACAGAGCACAGAAGAAATCCTGTGGGCTACAACCTGGCAAGATGGAGTCTTGGAGCTGCTACTCAGTGGTGAGCAGTAGCTGGAGGTGCCATGTAGGAGGCAACTTGGTTGCAAAGAAAGGATGAGCCAAGTACCTGTACTTATTTCAAGTATCACAGGTAACGGCCAGAGGAAGAGGCTTTAAGGAGTGGGGGATCCTGGATATGTGATGATGAACCTTCTGTGATACTTTTTTTGTGTGCTGACTGGGTTGACCATGCCAAATCACACTTTTGCATTGTTTACTAGATAAATCCCAAGATTTATGGAGCTTACCATGCTTTCTGTCTTGGCTCAAGGCAGAACTGAATCACTTTTTAGTTCTTGTTCTTCACCATTTTCAATTCTGAATGCATAAAATTAAGGATGAGAAGCATGTTATTTTGGTTGCAGCACTTCAGAAAGGAAAAAAAAAGTCAGTTATTAATGAAGTTTTATGTCTCTCCCTCTGCATAAAGCCAGAGTGGTTCATATTACAGTTTGACTCCAAATTTCAGGGAATAACAGCAGCAGTGAGGAAAAAGTGCACACAGACCCACTGAAGCTACAGTAGTTGCTGTTGTATTTATTAGAAATGGGGCCAGAAATTGTCACAGAGTTGTCATTAGGAGCCATTACCTTAAGCACTGGTGGAGAGGGAAGAGCTGGAAAGCCTTGAAATACAGACAGAGACAACACATTGTAAGGGAGCTTTGGTGGGATGAGGAAGTACTGAAGTCTAAAGGTAGTGCTGCTGTCTGCTAAACAGTGAAGGCTGGGGTTTTGACATTGGTCAGAATTCTTGTGAGAAATGCAGATAATAAGCCCCAGGTCCTCACAATGACTATTGAAAGCACGTACTTCTGAAAGGAAGCTGCCTGGCTTCTCCTTTCAGACATTGGCTCTTTTGTTGTGACTGATGGAGATACCGTTTGGCAAGAAGCCTTGGCAAAATGAAGCCCTTCCCCTTGGACTAGTGGAGTGAGCCACAACTCATTTCTAATTTGCTACTGCTCTTCTGCAAGAGACTTTGAATGGTTTCTGCCTGGAATGAATTGACCCAATCAGAAAATATACCCATTGCTAGCCCCCTCCTCCATTTTCTTCCATCATGGTTTATTTAATGTTTCCAAACTTTCCATAACATTTGTGAAGGAAAAAAATTCAAAACCTCTTAATAGTTTAATGCTTTCCTTGCAACCTCTAAGACCTTTGCTCTCTTTCTACCCTTCATTTCAGTTCATTCCAATCTATGCCAGAGTGCTGCCTATCTCCTGGGAATGAAATCTGAACCAGATTTAGCTAGTGAGGGTGGCTTTCTCTGCTCTATTAGAAGAGAAACACCAACGTAGCAGCCTGAATGTGTTGGGGTTTGTGCTACTACATCATGTTGTGAAATCTCCTCCAAATTGCCGTCTAGTGTCACCTGCAGGGCTGCTCTGGCATGCCTGATCTCAGCATCTCAGCCTTCCTTCCCTTCATAGACTTTGCCTGTGCTATCCCTGTAATAATTTTCAAAGCTTATTATTGTATTTTCTTACAGTGCTTTCATCTGGGTTTGTTTTTTTTTTTTTTTTTTTTTTTTTTTTTTCTTTTTCTTTTTTTTTTTTTCTTTTT
>NDXB01021768.1:120591-139067 GCA_002631895.1 Agapornis roseicollis | reverse complement strand
GTTTTTTCTTCCATGCCTTTCCTCTGGGTTTTTTTTTTTTTTTTTTTTTTGTATTATCTTTATTCTCACTAATGCCATCAGACCCTCTTATTTTAGCATTTCGTGATGTGATTAGAGTGTTGTTTACAATATGCTCTGCCATTCTATTAATGAATATGCTAAATGAGATGAAACCAATTTATAACCTCTTGAAACTCACAGAGAGCTAAATAAACTCAAATACTCACTTTATACCTCTCTGGTTTTTAAAGATGGCTTTAAATGGTTTTCAAGCCATACAGGTCAGCTTGAACCCAGTCTTTCTGGAAGATTAACAAGACACATCACTAACCTTCATGCCAACCGGTGAAACAGGCCCTGATATTTCATGAGGACAACCTAGTTTTGGACTACAGGTGTTACTTCCATTTTTAAAGCATTTTAAGTAAGACTGTATCATCAGTTTTGTTTAAGCAATAGACATGTCTCTCAGATGTATTAGGTTCCTTGCTGTACCTTACATGGAACAAGTGTTTTCTCTTCTGATCTGTTGCCTTGCAATAAAAATCAAAGCACTCGAGCATTTCTTTTCTGAGGTTATTTGTGGTGAGTATTGAAAAGATACACTGAGGGGTGAATGTTCTCAAGAATATACTTCAGTAATTCCTGACTTCAAATTTAGAAAGTAGGCATCCATGTGATGACAGGTTCAGACTGCAGGCTGCAAAGTCTGCTTGATACAAGGATGAGGGAAAAGGAAAACTGTAAGTAGACTCAGATATAGGGCTCTATTTATTTTTTTGTCTGATCTTAACTGTCTCTAGTACATACTCAAATACCTTTGAACATTTGCATCGAACTTTTTCTGGACAACAGTCTTGAAATGCATTAGTATTTTTTGTTGTATCAGCATGCTTAAACTTTCTTACTGTGGATATCCAAACACTCAGCTGTGTTAAAACCTTCTTAAAGGCTTACCTACAGTTTTCTGGCTGAAAAAATAAAGAACATTGTAAGAGTAGTTATAAAAATATCATATGTAGCACTTGATAGTTTTATAGTGTTCTGCAGAAATTAAAGCGTCACTGCACCCTGTGCTATTGCTATTAGTTGCATCACCTTATTGTGGTAATGTGGTAAGAGAGAACTTCCTCAGCATCACACAGTGGTGAGGTTATGTCAGACTAAGAGGTATTGGGCATTCCTGGCTTTTAGTCTGGTACTTTCCCAGAACATTTAATACATCTGACATTGCTTTGCTTGTTGGTGGTTATTCTGTCAGCTGATGCACTGGGGAGTTTGTTTCTTCTCCTTCTCATTGGATTTTTTTCTTCATAACTTCACCAGATAGGATGATGCATTTTGTTTCTCTTCTGAGGAGGTGTGACTCCTGTGTTGATACTCATTGTTGGACATTCCACTGTACTCTGTGTTTCCAGAATATTCACAGGAGTCAGTGAGAATATTCATCAAACTTTGAGAGGTTACCTATCTCCTGAAGGTACTTTCAGGCCACAGTTCTAACAAATTGCTAGCTATTCTGTGTGCCCCAGTTTTCGTGGAAACATCAGAGGGGACCTGATTTTCAGAAAGCATTGAGGACAGGAGAACAGACCATGTTAAAGTTTCAAGTACCCTGAAATTACCAACTGTTAAAATCTTGGCCATTACTGCACTTATTTCCCCAGACTGTACTCTGTACTTTGCATATCATCCAGGATAAAAATAAGAAGTATTTTGTCTTGCTATATATTTGCTATAAAAAGCATCTAACTTAAGGAATTTCAATGGATGTATAGTGCCTGTCTTTACTGGATTTCTAATCCCAATTCCAACTGTGTTAAAAATATGTAAATGCCAATTTTAAATCCCTCCTTCCATTGATTTTATCTTACCTATTTATGATATAATTGAGTGTTTGAGTATTTTTCACTTTTTTTTTATAGTTTGCTTGGTATTCCCATGGAGAAACCAGAGTTATGATAATCCCACTATGTTTTCCCTTACATTTACTTGTTCATATTAAATTTGTTTTTCTTAGGAAATCAAAGTAATTCGACAAAAGATATCTTGCTGTCCTGTACTGTTCTACGCGTTCAGCAGTGACTGTTTGAGGTTTGGTTTTGTTTGTGGGGTTTTTTTGCTTTTGAAATTTAATGCAGGTATAATTCTTTATTTGACTTTTATCCTCATCCTCTAATGAAATTAAACATGCATGTCACAAAACTTGTGCTTAGTAAAAAACAAACATCTGGTTTGTGTCACAAGTTATATTGTTGTATTTCAGTGAAGGGCTTGGAGAACTGTTCTTCATTTCTTAAGGGAGCTGTAAGCAAATCCATGTTACATAGGGTTTTTTTACTGTCCATTATTTTGTTCATTTTGAAAGATGATATTTCAGTTTTCCATGTGAAGTTTCTATGTTCATTCTCCAGCTAACCTAAGAAAAAATATATTGTTTACTTTAAAAGATTTCAAAGCCTGGGCAAGCTAAGATAGGGAGACACAAATCCCTTTGCATGACAATATTATACTACAGGCCTGTATATTCTTTTCTTCATCAGAAATGGGATTATGGCACAAGCACACAGGATTTCTTATCCATATAATTTGATGGCAGGGAATATTAAAATAAACTATAAACTCAATTTGCAGCTTGTCTTAGGGAGGAAATTGGGATATTACTGGGTAAAATACAAATTGCAGACTAGCAGCTAAAAAATGTGGATTTGCAGAAATAGATCAATTACATCAGGTTATTTGTCATTTTCTTTCAGTAACATTGAATATAATTACCTTACCATTTATCTCAGTAAATGTTAGGTTCCCAGGCAAAGCTACATAAATACAAAGTTTTATATCCCTTAAAAAAAAAATAATGGAGACTTCAACTAACTGTATTCTCGGTGAACCTTCTAGGCCTTAATTCATACAATCAAATTAACTAAGGAGTTGAAGCCCAGAAAAAAACAGTTACAACTTTATGAGAAATTCACTTCTACAAGCAGAATAAACATCTTCTCTTTTTTTTTTCCAGAACAATGAGGGCCTAAGTTTTAAAGGTGCAGAACCTCTTCTGATTAGTTTGTATGTGAATTAATTGCTTATGGAAGCTATTCTGTGGAGATACAAGGAAATTACAAAATAGGCTTTGCTGCTACGAGCCCCAGACCTATGCCTCAGGCCTGTCAGCATCAAACTTGTTTTCCTTATACTCATTTTGGGTCTATTCTCTTTCTCTATGGAAGGTCAAAGCAGCGACGTGGTGGTACTGACTCTTGGGGCTGCTCTTCCTAGGCATGCTGCCTGGTACCCAAAGCTGTGTGGCTTCTGATGAGATGCACTGCCTATGAGAAGCAAGGGGGAGAGGGATGTTGTTTTTTTGTTACATTCATGTAGGGGGTTTATTTTATTTTAATTATGTTATTTTATTTTAATCTTTATTTTCCCCACATCTCCCTGATGCCCAAGTTTCAAGAAAAGAAGTTCCACAGAAAGGCAACATCTGGGTTATGTTTTTTTTAAAAAAAGCAGGAAACAAATAAACCTCAGAATTTTTATTATTTTTGTATTGTTTCTTAACCCAAATATTGCTTCAAACTGCCGGCAGTGCCATGATTTGGGCTTTTCCTCTGGTGTCTGTGAGGCACTGTTGAGGTCAAGCACTGGCTTTGGACCATGGCTTGGGGACCATGTTGCACTTGCCAGCAAGGCACAAACCCACAGTCCCAGCCCCCCTTGGCAGCACAGCCTTCCCCTCCAAAACCTCTCATTATTCTCCTGAGAAGTCCAAAGTAGTTAATTTACCTCTAAAGGTCAAATGCTTATATTGGGTTTTTTCACAGTTAAAACCATGCTAGGATTGCTACTTTATGTCAGCTTTGTTGGTTTCCACAGTGGTTTTATTCAGAAGTTTTCGAAATACATTCTTCTGCACCTAAAAATTTGCTTGAGCATCTCCTACATCTGGAACCCCCAAACACACAGGGGTTTGGACATGAAGGTAGGGCTTAATTTCAGATGCATAAAGCACACTATGCAATCAATTGTGAAATAGTACAGATATACCATGATTTTTAATAAACTTTAAAAAATAGTATGTTTAGGCTTCAGTTTGGAGCATATACACAGTGAGCTGTTTGGTTTCTATTGCCCTCCTTGTAGGAGTATTATTTACACTTAAACCAGGCAATAAGGAGCAGTATTTATAGGAAGAGCTTGCAACGTGGAGAGAGGATTGCTACTACCTGGAGAAAAGCACAGGGTATAGCTAGAGAAAGGTAGCCTGTGGTCTGGATTTAATGCTGTACAACTAATTTCACTTTCTGCAAGTGATGTCAGTGCTGCAGTTCCATCCCAATGCATGAGGCAAGGTAAGGGTAACACACAGCATTCATATAAAAAAGAGCTGACGCAGGGGTTTGTTGCAGATTTCTACCTACCTGTGTGTGAACCAGTTACACAAGAACTACAAAGTGCTCTTTTCTTTTTTTTTTTTAGTAAGTGTCAGTTGCAGGCACTATGATTTGAGGTAGGGCGAGGTTCTTTTCTGCTTGTATTTAGAATAATATGTGCATTTACAGAACACAGCACACGTTTGCATCTGCGCATTGTCTCTCTTGCCAGCCTTTTTTCAATAAAATCATGCTATATTTCAATGTAGATCCTATCCTTATTGCAATCTGTACAGTATTTTCTCATGATTTTCCTATCTGGATTATAGGTAGGTAAAAGAACATATGAAGTCTGGGACTGGTGCAGATACAAATACAGAGATGTTTCCATAGCTTGACTATTCAGCAACTTAATTTATTTTTTTTGCAATAAACCTTTTTACTTGCTCTGAAATAGCAATTTAGTCATGATTTGGTTATGGATTATGGGATATCTAATATGTATGTACATTTCCTTGTTTAAGAAACAACTTGGGTTTCAGTTTCACCCTAATTTGCATTTAATATCCAGAATTTCTTTCTCCTGTCACTAAACAGTCATTTTGCATGTAAAGAGGAGAAATTATCTCTTGAAAGTATTCTTGCTTATTGGAACTTTACCTGCCCAGAAATAAGCATAGTTTTATCCTTTCCTCTTTTAGCTTCTATTACTTTGTCTCTTTGCTTTGAATAATTACAGCTGGTGATTATAAAGATGCTGTTTTATGCCTATAATGTGTATATAGGCGTATTTTGAGATACAATGCATTATATTACAAATTATAAATAAGCATTTTAAAAGCAACATATTCCTAATGGCGGTGCTGAGATGAAATTCCAAATGTTTAAATACTCTGCTTCTACAGAATAAGTAACATTAATTAGGAATTACTCTTGCATTACTTCTTCATTCCATTGTTTTGGGTTTGCCAGTTCACTTGATTTTCTTGTTTGAGTCATGTGAATTAGGAAGGCTTACTTGATATAGGCAAGCCTACCACTTACTCCTTGCTCATGCTCTCCCTGGTACCAGTGGTTATAATTTACTTTTTCTAGTTTCTGGCAGAATAGTGGGAAAGCACTTGGGAAATAAGCTCACATAGTGAGTAAATTGCAATTTATTACTACATAGTTGCATAGGTCATCTGATGGTTAAATAGAAATACATGACTTCTTGAAACAGCATATTTCCTTACTCTACCAAAACTTACAAGTACTCACAAACAATGTGTCAGTGAAAAGGATGCTAAGAAACAGTCACTGAGGAATTTAACACACATTATAGTAATGAATCTAATAGAATTCTTGAATAATATCATTAACAGTTCCTCCAGAGAGAAGGAATATAATTCACTTAATAGTAATATGTAACATTTATTTGGTTCATATGGATAGATTAGAAACTGAAATGCATTTTGTCATAAAATTGCATGTAGGACAGTCAGTATGGAAAGCTGAACTGTATGTTTTGTTATACAGCAAAACAAAATATATTATATTAATGAATATTGACAAATCCAAAATTATACACAAGTTACACACAATTATGCATTGCTTTTCTTGGATAGCACTCATTTTACCTGTCACAATCCAGGGTTCTTTCTTTATCATTGTCATTAAAAGAAAATGAAAGATTTTATCAAAGCAATAGGGGACGTAGTTTAAGTAATTGCTAAAAAGGCTTTTTTTTTGTTTGCAAACATGCTTTGCCTCAAAAGTATGTTTTATGAATAGTGAAGTGTCAGATTGATTCATTTCTTTCATTGATATAATTTTAATGGGAAAAAGGAACACATGGGTCTATAATAATGAGTATGAAAAAATACCTTTAAAAAATACATATGAAGCAAACAAGCTTAACTAAAGGCATGTTTGGAAAGTATATTCTATCGTGCTTGATTCTGTCTTACAAGAACTAGCTAAAGCCAGGCCAGTTTCACACAAACAAACACATTTCAATTTCTGACTCCAAATAGCTTAAATAGCCTCCTGATTAGCAAGGTACTCAGGCATGTAAGTAGTCTCAGTGAGTATCCTCAGCAAAGCTAAATATATTTGCCAAATCACTTACCTAAGGGTGTCTCCTGAATTTTTTGAATTGTTGCATTGTTTACCCTGCTCTAGTTTCTACCAAGTGACTCAACAACAGTTAAGCAGCAGCTCCAGTAGGACACCTCTCTATCATACCAAGTCCTGCACTTGGCCAGTTTTTCCTTGTTCTTTTTTGACTCCAGCCTCTAGTTGCAGGGTGGGGATGGGGGTTGTAGGTTGGGGTTTGGTTTGCTGGGGTTTGTTTCAATCTGCCCAATCCTTATCTGGTATTTAGCTTGTAAAGTTTGGCCAGGGAAAATCTTTCCGCAATAAACTTGTACAGTCCTTAGCAAAACGGGATCCTGTTCAACAACTAATCACTGCAACAGCAGAAGTGTACTTCCCTGTTTAGTTATGTGACCTATTTCAAAAAATGCATAGGTATAAATAGAATACCTGAGTAAATGTGACCATCTCAGTTTCATAGTTGTAAATAGTAACTTTCTCCATCACTGGAGCTTTTTTCTGCAAATCAAACAGTTTGGCTTAGGACTGTAATGAGATATTATCACCTTTTCTGTAGTTAAAATAGTACTACTCTGATAGCCCTGATCCTGATTTGTAGCAATACAATGAAGTACAGAAAACAACATATGTCGCATTATCTTTTAAAAAATCAGGCAGATCTACACACAATTAGTAGCAACATTCTTTGTTTATTATGCTTGGATTTAGAGTTTTGATTCTGAAAAAGTATGTACAAACATTAATGTTCTAAACACCACTTGGGTTTCTTTCTTTAATACACTTGTTTAAACAATGACTGGGTGAGGCCTTCAGTTGAAGTTGTCTAAGTCTTTGCATCAATATAACATCTGTAATAACATATTAAACCGCATTTCTAAATTTAAGAGTTAGGAGGGTAGATCTGATCTCTGACCAGTAGTGATCAATGCCATGTTGTTAGGGGTGTGGGGAAGGAATAAAGTGGTTATTGAGACATGGAAAAGAAACACAGCTTGTGTGGCAAATGAAGTAATGCTTCCAGCATCACTAAGGTCCCAAACTAAGCAGTATGCTCAGTACCAAAAATATATCCTTTTCCCTGCACCAACTAGAGAGAGCCCATAACAGCCTGAATGAGCAGGGACTGGCATAATGTGCCCTAAACCAAGAGCTGGAACTGGTGTTGCTCAAGTTAGAAAAAGACTGAGGCTTTTAGTGTGAGGTGTCCCTGCTTATGGCAGGGGGGTTGGAACTAGATGATCTTAAGGTCCTTTCCAACCCTAACTATTCTATGATTCTATGATTCTAAACCCTGTAGCAGACCTGCTTAATGGTGAGAACTGATAAAAAAAGGGAGGGTGGAAGGAATCTCCTTTTCTAAAGTGGATTTGGGAAGATAAAGGCCTAAAATACAGCAAAAGAAACCATGTTTAAGCATTAGAAAAACTAATGGTGAAAATTGTAGAGCAATTCAGTAGCCTGGAAGGCTGAGATGGCTTCATCACAGGTCATTAAGAACAGGTTAGACCAATGCTTTAGGAGTGAGACAGGTGTTGATCGTCCTGCATTAAAGGAGGGGGTGGACACAGATGGCCTCCTGACCTCTTTCAGCCTCAAGATCTTGTTTCTTTTTTTCTGGATTCAGGGTATATATTTGGCCAGCCCAGCTGTATTTAAACTAAGAGGGAATGTGAGAGTTTTCTAGATGTGAATTGAATTCCTCCTTGTATTTTCGCACTCTTTGATGTAAAAAATAGACACCTTTGTCTCAGCTCAGTTTGCCCTTCATAGGACCTTTTGTTTTTTCTGAGCTGAGACTGGATAAAGGAGTATACAATTGTGAGAGTCAAAATGGGAGGGTGAAGCTTAGGCTGCAACTTGTCTTATGAGAGGGACAGCATGTAAAGGACTGCAGAGGTGTTGGGGGAGGGATAGCTTTATACCACTTGCTTCCACATGTTAGGACTACAGTGGGTCTTGCAAAACACTTGTTGATTTAAACTGTGCAAGCAGAAGTATTGACAGAGCCCATTACCTTGGCTGTCAGGCTGGACTCGTCACACAATGGTAAGGCTGAGTTGGTTATGTTTAACTACACACATGGTTACAAATTATGCTTTTCCAAACCATTCAGTGCATTTGCATCATCTTTCAAGCACCAATTCAAGTATGTATTGTCTTACTGCAAATTCAAGCCCTAAGCTCTTAGCCACTTTCCTCTTTATAATTTTTCTTTTTTATGAAACAGCTTTCCAGGTTACTTTTCTTTTCAAGCATTATGATAATTATTACAAATGTATTTGAGAACTTAAAAGTGGAATGGCTGGAATGAGATGGCATCAGAAAAAAATACCAACATTTAGTAAAATTGTAGACTCTTTCAGTCCTGGCTTCACTAACCCTGCTATTTCCTGATGAGCCATATTTAATGGCTATATTACAGGCACATGTAGAAAAATCAAAAGGAGAATCTCTGTCTACAAAAACCAGAGATGTGAGAGTGTACTATGGTGGGATCACAACTTCAGAAATGTGAACTACCTTTTACGGATACAGAGCTGTCTCCTTGAGTATGAAAGGACACTGAAAAGTCATTTTGGTGAGATGCTAATTCTGATGACCGCTGACTATTTAAAAGTCAACACTATTACCTTTTCTACCTGATACAAGATAGGAGAAAGAAAACCATGATGTTTCCTGCTGCATTGTGAGCAATGCGTCATCTTGATCCTTCGTATACTTCATATAGTAATAGTAGCTGCTCCTAAAGTCTAAAAGGGGGTGAAGCCAGTTCATGGAGACTGCCTGCCAATCCAAGAAGCGGTATGGGGAAGGAAACGACAATCATCCAAAACTGATCAGGAGAAGTTCTTCCATTCTCCTGATTGCTCTTCATTCTCTAGCTCGGTCCTCAAGAATAACTCTTCCCCATCCCTGCTGCCTTTGTCTGGTGAGTCAGATGAAGGTGAAGCTAAGGAGCTTTCAGAAGGCATGCCACGAGGGTGAAATAGGTTTTCCACCTCATATTTTCAGAGATAGAAAACTTCTGCCCTACTGCATAGTCCACAAAGCTCAGGGACAATAATTTTTTCTATAATTAGTTAGATTAAAATAATTCCATACAGAAATTTGGTTATTCTAGAGCTTAGAGTTAGAAGTCAAACCAGAAACATGAGCTTAGGAAACTCTATTTTTTTAATGAAAATGCAACTGGTTTAATAACAAAACTAAATTAAATTAAAAATATAATTAAAAAGTACATATAAAAAGTCAGCAAGCAGCTGAATGTCAGAATTTCCAGAATTTGAACTTAAAACTCTCAATTTTATCCTAAAGTGAAGCCAGGCTCCTTGTATTTCCTTTTTTGTATTTTCTGAACTTTATTTACTTCAATCAAGCTTCTGTGCTATCTGTAAATCAAAAAGCTATCTGTCACCTCAAGTTTGGAAAGCCATTTAACTGGTTCTGTGACTAAATCATTGTCATACTTCCATCTTGTTTCCATGTCTTTCATAATGGCATTAAGAACTGCAGCAGAGAGGCAGATCTTAAGTCTGCTGCATGAAATGTCCTACTTGTACAGACATGCTGAGTTTTTGACGATTAAAAACAATGCTTCACCACCACTCTGATTTTTATATCTTCTGTGCTCTAATTACATGAGCTAGAAGTACATAACTCTAGATTTGCATAGTAAGTGGCCAGTGGAGAACATAGATTGTTCATCCTCAAGGTGTGATCAGCTTAACAGTGAATTTGGGAGGTACAGTCAACAGTGAAGGGCCACATAGGCTGAGGGTTGCACAATTGTGATTTAGGAGGAGAGCATTCTAATGTGGTCAGTGATGAGAAGTAATTGTTAAATACAAATTAATAAAGCTGCCTTACAATAATTTTTCAGACATCCCCAAAAGAGCAGCACAAAGGTGTGTCTAGAGGGCTTGTAAAGTGTACATCTCTGCTTGCTAGTGGTCGGCTGGCCTTTACTTCTAGCATTCCTCAGCAATGCTTTTTATTATCAAAGTCTAATGAAGGTACAAAGATTTGTGTATTCAAGTGCAGGGAATCAAGGGAAGAAGACAGTGTTACACAATTCTAAACAATAGGTAAGTTAACATAATCAACAGTGTAATTACAAAGGGAAGACAACATTGCCCTTTAAACAGCAAAACCATAACAAAACACTTCCAGCTGTATTTCTTATATGTATCTCATTTATGCCCCCTAATGCCTGAGGGCTGTTTACATTTTTGGTTAAAGTTGGAGTATAGGGGTGAGCTGGGCTTTTTTCACCCTCAGTAGGAGGAATGGCAATTCTTTTAAATAGACTGCATGAATACACAGAATATGTCCTAGGACAGCTATTGTTGAGTATGTGCTTCAGGATAAGAGTATGGAAGAGACTGAGAATAGAAGGCTAGGGGAAAAAATAAAAAACAAAAAAAAAAATAATGAAAATTAAGGACAAAAGGAAAAAAATGGTTAAAGAGAACTATTGGAGACATTGGAAGAGCAGTGTGAAATAAAGCAGAGCAGCAGAAATCTGTTTTACACAAAAGGTATCACAGAGCCACAGAATTCCTGAGGCTGGAAGGGACCTCTGGAGATAATCTGGTCCATCCCCCTGCTTGAGCAGGATCATGTCCAGCAGGCTGCCCAGGACCGCCCAGCAAGCACTGCTCCTTTCCTCTTGGTTGGAATTTGGTGCCCCTTGCTCAGCAGCCCCATCACAGTGTGTGAGAACTTTAGGGGCAGATATATGTATAGATAGCTAAAGGAAAGTGGCAGAAGAAAGTGGGCTAGGTAAATAAAAGTGTAGGTCCAGCAAGGTAAAAATGCAAAGGTTTTGGTGTGGTACTACAGTGTAAGAAAAATATATACCCTTTTGGAAGTTATATAGCAGCTGTGCTTTAGCTCAACAAGTATATTTACCTCAGCTGAACATTATTTTACTTTACCATGAACTGCTACCAAAGTAGTATGAGTAAAACAGATCATTTATTCTAGCAGAAAAATATTTGCACAAATATTGATTAAAATTCTAATTCTTACTCTACACATTTATAACTTTCTTCAAAGCATTTTGTAAGGTGAAGTTGATTGTGATCGATTTCTTGTATTTAAAAAGTGTGGAGCTTTTCAAGGTTGTCTGATTTAAAGAAAAATGAATGTGAAGCAATTTATTAAATGAATAAGACATCAACATACAATGAGATGTTCGATTAGCCAGTTTTTAATTTATAAGCTTGTTATTTGAGGTGTAAAAAGCCCATTTTTGTGTGTGTTTAAAGTCTGCCCTGGACCAAAAAAAAAAGAAAAAAAAAAGATTTTTTAGTTTTAGCACATAAGCATTGTACTCCTAGGATATTCTCTTCACTGAAAGCTCTTAATGAGGCCAGTTTATCACTGTATCAAATAGCAGTAAATTCAAAGTGACACAGAAGAAGCTGAGCCAGATATTAGAAGCTTTAAAAGAACATAGTGCTACATAAGTCAATCTGTTATTTTGGGTGAGCACAACATGGTAAAGTCCTAACAAAAGGAGGATAACCAGCAATAGTTTGGAGATGTAATGTGAGGTCAGAGGGGCACAGTAAGTGTAATGATAGGGTATGTGTACCATGACAGGTGTGTGTGTGTTGTGGGACGGTGGTGGTGGCTGGAAAAAGATAAATGTTCTGTCCATCTTCAAGAAGGGAGATCCAGGGAACTCCAGCCCAGCCAGCCTGACCTCAGTCTGTGGGAAGATTGAGTACTAAATCCTCCTGGATGCCATGTCTAGGTGTTTGAAAGACAAGAAGGTGACTGGGGACAGTCAGTAAGGGTTTACACAGGGCAAATACTGCCTGACCAACATGACTGCTTTTCATAAGAAGATAACTGAGTCCGTGGAGAAGGGGAGAGCAGTGGATATAATTTACCTTGACTTCAACAAAGCTTTTGACAAAATCACCCAGGTATCTCCTTTAACCACACTGGAGAGCTATGAGCTAGGTTAAGTAGAAGGTAAATTAGGTGGGAATTTGTCTGGACCATTGGGCTGAAGGGCTGAGGCCAGAAGTAGCAAGCCTGGCTGGTAGCCAGTGTGCTCCAAGGGTGGATACTGGGGCTGATACAGTGCAACACCTTTGTCAGTGACTTCAGTGTTGAGACAAAGCTCAGATGACCCCAGATTGGGAAGGAGTAATTAGTGCATTGCAATGGGGGAACTTCAGCAGGCTGGAGAAATGGGCTGGCAGGAATCTCATATGAAGTTCCATAAGTGGTGGTGCAGCACCTCACATCTGGGACAGAGCAGCCATCCACTTTGGTATAGAAAAGAGCTTTGTAAAAAAGAATCTGGGAGTCCTGGTGAGCAACAATAAATCAGCAGTGACCTTGCAACAAAGAAGGTCAACAGCATCCTGGGCCACAATAGCCAAAGAATATCCAGCAGGTAAAATGGTTATTCCCATTCATGGAATATGTATGAGATTGCATCTGGATTACCGTGCACAGTTTTGAGCTCCCCAGTACATGAAAGACATGAACAGTAAAAAAGCAAATGCACAGGAAGGTCACCAGAGTGGTGAGGGTGCTGGAGCACGTGATGTACAAGAAGATGCTGGGAAGGTCAAGCCACTAGTACTGAAAAGGCTGGTGAGAATTTTACTGTTCTTTTTAGCCACCCAATGGGCAGGTATAGAGAAGACGGAGCCTTCTTTGAGGGCCACAGTGGTTTTTTTCACTGAGAGGAAACAGGTACAAGCTAGAACAGACCTGTTAGACATCAGGGGAGAAGGAAGATACACAATTGTGGTCAAACACTGAAATGGGTCATCTTCAAAGGCTGTGGACTCCTCATCCTTGGAGACAGTAAAAAGCTGGATATGATGCTGGAAGACCTGGTATAACTTGAAAACTGCCCCTACAGGGAGCTGGGGGTTCAACCAGAAGACCTCGACAAGTTCCCCCCCCCCGCCCCATGCCAAAGAGGGTGAAGACAGTATAGTAGATTTAAATAGTTTTACATTTAATTTTGTTTTCTTTGTGGGTTTGAGTTAGGTGTATACTCTGTTGACAAAAACCTTATTGGTTTCATATCGACCATACTTAAATCCACTTGGAAAGGTTATTGGGTAACTGGGGACTCAATTCCCCATAAAGATGGTCAGGGTGATTCTGCAGGATAAATGCAACTGCTCATGAAAAAGGCTTTGTGCACCCACAGCTGCATTCCATATAGCCCTGGTGTAAGCAGGTGCACATAAACCCTTCCTTCTTATGCATTAATGCTGCAGATAGAGCTTTATGAGACAGCAAATGTACCTGAGCGGCCTATCAAGCTCATAAGCAGTCAACAGTTTGTTCATAACCTTTCACCTTATGAAAGATAGCTTTAACTTTTTTGAATATCAGTTAGAAACATACCTGCAAATGTTAGTTTTACTCAGAGTACCCTGTGTACCACTTTTTTTTTAATGAATAAGTTATGTAAGAAAAGTTCAGTAAGAAGAAAGAACATTGACAATATATGGCTATACTGACCAGGAAAACATGGTTGCATTCAGATTTTGATTTTTTCCTGTTGATTAAGGAAAAAAAATAAGTTATTAGAGGAAATTTAAGCAAACTCCCCTGATATTCAAATAATTAAAACCTTTTCTCTGTGTTAAATTTCACACCAAGAAAGATCTGCAGATCGCAGTGAATAATTATGTGAATGGATAAAGTGATGCTGTGAACAAAATAGCCAGAAGTATAAATGGGAGGAGGATGAAAATGAGAGGATGACAGAAAGTTTACATTACTCTTGTTTAGAACCAAAGAATCTTCTGTTTAAAAACTAAGCCCAGCTCTAGACAGCATAATGCAGCAATGGTGACACTGGAGAAAGTTCAGAGAAGAGCTGTAATGCTGAATAAAATCTGGCACTGAAGTGTGTTTATCAAATCTGTTTCCTATCTGGAAAATGGTGCTTTCCCTTTAAAGAATAGCAGTTAGGAACAACGTAATTACTGGTCTTTGCACACAGTGGTATTTGTAGCCAGGGCTTTGGGCTTAGATGGCAAAATGTGTTTGCTCATGAATTAGAAGTTTGTAACAAATTTCAGTGGATCTGAGCCTAGGTATGTAGCTGAATCCCCTCCCTCACCCAGTTTGAGGAGGACACTTGGCCACATCAGAGGCAGGGAGTTTTGCCAGTGTTTAGATCATAAACTTTGTGTTACATGGGCTATCTTCTATGCTGGTACTACAGCAAGTTAAAAGGTCTCCTTGCCTTCCCTATTGTATTTACATGCTAATTTAATAAAGACTGTTGGTTACTTTAAAGGAATGTGAAGTTGGAAAAAAAAATCAAGCTTTCACAAATAAATCCTGGAATTAAGATTACCTGTGCAATTCTAAACTGGACTGCTTATGGTAGTAAAATTAAAGATATATATATATATTTCTTTTGCCAGCAGGCAAAAGTTTCACTGAGCGTAGGAGAGTGAATGAATCACAACTGTGAGGTAAATGAGATTATTGCCCGTATAACTGTTAGTTTATTTGCTACAGTTTTGCACAGCTATAACAAATGAGGCTGGAGGAAAAGCTCTGTCTCTCCACAACTCTGCTCCAGGTTGTTGCCTTTTTTTTTTTCCCTCTTTACATACAAACTACTCTCATTTGCCATCTGATTTCAAGGTAATTCTCTGTGATTTCTCTGCTTTCCAGACAGAATTAACCTTTAATCTCTTTGCAGCCTGTTGATGTGCAGGCAGGATGGAAGGGCTTCATGAAGATTAAGTAATTTCTCTTCTGAGTAGGACTGATGGGGAGAACCTCAGATAGGCTGTCTTTCCCAGCTGGTGCAGCCCAGTGCAGGAGCATGCCCACTTGTCTCCTGGAGAGGATGCCAAAAGTACTCCCCCTAAACCAGTGGCATTTAATGTAGGTAGGATCTCAGGTTACTTTACCAGCAAAGTACTAATTGAGCATAGACAAACTAAAATCCCTCCACAGCCATTTCCTAACGGGATTGCATGTAAATAGATTTCTGATGGCTATCCCTCCATACCCGAGATCTTTCTCCAGAAGAGGAAAATACTACAAGTTTTTGGTGATTTGGTTGCAAAGAGTTTCTTTTAATATGGTGGAGGAGAGTGGGAAAGACAGCTTTCCTTTAATTTGTTGGGAGACATAATTGAACTATTTTTGCCCAGTGAAGGAAAAAAGTTAAAAGAATATTTGAGTCAAATGCAAGTATGGAAAATTGTATGCTGCACAGCAGGGCAAAATGCAACCATCTGAGTAACAAGGGTAACGATCAAAAAAGTATTGGACAAGCCTAATTGCAAGCACTTAGCCATACCACCCATAACAATGTACATAATCTGCGGATAGCTGCAGAAAAACTTGAAGCTGCATACCCCTGTGAGAAAACGTCAAAAATAACTATTGTTAGGGCGTGCAGAGCATAGCTCGCCATTATCGACACGTGTACAAATGTAAAGCTGTTCCTTTGAGACAGGATTTTTGCACCGTGCGCTCCTTCTTGAACTAAAGGGCAATGTTTAACAATCACCCTACAGCCCCTAATAATTTTTAACTCACGTATTCACTCTTCTAGCCTAGGAAAAGCCTGCATCTTCATCCCCCTGTTCCTGTGAGGGACATACGGCTGATGCTGTGTATTTGTGACACGATTTTCATCATATGTGTGTTTATTTATTTAATATTTTTTAAGGGGCAAAGAAAGGAAATAAGACTGTCCTCGCCCCGCTCCCCCTCCTCCCCGCCCTCCCCCTGGCGCCCTGTTTTTGTGAATACTGGCCACTGGAAGCAGTACCACGGCCGGTTGCCCCAGTCCCGCTTCACTGCGAGGTTCCTCCAAGGGAAGACCGCAAGGGGCCACATTTAAAGTGTCGCCCTCCGAGGGCAAAGGACTTTTTTTCCTTTCTCTTCCCTTTTCTCCCCCGTTCGGGCGCCGCGGAGGAGGCTCCCGGGGGCGCCGCGCAGGGCTGCGAGCAGCGGGGCGGCTGCCATTGTCCCCGCCGGCGGGGAGGGGAGCGCAGGAGAGGGAGGGGAGCGGAGCACCCCACACTCCAGCCGCCGGCATCAGCGAGGGACGGCGGAACCCCGGTCCGCCCTCCGCAGCCCGCCCGGTCCTTCCCAGTCTACCCCAGCCCGGGGCCCGGCCACTGCCGCCGTGCCCGGGGGCAGGGGGGAGTGACTTGTGCCTCCCCCCGCCTCCTCCCCGTCCAGCCCTCCTCTGGGTAGAAGGGGAGGAGGAGGAGGGCGAGTGGTGGGAGGGTCTCCATTGAAATAAACAAGCAGGCAGTTATTAAAACGGGAACATGGCGGCCGCAGCCCCAGCTTCAGCTTCATCTTACAAAGCGAAGGTCAGCGCCGGCGGCAGCCGCGGCAGCAGCGGCGAGAGACGGCACTGACCCCGGTAACGGCTCCCGCACGCCCCCTCGGCCTCGGCGCGGCGGGGGGTGTGCCTGAAACCCCCGCGCTTCCCCGGCCGCCTTGTGTAATGCCGGGGGGACGCCCGGGGCCGCGCCGGTGCTTGGAAGGGCGGCGTTGGCGGGCGGCAGCGCGGCCGCGGCGAGGAGGCTTCCCACGGGGGGGAGCGGGACGGGGACTGCGGCCCCTCGGGGGAGAGCCGGGGGCAAGTGATCGCGGGGCCGCCCCTTGCCGGGGCATCGTGCTCGCACCCCCGGGCTTAGAGAAGGGGGTGGGGGTGCGGGGGTTTACTTCCCCGGGACGTCCTCCGTTTCGATGGAGTGGGGGATTGGGGATGGTGTGGTAGGGCACCCCACCCTGCCGGGCCGAGGGGCCGTTTTCCTGCTCTCAGGCCAGGCGGAGGTCGGGTGCCGCCTCTCCGCGTCCCTGGCTGAGGGCGGCGGGGCGAAAGTGCGAGGAGTCGGGGAGGCGCGGGGTACTGCGGCTGGTCCGAGGGCAGGGGCTGCCCTGCCAGCGCTGGGGAAGGATGGGGCAGCTGGGGTGTGCGGAGGGCAATTTTCAAGGGATTGTTCAGGACGTTTTCTCATTCCCGAGCACACACCAACAGGGAAACTTGAGGGAGGGTCTCCCCCAGTGACAGAAGGGGTTACTTGCGGAGCAGGGCGGTGTTCATCCCCTCCTCTCCCCTGGCTGGCAAGGACTTGGTGCGCAAGTGTGCGCTCCACTCGGTTTTCCCTCCGCGGGGCCGAGCCGGCTGCCCCTTTACCCGCGTCGGGCAGGGGCCGCGGTGCCCGATGTCCTGTCCACTTCCTTCCCCCTGCCCTGTGCGCCCGCACGAGCCGCGCGGGGAGGGAAGGGGCAAAGCGGGCAACTTCTCTAACTTTCTGTGCGGGGGCTGCGCCTGCGTGTGCGCGCAGCGCCGGGCCGTGCCGTGCCGTGCTGTGCGGTGGGGAAGGGGCAGGCCGCGGCGGCACAGCTGCGTGCGAGCGCAGCCCGGGGCGCCCGGCTGCCGCCTCCCCACGGCCCGGGGAGGGGTGGGGGCCCGGCCGCCGCAGTGCCGTGTGTCTGCGTGTGTGTGCGCGGGGCGGGGAGCAGCGGCGGGAGGAGGAGGAGGCGGCGGCGAAGGGGGGGGTCGCAGCCGGCTGGGCGCGGGGTCTTTGGGCGGGTGCCGCTCCGCTCGCTCCCGGTCTCCTGCCGCGGGGCTGCGCGCCAAGGCGGCGGCGGCTGCGGGTGCAATGGGGCAGCTCCGCGGGAGCGGGGGAGGGGTGGGTCTGTGTCCACCGCCTCCTCGAAGGGCGGGTGCTGAGCCCCTCCCGCCTCCGCGGGGGGCGGTGTGTGCGCGCTGCCGCCGCCGCTGCGCTCGTCGGTGGCCCCGGGGCGAGGTGTAACCGGAGCCGCCTCGTCCCCGCTTCCCTCGCTGCCCCTCGCTCCTTCGCCTCCGATCGGGCCTGAGCGTTTCTTCCCAGGCCGAGAATCACATGCCTCTCCTTCCAGAGAGGGGCATTCAGGCCGCGTAGTTCGGCTGCAGGAAACCTGCCCGAGAACCGGGCAAAGAAGGGTTGGGAAGGAGGGAGGAAAGAGAGGGAAAAAAAA
>NDXB01021768.1:96163-110554 GCA_002631895.1 Agapornis roseicollis | reverse complement strand
AACTTAAGTCATTGTTGCTTCCCCCCCCCCCCCCCCCCCAATTAATGCATGTATCTATGTGGGGGTAAAAAAGCCCTTTCTTTTCCTTAGTCTTGCCATGTTCTGCACCAAAATTATAAATTTCATTGTAACTGTGTCAACAAGTAATGCAGTGCCTTTATAGCTACTGTCTAAAAAACATAGTTGTTGTTTTGGTAAGTTCAAAACCTTTGATAAGAACAAATAGGAGATAAATATTTATATATAATGTCTTTGGTGATAACAGTAAGGAAGAAACCACTGTAAAAAATGGATGCCCTGAAAGACAAGGGTGAAGTAGAGAGGTAGCTCTCCACTTGAAATACCTTTTTGCTCTGAAGTGGGTAGTTATCCATGTGTTCATGTGCTAGTTCAGGAAAAGTAGGTTGCGTAAGACAAGGAATAGTTTAAAATATTAGTTCCTTTGAGTCACCGGAAATTCTTCCATTGCTTTCAGAATGTACAGTACAGGATGTCAGTCCTGTTGAGTATGAGGAGATACTCAGATGTTTGCCTCCATCGCAAGATCAGATGTGTTATCAGATATTTTGACCAGTACACCCCTCTGAAATTATACTTCTGTCTGAAGGATATGTCAGTTGGAGTTTCATTTAAGAAATCTGGGCCTTGACTTTTGACTGGAGCTGCTTGTAGAATAGACATTGTGTTTGACTGTGTCTTGTGAGACTGTACCATCACTGTGACTGAAATTGTGCATGTTCAGTCTATCTACAACTGTATGAAGTTCTTTGGAGAGTGAAACCATTCCTAATGCTTACTGGATCTATTTTTATATGGTGTAACAGATAAGAGTGTGAATCTTGGACTGGTTAAATGTCTTTGGGATATGTGTATATAAACTGATAAGAAATAATAGAAATGACAGACTTTGTGGCTGCTCCCTTGGAATGTTGTTAGTTGATGTGGTGGGAAGTAGCTGCTGTATGCTACCAAAAAGCCATGCAATTAGGATGGTGAGAAGCTTAGACTTAAAAAACCCAAAACAACCCCCCCCCAAACAGTTAAAAATACAAATTTTAGTTCCTAGTCTGAAGTTTTCAGTCAGAAAACATTCCCCGGCCCCCTTTCTCCTTTTCTTTTTTCATGAAACGGCTTGCTTTGTAAGGAACACGCTGCAGCAAAAAAAAGCAGCATAGATTAGAGAAATCTCAGTTTTCTGTCACTCTGGATCTGGAGAGTCTGTTTCAATCTGACTTTGTAGTGATCTCATTGGCGTTTGTGTTGTAGTTAGTGTCAAGTATGATAGATAGAAAATATTTGTGTGTCTCTTTGTTCTGAGTTATAGTGCTCCTTATTGTTGTTTACAGCAGTAGTAGATAAAGAAAATTCTGACAGATGTCTCTTTTTTGACTGTGTCCTCCTCATACGTCTGCGTGTAAAAAGAATGCTGTCAGAAAATAAAGTGCAGTACTGAAAACAGAGGGCCTTACTGAAATGAGTTTTAAGAGTCTTCAGTATTATCTTAAGGATGCAAGTGTGAGACCTATGATAGGTTCTAAATATCAAACCTGAATAAGAGAGAGGTCACTTCTATCAGCATGCAAAGCCAAACTGGGATGTTGCCTATCTAGATCTCTGGAGAGTCACTTCAGAGCACCTTAATTCTCACAGGAGCTGTGTTTCTGAAATATCTGAAATAAAATGCAGGAATTGATCACAGGTATGGATAATCTTTACTGAATCAGGTCATCTCATTTGCAGAGGCATCTGAGAGATGTTGAAGTGGTTTGTGATAAATAAGGGGAATGTGTTCCCATTCCTAGACCTTGAAACTGGGAGTTGTTTTGCATGAAATATGATGAGATTTTTCTGTTTTCAGTCACTCCAATAGCGATGCTAGTTAACATGAATTGCCTATAAAGATGCCTGTAAAAGTGGATGCTTGATTATAGTGAATTTAATGCAATCAGTGTTAAAATGATACTCTTAATCTGAGAGTGAAGTTCTGTGTGGGTGGTACAATGAGAACAGAAGTATTGAGAAATGAGCATCTATTAAGATTTATACAATCGCACCCCACAGTTGGTGGTTTTGGTATTTTATTTTATTTTAATTTAATTTTATTTTTCTTTGTGTGTGTCCAGAATTGGAAAAGGGAGCTTATGGAAATCTTTGGTTTATATTTGTGAGAAAAGCTGAAATTTACACAAAGGTAATATATTGCACTTACTTTAAAATTGATGAAAATTAAGAGTATTGTAAAGAGAAATCTCATCATTCTTGCAAGTAGCAGAACTAGATTTGCTAATAATGAAAGCAGTTTTAAAGTACTTTAGTTTTGAGGCCATGATGTTCAGTTTCATTATAAATGTGGAGTAAACCATTCTTAAATATGCAAAGCTCATTAATTACTGTGAATTGATTTAAATGGAGTGCTCTGTCCCGGAACATTTTTACTAAATTGATGGAACCAAACTTCATGTGTATCCAGAATTGGTGAAAACACTGTCATTCAGTTGATTGAAGCTTGCCTTTTGTATGTAGCTATATTCTGGAAGATTATTTTTAACATTTTGGTTTCAGTGAGATAAAAGATATTTAGGAAATCAGATTGCTAACTTGATTTTATTCACTTCTTAAATATTGGTTTTGACTTAGTAATGGGCTTTCCTAAGATTTTTTCATTTCTTACCTTGATAGGAACCTTTTTTATACGATCAAAGGTATAGTATATGCACATTTGCAGAGAAATAGCTGTCATTATCGTTCATGGAAAATCAATATATATTTTAAATATAGACTGATGACATTGTACAATCAGTATTGGAACCTGGGAATTCTAGAGAGGTCAAGAACAGGACAACTGAGAGCTTGCATCATCAAAGAAGATGAGATGCATTTACTTGGGCAGATTTTCCTCTGGGCCTGCCTTTAGCCCCTGAATTGGGAAGAGTGAAATATTTACCCAGCTTGGCTCTTGACAGTAAATATTATTAATTAAATACAGGGCTTGAAAATGACACTGGTATTTCAGATTAAGGCCAGTAAATTTTGCCTTGGCTTTCTGGAAATCAAATTCCCATAGTCTGTTTATTTGACAGTATTATAGTACAATAATTTGAAGTTCATGGATATTTCTGTACAATAAAGCGGGTGAAATTTTATAATGTCACAATGCTGGGATGTTAGGCTCAGAAGACTTATGTGACGAGAATAGTAAGTGAATTTGCAGCTGATTAGTATAAAGTGTGGCACAGTGTGTTTCCATCTGATTAATTTACCTTTTTATTAACTGGGCTGAGAAGAAACTGCAGGTTTTCTTTTTGAAACAAACTTTGGGTGTTGAAGAATTCACATGAAAGGTCTTGGATAAGTCGTGAAAGTTTTAAAATGATTTAGAAATATTGGTGAGTTTTATAGTATCATTGTGAAAAGCTTTAACTATTCAAAATGTTTTACAAAGTCCTCTCTAGTCATCTCGCCGCAAGTAAAAAAGGGTTCTGACACTCCTACTACATACACAGAATCTGACAGTGTGTAAATGTGTTGGTAAAACTATTTACAACTCTGGCCGTGATAAATTAAGACTATGCTCTGTTCTCCTGTTCCAGCATCTCTGGTTTTATGGTCTAGGCTCTTCCCTTTTTCCATTACTAGTACTTTTGTTCCTTCAGCAATCCCAGTTCAATAAACTACAGCATTCTGCATACACCAAACTCTATATTTCAAATGACAACAATAGGCAATCTAGGGATAGCTGAAATTAGAATTGAGAAAAGAATTAGTCTTATAGTAGGTATTGCAAATCAGTTTATCCTTGAGGGGAAACACCAGTTGTGTCAGAGGGAGTTAAAATGTTTCCATTCATATTTTTTTAGCATGTTTTCCTTATATTTGGATATTCTCACTTAAACTTTGAATCATCATCCTACACTAGCAACTAATGTGGAATTGAAGATCCCTTTTTGCATTAGATTCCTTTGTCCTTTGATCTCTGGGAACCTGATTTACTGTTATAAAAGTGAGATGTCTCTTACATTTCTTGAGGGTTTAAGCTTGAGATTACTGTGTGGTGCCACAGTTCAGTAGTATTTTAAAATGGGATAAAAACATCTACATGTCTCTAAAAGTAGGTGGCCAACACATATGATATTTCACTTGGGTTAATTTTTATGGCCTTTCAGTTTTCAATTGTGGTTTTTTGCTTGGCTTCTCTTCACAAGTCCTGGTTAACTGTGTTTTTATTGCTCAGTCCTGCTGAACAGACTCATGTAAAACTTCTTCTGTCTGGAGTTACATTCTGGAACTTGCATACTGTATCCTGCAGTGGAATAGCATTAATGTGCAGCTGATGGTATGTGAAGCTTGATGTGTGACTACTGATGTTTAAAATATTCCTTGTCCCTGAGTGGTTTTAGTCTTCCTTTCTTCATGAGCTCACTCTTCTGTCATTGTTCAAGTTCTGAGCTGTTAATCAATGCTGGAATATTTGAGAAAACAGTACCTGTGAGTCTGTTCTATAGCACTATGGTTCCAGACTTAAAACATACTCAAGGCAAATGTACAGAAGCAAAAACCCCTCAAATCGGGCCATTTTATATGAAATGCTATTCTACCATTGTCACACCCTGAACACACTACTACCACTACTGTACAGCACAGGCTTTGTGCCACAACCTAAATAGTGAAATGGATTTGTTCTTTTAATTTTCTATTTTTGTTGGTTAGTCAAATATACTGTGTTTATAGCACATCTGGTACACAATAGTGTGTGTTTATTTCTGAATGTTGGCATGGAACTGTGCATGTGGTGCTCTGGTCCTGTTTTAGGTACTGTGGGCACTTTGTAAACGAAAGAGAGGGGAAAAAATAAAGCAACAGCCTACTGCTGTTGAGCTTGATTCCAGTAACAGTTATCGAAGTTGCCTCCTACTTCATCTTCCTCTTATTTGCTTCATCACTCAATTTCTGAGCTATTTCCTTCCGCCCCCAGCTTCCAGGAGAAGTGTTTTGTGTGTTGTGGTCTTCTGATAAAGCTTTGGGATAGTCCATTCTCCTATACCTTTGCCATCAGTCAGCCCCCAGGCAGCATATGTAGGAGGGGGGATGTTTTGGGTCAGGCCAGTTTGATCGATGGTTGTGAGACTTAGGAGTTGGACGTATTTGTGTGTTTTTGTTTTGAGGGGGAATTACGTACTGAAAACGTACTTTTGATTAGCTTGAAGCTATAAATGAGTTGAATGGCTTGAATTTCATAAGGAGCTTTGTTGAGGAAGGGGGGAAAATTCCGTACTAATTAGAAATGCTATAGTAGCTCTCTTAGGAAATTCTGAAATTAAAAGTTTTGAATTTTGAGGCTAGATTCACAGAAACACTCAACAACCATAGGGAAACGGCCTGGCTATTGGGTACTGCTCAATGTGGGTAGCTGCAAGTGTGCGAGGTGAGGACTCTCACTGGGCAGTTACCCTAGGTAGAGGGACAACTCATAATGGGCTAGACAGCTTGTCTGCTTCCTGATGCCTGTTTTTCCTCCCTGTGAGCTACAGCTTACCCTGCTTCTCCCAGGTCCAGGGCATGCATCTTCCCATTGCACCAAGCTGGGGACAGGGCTGGTTACCACCAATTACAGCTATGGTGGAGAGTGGCTCCCAAAGTCACCTACTTCACCTGGGATGACTGCAAGGGCTGGGGAGCCCTTTCCTGTACCTACGTGGGCACCAGCATATGGAAATGGGGGTATGCCCATATTACAGGAGGGCAGATCGCCACACACTGCTGTAAGCACCCTATCTGTTGAGTATGTCCTACAGTAAAGGACAGTAGTTATCCACTTGCCCACTTTTAAGATATATTTCTTTTATTTATCTGCTACCTACACAAAAGTTTGTCTTCTTAGATTGCAAAGAAAGCTAAGGTATACATTCACAGATATATTTAGCAATTAAATTCCCTAGTGGATGCTGTTAATGCTTTGAGATAGCTTACCCTACTTTGACATGAAGTGAGCTATCTGAAACAAGGACATTTTTCCCAGTGAATTGAGTATTTGCACAACTTGAAGCAGTTTAAAGTATGTAGGTTTTTTTTCCTGTTCAGTGTCTGAAATGAAAAATCCATTATAGGCATAGCTCTGTTCCTTGTATCAGAGGTATCATTGTCCATAATTAAATGGATGCATTTGACTACAGAGATACAATACAGATTAAAGTTTCACATGGTTGCCACTGTATATGCCATCTTTTTTCCCAAATCCTTTGATAAGGTCAGTGTGAAATATTTAACCGTTTAAAACTGATGAATTCTCAAAACCCTGAGAAGATCAAATTGAGGCATATTAGCTGTCAGAGCAAATGAGAAGTAAAAATATGAACTGTATCTAACATGTATGGCAAAGGTAGAAATAAACCTTTAACAATTTAAACCCACTAGTGGGTATTTTCTGCTAGGGTGGGAAGGGCCATATGCCATGAATTCTTGCTGTTGACATGATCTGGGGACTGTTCTTACTGTTCTGATTGTGTGGAAATACTGTCGTATGAGCACAGCAGTAACTTTTTCATAATGAGCTGTACTCTGTTCTGTTACACTCGTGTAAATCATTTTTACTCAAATTGTGTTGCAGAAGCTGAGAAAGGAAGACTGTGAGCCTGCCCTTAGTATTTCCTCAGGGGAGGAGGGACTTTTTTAGAGACAAGATTCTGAGAAGGGAAATAGGAGGGTTTCTTGCTGAAAGGCTGAGCTAACTAGCAATACAAGAAAGATGAAAATGTAAAATCCAATACTGGGTCAACCCTTTTTTCTGCTAGCTGAAAATATTTCTTGCTGGCATTAGTTGAATGTAAAAACAACACTGTTTTACTGGGTTTTAACTCGCTTATCACTAGCAGGGAAGGAAGTCAATAAAAATGAACTGGTATTCTCTTACACAGATAATGTCATGAGGAGCTGAATAAATTAATACAACATGGTGCATACCTGCAACGACATGATAATTTTTTATTTAATATTTTAAAAATTGAAAATATGTACTTCCCCCCCCCCCCATGTATATGTTTATTTCTATGTTATAGTTTGTACTGATTGTATTGTCAGTTTTTAGTTCTGTCCCTTTGCTTTGCTAATGGTAATGGGTAATATTAGCCACTCTTATGCCATGCCAGTGATGGGCTTTATGGCACTTACTGTGCCAAGCTTCTGCTGTTCTTAAGTGGAACAGTCAGCTGAAACAATTTATTCAGGCTGGCTGAGGTTCAGCTATGAAAATCAAACATATTGGACAACTTTTGTTTAATCAACAGATAATTTAGCTGAGGCAGGAAGCATTTGTAGAATTTGGGGACTGTCAGTGTTTGCCCCAGCATGTGATAGGAATTTCCCTATAATTATACCCACAGGAGTGATCTTACATGGGTAATGACAGGGATGGAGATAGTCCTTCTGCTAGAGCATCAGGATCTTACTCTTGAGTGCCAGGTTTGCCAGAGGTGTACTGAACAAGTCATTTGAGCTGTATGTCCCTCACTTTCTTAGCTGTAAAATGGGGTCAACCCTCGTTACTTTCTCCATGTGCAAAATTTAGATTCACTGGTGTTTGTGGATTGCGTAGGGAAACCAAATAAACACATACTTATGTATTTAACTTCATCAAATGTCAACAAAATGCCTGCTTTTGTCCAAGTTGTGAATTAATACTGAAACTGTAGAAAATGCCAGAGAGAGCTCGTCTATTAAACTGTTGGAGAAATGGCCTTTTGCTATTTGATTAAACAAGAATCAACCTAGATTGTTTTGAGTTAGCGGTATTTTTGTCTGCTTATATTAGAAGATAAAACATAGAGTATTGACTTAACTTCACATTTCACAGAGGAAGAATTAAAAATTATCTCCGTGAAGGGTGACTATGGAGTTACTCTTTGAAATTCTAATTTAACACTTCAGTAATGGGTCAAGCCTGCTCTGAATCCTCTGTGGGATTATTTGATTTGCTGTCTGGTTAACCTCAAGGAAAATGGGATGTCTTTAAATTACTAGAGGTGGTAGCTATCACCTTATAATGGAGAATTTGTTGTTTTAAATTAGGATTGTCACCTGATGACTAAGAGATTATATGAATGGAGCTTATTTTTAGGATCTGCCTTGAGGTTAAAAGTTGCATGTTTTCTTTCCATCCTTTTATTTACCATCATCTGTATAATTGGAGATTAATATAATAGAGGGATAAGGGGAAAATGTCTGCTTTACCTGAGGGGGCAGGATGGGGTTAAGTTTTTAGTATCTGTTTTGTCTTCAGTGTTATTTATGCATGGAGCAGTTTCTCTTTTGTGTCTATTTTATTTACATAAATGTTTTGTGCTCAGCAAGAAGAATCTTTATTTTTTGCCCCGGTTAAACCACGGCATTTTTTTTCATAATAGATTATTGAATGACATTCATATGACTGTGGAACCTAAGGGAGAAGTTCTGCTTTTTGTACGTAGACAAAACAGCAGCTTGAATATTTTGCAAGTTTATGCACGTAAGGTTTATCCTGCCAAAACCTTTAAAATTAATTTGCAAAGTATTGAAACACAAATACTGAAATGTTTTATGCTGCGTCATACATAAAAAGAGTATTTGGCAGTTATTAATTAACTTGAAGGGGGGGTGGTGGTGTAAAGGCAGGGTTTCAGTTAATAATGAATTCACTCCAACATGTTACATTCACTCTATTTTATGTTGGATATTCTGTGCATATTGCTGTTATAATTTTTTCACCTTTAAAAGCCATATAACATACCCAGGCATATTTTAGCAGATTACATATTTCTCTATCTTACAAATTAAATTGAATTTTTAAATATCTATAGTTTATGATGTCATAGAGTATAAATTAATGCAATGAAAAGCTTAGTGTGATACATCATTTTAATGGCATTTAGCGTCTCTCCAGGAGTATTGAATGAAGACAAGCTGTGCAGTGTGCACTGCATATGCTGAGAAATCTCACAAGACTTTTTGACATGAGTTTTGAAATGAGCCATGGGCGCAGCTCCAGCACTGTTCTGAGCATAGCCTGTCCTGCAGAACTTTCCACTGCCAGTGTCACGTACCACGTGCATATATTTCACCCAAGATTTCTGATTTGAATAACGGTGGTTGTACATCATTTGAATTGCATATTTAACAGAATAGACTTACTGTTGCTTCTGAGAATTTTTTTGTTTAAGAACAGGAATATGCTGATTCTTCTACAGTTCCATGTATATCAATTTGTAATCAAATTTTAATTTTTGCATATCAATATGTCATGTTTTTGAAACTGGTAATAGCTATGGAAATGCAAGTCTTGACCAGGTCTGAGGGCTTGTGATTTTGGGACGAAACCCTAGGTAAAGCAACATAATCACCAGTTTTGTACATGTGTGTGGGAGGGAAATTTTTTAGGATATGGAAGTTTTCCTGTGCTTTCTAGGAGGTGACAGAGATGTAAATAACATGGTGCAATAAGGATTATAAAGAGAGAAAATATTCAGATTTATTTTACAAGATTTCCATCAGAGGTTTATTTACTAAGGCAAGAAAGCCCTTCTGACTGCTGCATTGAAGTGAGTGTAACAAAGTGCTGGTTGCAGCAGAAGCAAGCAGGGCTGGGCTCGCAAGCCTCTATCTGAAGAATTACTAGCATGCATGCATTAGCCTGCTTTGCCACTTCAAGCTGGATAGCTTTCTGGTGATAGGAGAGGTCCTACAGCTACCCGTTTGCTGGTTACTAAAAATAGTAGTGCTGGAGTAAGGGAGAGTACAGCAGCATAGCACCAAACAAACCTCCTCAACCCTCCAAACACTAAGATTTTAACAAGTAAACACTTAAACTAAACACTAAGGTTTTAACAAGTAAACACCTAAGCACACCATCTCTCCATGATGGCAGAGTTGTAGGCCAGCTCATTGAGTCCAACTGGGTAGCTTCAGTAGCATTCCCTGAAGGTCATTTGTTTGAACTATTTGGAAAGAGGGTGGATTCAAGATGTGGAGGTGAAAAAGCTTTCATAAGGGAATGCTTGATTGCTTCTCTTCTTTTTCCTAGAGGGGGAATATAAAATGAAGTGTCTTTTCTGACTCCAGCTGTAGTAGTTCTGGGAGTATGGGGTATGGGAGTTCACACAGACAACTTCCAGAGAGAAAACTTAGATACATAATATTACTGTGCAAGAGAAATCTTTATATCAGGGCTGCTATCAGGTGTGAAGAAGAGTGATTTTATTATTGGTAGGTGAAGTGCATCTTGATTTGTCTTTTCCTTAACCCTGAGGTGACCCTAGGTTGAAAGTAGCTCAGACTCTTACTAGCCAGGATCTGGGGATTTCCTGAATATAAACTTACCTGTGTTGCCAAATGATATGGCCAGAAATCATCAGGCTTTCTCTAGAATTTTAACTTGGCTTGCCCAAAGCTGTGGTTCAAATAAAATAAGAGTAACACTTAAAAACTTAATTTATGCAGGCTGTTTCATGGGGCAATATCTTTTCTTTTCTTTTCTTTTCTTTTCTTATCTTTTCTTTTCTTTTCTTTTCTTTTCTTTTCTTTTCTTTTCTTTTCTTTTCTTTTCTTTTCTTTTCTTTTCTTTTCTTTTCTTTTCTTTTCTTTTCTTTTCTTTTCTTTTCTTTTCTTTATAGCTACTGTTTTCTATATATATCTATTTTAATAGTAGATTGTTGGTTTGGGCTGTATTCCAAATATATTTTCTGCATTTATGTACAAGATACCAGTAAGAATAAGGGAAGAGATAAAGATTGGTTTTTTTTTTTTGCTTTTGGGTTTTTTTGTGATGTTTCTTGGTTTTGGTTTTTGTTTTTAGTTTTTGCATGCATAGAGAAGTGGTATTTTCAAAGACCTAATGGAAAACTTCTTCAGTATTGTAGGGAATTTTTTCTGAGTTGTGATTTTGAGGGATCATGTGCCATGAAAGAACTTGGCACTAAGCAAATCCTCCATTAGCAGCTTGGGTAGGTAATTTATAAGATGTCTTTGTGATCATGTCATTTTCCCTAATGGCAGCAACAACTGCTTTCATGGGAAACCAGTAATAAAAGCATGGATTGCTGTATTTTTAGTTTTCTTTAATGCAATTAAACATCTGGAAGTAAGCAGAGCCGTCATCATGTGAGCAGCCAGCGTTCTACAGAATGTCAGGAAATACTCTTGACTGCTTTTTGCAAATGGCTGCTACAGTTATCTGGTGACTATTTTTTGTTCAAGATACTCAATTTGTACACACTGTTAGGGTCAGCTTGACATCTGGCCAATATTCCTTCCTGCTTACTATTAAGTACTTATTACTGTGCTTGTTGCTCTGTGTGAAATTAAAATATATTTAGCTTCACAATGGTCTTGAGGTAGAGATTGTACAGGAAAGTTCTTTGCAGAAATTAGGGCAAGAACCTTAGCTGTGTGTCTTCAAGATATTAATAAGAAAATCAGTAGGGTGATGGCTAGCTGCAAATAAAGTAGTTTAATTTGTAAGCATCAATAATAGCTCAGTCAACTGAGTTTCATTGGTTGAAGCATACTGTATTGCAGAGTGAGAAGTTGGTAACCATGCAGTATCTGGGCAAACAAGCTCTATACTAGTGAACTTTTTGCCTTCAGACCTGTGCAGTTTGTGTTAGCCAGGTCTTTAAATACAGAATAAATGAACAAGAAAAAATAACTCTCTGGCAACAACTAAGGTGAACACTTCATAAGGTGTTTAAGAAAAACAATCTTGATTTTCCTCTCTCCCCCCTGCTTCTTTGCCTTCACAGTCAGTGCTTTCTACTCATGTCCAGTTAAGATAATATAGTAAATGTCTCAGCTCTCACAAGTAAGGCTGTCACATTGATGTTTAACTGACTTTGAAGCAGCGCAGCTGTAGAGGGGAAATGAATTCTGTTCTCTGTCAAAGCCTGTAAAAGAGTGTTTGTTTTAGTGGCTACTGAAGATGGAAGTGTTTATTCCATGACTGTGTTGGTTGTCAAAACTGGACATATTTTCCTGTATTAATAATATTTGGAATTTTTCATTAGTTATCATTTCCTGTTGGTTTTTGAAAGGAGTATTGAGATGCTGATCACTGTCCCGATCTTTTCAGCTCTTCTTTCTGCATTTGAATGGAAATCTTGGAATTCCATGGGGGAGGGAGGGACATGTGTTATTAGGTATTATATAAAACTTTAAAAGCAGTTGCAAACGTCAGATACTTTTTAGTACAAAAAGGCAATAGCTTTTTGTGCAAGAGAGAGAGGCAGATCTTCCAGTTTGTCAGGTGATAGAAGACTGAACCTAATATGCATGAAACGACCGATTAGTCATCTTTTATTTTTTTGTATGACTTCTGCCACAGGCTTTTGCTCCTGATATATGTAATTCTCTCTTGATATGAAAAGACTGACTAGGATCTGGATACTTTCTGTTACTGAAACGTATGTTATTTTGTTTCATTTATTTCAAAAGTAGCTGATCACATGCACTCTAACCAAATCTTAGCCATTCAATACAAACAAAATCCTCCTGAAGTGTTTCTCATGTATTGTTGCTATAGTGAAGGGGAAAAAAGGGTGAAGTAATGGGGTTTGGAGTATTTTTGGTTTGTTTGGCTGTTTAAGATAGATCATCTAGAGCTGAAACTTAATTAAGTATAAGGGTTTGAAATTGGAAACAATAACCATGCTAAGTAAGCCTGTCACGATCTTGGCATCATTAGAAGAGAGCAAGTGGTGAGGAAAGCTGGATTTGTGCTAGTGTGCTTACAATGGTATGTAACTTACTAATTACCTTTGCTGTAAAATGGTTGGTAAAAAGCCAAAAGACTGCTTCCCTGGTTCCCTAGGATCCTTGTTTTGAGAGGATTATACTTCCTGGTGTTTTTACAAGAATTACATGGATGCCAAAATGTTTCCCGGGCTTTTCTTTGATGGTTGGTACAGTGAAACAGGGAAGGCTGACCAAAAATTACTGAGAAGTGAGTAGGATTGATAAAAAGGTGTGAGAATAAATGAATCCTATAGCATATTGTCTACCATCCTTGTTTTCAGTCTGGTTTCTGAAGGAAATGAAACTTGTGATTGTGACAGAGACAAAACATTATGATTCTATGTGTATTTGCAGCATAGCATGTGTGTTTGCTCTTTCCATCCACTGACCCAAAGAAACTGCTCTTCTACAGGTTGCAAGTAAATACATGGTCAAGTAGATGACTTCTTTCACTGTTAGTGAAAGAAGGAACTTAACCTGTTGACAGCCCTGACTTGCCATTGGAAAATCATTGTGGGAGAGCAAAATTATGGATGACTGAGGGCACAAAGTCGGTCAAGTGCAGAGGTGTTGGCGTGTTTGTCAAACTGGATTTCCACATGCCTTACTCTTTCTGCTTGTCAGCTGGAGGTTGAAACACTGCTTGACGCAGAGAAACTGTGAGGCTTCAGAATTTTTGTATTAAAAATCATTAGATTGTGCATGGCTTCACTAAGGGGAAATCCTGCCTGATCAATTTGGTGGCCTTCTACGATGGGGCTATGGAACTGATGGACAGGGGTAGAGCAGTTAATGTCATCTACCTGGACTTGTGCAAAGTGTTCGACACTGTCCCACACAACATCCTTGTCTCTAAATTGGAGAGACATCAATTTGATAGGTGGAGCACTCGGTGGATAAAGAACTGGCTGGATGGCTGCACTCAAAGAGTTGTGGTCAATGGCTCAGTGTCTGGCTGGAGGCCAGTGACGAGTGGTGTCTGTCAGGGATCTGTATTGGGGCCAGTCTTGTTCAACATCTTTGTGGCTGACATGGACAGTGGGATTGAGTGCACCCTCGGCAAGTTTGCCGATGACACCAAGCTGTGTGGTTGGGTGGATATGCTGGAGGGAAGGAATGCCATCCAGAGGGACCTTGACACACTTGTGAGGTGGGCTGATGCCAACCTCATGAAGTTTAACCATGCCAAGTGCAAGGTCCTGAAACTGGGTTGGAGCAATCCCAGGCACAGTTACAGGTTCAGAGCAGTCCTGCGGAGAAGGACTTGGTGGTGGTGGTCAATGAGAAAATGAACATGAGCTGACTGCAGTGTGCGCTTGCAGCCCAGAAAGCAACCGTATCCTGGGCTTCATCAAAAGGAGCGTGACCAGCAGGTCAAAGGAGGTGATCCTGCCCCTCTACTCTGCTCTCGTGAGACCTCACCTGGAGCATTGTGTGCAGTTCTGTTGTCCTCAACATAAAAAGGACATGGAAGTGTTGGAACAAGTCCAGAGGAGGGCCATGAGGATGATCAGGGGACTTGAGCATCTCCCATATGAAGACAGGTTGAGAAAGTTGGGTCTGTTCATCCTGGAGAAGAGAAGGCTGCATGGAGACCTCATAGCAGCCTTCCAGTATTTGAAGCGGGGGGGGGGGAGG
>NDXB01021768.1:84604-96039 GCA_002631895.1 Agapornis roseicollis | reverse complement strand
TGGAGACCTCATAGCAGCCTTCCAGTATCTGAAGGGGGGCTATAGGGATGCTGGGGAGGGTCTCTTCCTTAGGGACTGTAGTGGCAGGACAAGGGGTAACGGGTTCAAACTTAAACAGGAGAGGTTTAGATTGGATCTAAGTAAGAAATTCTTTGCTGTGAGGCTGGTGAGGCACTGGAATGGGTTGGCCAGGAAGGTTGTGAGTGCTCCATCCCTGGTGGTATTCAAGGCCAGGCTGGAAGAAGCCTTGGGTGGCATGGTTTAGTGTGAGGTGTCCCTGCTTGTGGCAGGGGGGTTGGAACTAGATGATCTTAAGGCCCTTTCCAACCCTAACTATTCTATTGATTCTATGACTGTATCAAGTCATTACATGCTTCAAAATGTATTGGTAGAGGTAATGTACAATATTGCATAATCATGATATATGAGTAATTAAAATTTAGAACTCCTTTTCTTTAAAGTGTGAAAAGCCTTACATAGAGAAACTTAGGTTGAATATGCAGATTACAGATCCTTTCATTGTACTGAAGTTATTGCTGATAGTTGTAGTCTTATTTTTTCATCTATGGGCTAGCTATAATGCCATATCTTAACATCCATTATTTTTTTATAAATCTCTGTTGCTTTTCAAGGTAGAGGCAGTAAGAAAATCTACAGTGTTCTCTGGCAGTGGGGCACTGCAGGCCTTCATTTATCCTTCCTCATGTCTAACATAAAGTTTTTGCCTGTCAGTGCTGCAAGTTGTTTGTTTCAGCCTCAGATAATCAATCTGATTAAGTATCTTGGCAGTATTTGATATTATACAGAAAGCATTTAAAATGGCAGTGATATTTCACTGAGCTACTGCTCATGTGGAAAGCTCCATTTTAATAGTCTTGGTGATAACAAAAACTCACTGAAAAGAGTGAGGTATATATGTATGTATATATCTTTTGGCACGAGTGATTGTAGACATAAACCACTATGAGTATTTTTTCTTATGTGCTTAATTCCTATTTGGATGAATGAAAGCAGTGATATTTATGTAGGTAGCCTATTTTAAGTGTTACTCAATAGAAAGGTTGAAGAAAAAGTTCTCTGAATGGTAACATGGTATAGAGAAATGTCACAAACTCAAGTTGTTACTGACCACCTTTGTGTTCATTAGAGATTTCTGTGAGGTAGAAGATGCTATTGATCAGGTCTGATGCCTCTGGTGAGGCCATCTGTACTTCAGGAAAGCACAACGTCTTCTTACTTGCTCTAGAGGTTCTTCAGCATGATTGTAAGCCAGCTTTAACCTAGGTTTCTTTTGTTCTAATCTGTGATGGTTGGATGGCTTTACTTCAGTTTGTCTTACAAAAATGACACCTAATAAATTTTTCATACTGGGGTTTCCCCATAAAAGCCCATCCAGCTACCACTAGGACCCACCAAGTCCCGTGGCTGCTGCAGTGTCTCTGCGAGCCAGGAGTCTTAGTTTCATCCTTTTGTTTCATCTGTCTTTTCCTCTCTTTCTCACTGCAGAATTAGTATAAGAAAGGCTAAAACTTCTCTTCTTTATGACATCAAGGAAGAAATCAACTTTACAAAGGAAGAAACAAAAGGCAACAAACAAACGTCAATTGAATGCGAAATAAACTTTCTCTCCAGTGAAAACTTTCTTCATTCACCTTCCTTGGTTTTAAAAGCAAAATGGCACAGTGTGCCTGGTATGTGAATAAATGCGAGCCTGATTTAGCTTCCTGACTACAGCAGAAAAAAATTCAGGCATGCTTTTTAAGGAATGGTTATTTAAAAGTAATGTGTTTTTGTTGCAGCATGATTATATATTTAACAGGAAACTAGGTTGCAGTCTTTATGACTAACTCTTATTACTACTGCTCCCTTGGTTTCCAGGAGATGATGACTATAATGCTATATAAAATCTTCAGGTATGTAACATCATCTCAGACAATTAGCTTTTTTTTGTCCCATGGTATTACTGCTCAGTTACTGCTTGGTAAAGAAAGGTATTAAATTCAAAACTTGTATCAACATAATGTTTTAGCTCTCCTTCTAACTCCTTCTTGTTGGTCTGGGTGGATCATAGGAGGTCAATAGCAGGACCACATCATGAAGTACTTTGGGTTTTTGTGCTTCATATGTACAAGTGCAAAGTGTATCTGGAACTTGTGTTTTACATGGAGGAAAACCACTGGCTTTTTAGATCAGTAAAACATACAAAAAATAATTGACATATTTTAGATGAAATCAAGCAGGAAATTATTGGACAATTTTTTTTCCCCTCTTACATATATTTTAAGACTTTTTTTATTGACAAGAGTAAGCAAATAATGAATAGCATTTCTTGATGCTATGTAATTTGCTCTGTTGGAAAAGTATTTAGCTACAATAACTCTATAAAGGATTGCATGTGCAGTTGCTCAGAAATCCAAGTAATTTCCACTTTATGTGGCAAAGAAATGGTTTGGGAACTGTCCTGCACAGTCTCCCATTTGAGAGTCAGAAGTAGTAAGTGTTACTAGTTTTTCTGAGGACCACCAGCCCTGTACAGTTACTTTGGTAGCAATGCAGATATTTTCTGATAGCTGCATGTATTTTATGATTGTTCTCTAAAATACCAGAATGTTGCTGTCAATGTGCCTTTTACCATCGTGTATTACCATGATTTGACAGCTGACAAAACAAGCATGCAAAAACTGACATTTGTGCCAGATGTCTTTCATTATATATTTTTATAGGCTTAATTTTTCATGTGTGCATTTTATATTGGCAGCTTTAATATTTTTTTGCAGATGAAGCTTAATTGTCTTTCTTTTATGCACATTTATATTTCAGTAGATTAAAATTTTACCACAAAATGTACTTGTAATTTAAATTGCTGTGGAGAAAGTAAAAGCTTACCAAAAACATAACCTGAAAATGTTCAACCGATCTTTAGGCTTTACAGAAAGGAGTTGAAAGCATCTTACTCTAATAGAGAAGCTTTTGACCACCTGAGGAGCTTAACACTGTATTTTTCTTTCATTGCCTTATGATGGCTCTTGAGATACTCTTGTAATGGTGCTTTAAGGAGCAGACAGTCCTGTTATCCATAATCAAGTGTATAATTTAAGTTTTTGCACTGACTCATCTAGTTTCTCATGATATATGTTACTTTATGCCAGTCTCTGAATCCTTGACAAACAAGTTGAAGTACTCCTGAAGCTTGAGTTCTCTCTTGGATTTGGCCCTTCTGGCACTTGGTTTCCTAATGCTTCTGGGAAGTGTCTCCCAAGGAGGAACTACAAAACAGAGTCCTTTGATGGTCCCATAGCTCCTTCTGTACACTCACACCAGGTGTCAGCCCCCATTCATGGGAGTACTTTAGGAAATGGGAGTGAAGGGTAAGAAACATGGTTTAAGACTTTAACAAGTGTCAGAAGTTAAGCAGGGCTAAGCCAGATTTTTATTTTCCCTTTCTCACAAATCACGAGACATTTGATATATACTTGTTACATATGAGGATGAAATTATGGTTTCAGAAGTTTTTCACAGGCTGCTTGAAAGAGATTCTGAAATAACAAATAGCCAGTGTTATGCTTTTTTCCTGTGGTGACAGGGACTGTAGTTGTAAAATTACCAACTTGTCCAGTTCAACTTCAGGTTTTAAAGTGTCTGTAGTAAGTACTAGGGAGTGTTCAGTGGGTTGTCTTGGGATGATACTCTCACCCTCACTCAGATTCATCCTGACTGCTCCTCAACAAGACTCTCTTCAAACTGGAATGTTCTTGCAAAGGAACTTGTTTTGTTAAGTTAGTGGTTTTTGATGAATGCTGTCATTTAGAAAATCAGAGTGCTGCTAGTCCAATATTGAGCAGTCTGCAGTGTCAGCAGTGCCCCCTTCTCAATTCCTTGTGGTGACAAGATGCATAGAAAGGAACAGAAACCAGGAGCCGTCACTTTTTGCCTTGTCAAGTTTGCGGTCTTCCAAATGAGATTTAATTCTGGAGAAAACAAAATGGTGGGAAAAAGACCTGTGGTTACAGCAGTAAAATGATGAGGGAATCCACTAAAGTCTGCTTTAGATATTGAAACAAAATTTCATGGGTATTTTAAAACAATAAATGTAATTGTTGACTCATTTATGTATTTCCTTTTATATAATGTCCTACCCCCCACTCACACTTGTTTTGCTCCACTATACTTTATACGACTATGTTTGTAATGTCATCTCTGTAATCTTGTCCTTCCCTCTCCCAGCTTCTCCCTTAAGAGTTTTCAAATAATAGCTTGGAATGTTAACGCTTCTCTTTTTCACAAATATTTTTCTCAGTTTTCAAATGAGCATCACTTTGAATCATACTTCTGATACTTTCCATTTTTCTGCATTAGAGAAACCAAATGGAGCACTTTCATTCTTTGTTTCCCTTTGGTAACAGAAACCATAAAAATGAATAGGACCTAATTTGTGCCACCATTGCAAAACCAGTAATATTATTTGCATACATTTGAACACCATTCAGAATTCTAGTTTTATGAAAAATCTCTCATCTCCCATTTACCAAATGCAGAACTTATGTGCATTTTAATATAACATAATCATGGAGATAAATGCAGAGAAGCAAGTGGATGGGGAAGGAAAATAAAATGAGACATTTGAACTGCAGAAAGCCTAAAAAACTTAAGATACTTGTTTATTCTACTCAAGTGACAAATGTTTTTGGCAAAGAAACTGTTATGGCATGTTAGCTCAGTTGCAAATATATTAATTTGTATATTTGACTGCAAATACTATGACGGATATTTTTATAACCATCCCTTAAGAACATGTTTTATGTTAACATGTTGCAATCTCAAAGTACATAAATTTGTGTTACACTGTTTACATCAGTAATAGCCAGGAAAATCTAAATTAACACATATTCTTTATTTTTCATGTGCGAGTATATCCTGAGGTTTCTGATCCCAAGTCTCCTAAGTTGAGAGCTAAAATGGTGATTTCAGTAGTCATGAATGTTTGTGTTTGTTTTAACATGGGCATGTATGGCCTTGTTTCAACATAATTATGTGAATTAAATGCTTATACATATTCCATATATCTAAGGATTTGGTCAGTAGAAGAAATTAAAAGTCCAGCCTCTCATGGTTCAAATAACCAAGTAAATAAAGTGTCATAAACTCTGGCAGAAGTGGAAAGATAGGGCTATTGCATCTAGTGCTGTTCTACAAATTAAATGCGTGTTTATTACATTTGGGAGACAGATACACAAGTGGATGTTACTAAAATATGCACTGTTATTACCACACAAAAAAATGAGAAAATGAAAAAATAAGAAACGAGAAAAACCTTTCAGAGTAACAGTTTTACTTTTTACATAAATGTGTTTAATTCCTCTGCTCTACACATTGTTTTCCTGTCCTTTTCTGTCTTACGGTGTTACATCACTTGCACACTCGGTTTTTAAAGGCTCTTGTGAAAATATCACTCTATTACTTCCAGCTGAGTAAGTACTCAGTTGCACCTCATAAGCTTTCCAGGTCACGTCTTGCAACAGTGACAACCCTGTTTGGAAAGCAACTGAGTTTTTAAAGCCTCGTTTTTGTTCTCATGTACCACATAAGCGATGCTTGGAGTCGATTGTGGGCCTATCGATGAATGATGGTGCAGTAATTTCAGTTATTCCGTTCAATGGTGATGTAGATGTTGATCGGTTTTCAGATACTAATCCTGTTCCTTAATATAGCAGTTAGCCACATGTGTGAGCTCATCCCGTTAAGGAATGGCCTTCGGGTAAAATGAGTCCTGAAACATTTGGGCCTGGCATTTATACATTTTCTAGGAACTGGAAAATAAAGGAGAAATGGGTGGACGACTTCAAAAGCAGTGACAAAGTACCACTGGCTTATGCCAATGAAAAGCAAATAAAACATCAGCTTTCTGTAAGGCAGAGTATAAGACTTTTCCTTGATCACATTGTATGAAATTTGTCTTGTACTTCTAAACAAAGTTCTTGGGCCATTCAAGTGCTGTCAGTAGTGAAAAAATGTTGGAAGGATATGCAGGATGGGTTTTATTCTAGTGCCAGTTCTACTATCCAACCTTAATGTCAACAAGTTTTGTTGCTAGGAATGTAATATAACCAACACCAGAGTAAAATCTCAGCTCAGCTGTCGGGGATGATTCCTCTGCTGTTGCAAATTAGTGGGAATTCTTGTGAAAGTAGCTTTCTGCATAGGGAATGCTTTGGAGAGTATCTGCACAGGCTTCAGCTGCCTTTCATTCGCCAGCCTTAACTGTATATTATATCCATCTTTGCTCCTGAAACTTGTGCGTAAATAATTACCTGTCATCCTACAAATAGCTGCGATTGCAAAGCCAGCTTTGAATGGGCTGTACACAAAAGGACAAGCAGATTTTCTGTGCATTTGGTTGCATTCAAAATTACTTTTTGTTGGATTTTTTCATTATGCTGTCGCTCTTCAGCTCTGTAATTTCAGAAGTCTGCCATATATAAAATTCAAATCCTTGTGGCAAACTATTACTCTTCGTGAGTCCATTTATTTTCTAACATTTTAACTTTTCTGCTAAATTATGGATGTTTGGTTTAGTTATCTTGCTTTAGCCAAACATTTGTGTCTGATGCTGCCAATTTCATGATCTGTAGGAAAGGTATGTTTAATTTAAAATCCAAGGACGCATGTGAAGGGCTTGTGTGTGTTCAAAGTCAGAATTAAGAATAAATCCTCTGGGAATTTTCTTTTGACCTTTGTAAACTACAGAAATGTGTTTTAATGTGTTCCCTCAGTCCTATGGTGTATGGAAGCTTTGTATGGTTTTTGTTCTACTTGTTCTTAACCTGCTTTTCAGTGCATCTTTCTTTTAGTTTGGCTCCTATGAAATATGAGAGTCAGATTTCTAATGTACAGCATGTCAGAACAGGTTTTACTGCATCTCCTTTCTTTCCATTTGTGTGTTTGTGTACATGCAGGTTTGAAAATTACCTACTTTTGCTTGCTGATTGAAACACTTAATTTGTTTGCAGGGTTGAAAAGAAGACCTACTTCTATAAATCAATACAAATTTACCTGTCTTCAGCTTAAGCTGTAGTTGCTGCATATTTTTTGTGCTTTTGGTAGATATGGCCAGCTTATTTCAATTAACTCTTGGGCAGAAGTTAACAATATTGAGAGGGAAAGACCGCAGCCAAACCAGGTACATATTCCAACTGATCGTGTGGCTAACGCTTTGTGCTTACTGTCAGAAGTACTTCGGAAATATTTTAACTTGCTTTTGCTTTAAAACTAGGTTTAAGGCTGCAGCCTTGGGTACTTGCTCTTTTATGTTTTTAACCTCTCCTTTTTGTTTAATTACTATTGGTTTTATATGTTCCTGTAGAAAACCTTAATGAATGAGTCTTCTAGGGTTGAGAGGTCAGGATGGAACTTAGCTTTGCTGCAGAACTGCCTGTTCTAGCAGTTCAATTCTTTCTAGCAGTGAACTACATGTAAAGAGTATTTTCTTTAATTATAAATCATGGGTGTGATAGTGTTTGTTTCTGGTGTCATTTTGAGCACACCTACTGATACAAGGTTATACTTGAAGGGTTTTTTTAAAGCATGTTAGAATTTTGTGACACTAAGGTATTGTACTATGACTGGAAAACAAAAAAATTAAACTTGTCAGCCAATTAAGATTTTTTTCAATCCTCTTAAAATTAATGAGGAAATTAGAAGAATTAATGAATTCCAAAGGCACCTCCAATATATATGGCAAGACATTTTTAGGCCAGATATAAAGTTACCTGTGGGTTTGTTTTTTTTGTGTTCTGAATGATTGCAAGAAGAAATGTTCTTAAAATTTGTTTGTATAGTTGTTCTCTCATGATGTTTGCACATGGTGTTTCCTAAAATCTCTCATTAGTTGTTGTGAGATAAGCCAGAAGAAAAAAATCTGATAATGGTCTGTAACTTAAATTTTGCTTTGTGGAATTAGCCTTTTAGAGGACTTCAGTATATGTTATATATCTTTGTTTTATAGAAGGAAAACAAAATCATGCCATATTTAAATATGAATGGTAATTTTGACAGTTGGAGCCGTTTCTCTAGTTGTACCTGTTTCTAATGCCCCTATCATTCAGTGTCATTTTGTGTGAGCTTTTATTTGTTTTGGCATATTCATTACTGCATGTTTTTTCTTGGAAGTATACCCCTTTGGAGGTGTGTTCTCTTTGCTGAGCTAATTGAAGTGCTAGAGAAATGCTTTCTTTTTTTGAAAGACAGTATCCAATTTTATTTTTTTTTTCTTATTCTTCCAAAATTCCTGAAACTGGAGGCAGCAATGGTTTGTTACTTGAGAAACTTCCATGCTTTACTGGGATGTATATATTTCTTCAGAGAACTTTGCAACACTTGTAATTATAACTCTGCATCAGTCCTTTTCATTTAAGAAACCAGGAAGATACATGTTTGTTTCTGCACCAGCATTAAACTGAAGAGTTGCTGACTTCCATTTCCGTGCTTAGTTTCCTAGGTCATGCTGCTTGTGCAAAAGTATTGATCTTTAGGGTGTTAAGCAATCTTTGCCAGTTTCCCCTGTGTACATTGCAGATTTTGTCAAACATGGGATATGTTGCTCTGGAAAAGGGCTCATTTGTCAGGAGGCTGCTTGTTCTCCCATTTGAGGCTTTTTGGAATGTTACGAAGCACAATTTGAGTTTTGCAGGAATGTTCAGCCAGTACTCTGTCATTTCAACATATGTTGTATTAACTTTTTAACATAGAAGACAAACCCGAATGTTTCCAACTATTATTTGAAATCCTACTTAACAAGGCAACTTGTTTCAAGAACTGATTTATTGCATGTGTGTGCCAAGGAATAGAAATAAATATGCTACTATATATATATTTTTACTAATAGGATAAATCAATGGAAGTACAATGTTCATGTAGAATAATACTACTTGGAAGAATATTTTTTTGAGGAAAAGAAAAAAATTCTTTATAATTTTTTATGAAGACTTTTGAATACTAAAACTGAGTGACTGCTAACGTGCTTCTTCACTGTATCACAGAGCGGAGAAACACTCTTTTCCATTAAATTCTGCACAAATCCTGTGCTTTCTTGACATCCCAGATTATCTTTTAAACCTTCTTGGCTGCATGCAGGGGATGCACTGACTTAGCACATGCTGTGGTTGTAGGAAACCCAGAAGGTGCTTTGCATGGTAAAGTGGAACCTACTGTGGGTTCTGTTAACAAAACTTAAAAGCACAGATCTGTGACTGTGCAGTTACAGCTGATGTTTGTATGGTGCATGTGTTACCTAGGGATGTTGTGTTGGCAGTGGCAGAGTACACAGAGCACCATTCCACAGAACTTCTGACTTTGTACCCTGAAAGTGTTTAGCAACCTGTAGGGATGATAACAGCAAACATTTTAACCAACTTTGAAAAAGCTGCCATTACAGGAAAAAAATAATATTTTAACCTTGAATAAATAATTTCTGAAACTTGTTAGGAAAAAATACAGCTTTATTCCTATTTTGTGGCTTTACTTCTGGGTAGACTATGCATGTGGGCACAGATTGGTGCATGGTGGTATGCAGCAACATTTTGTGTGTCATAAAACTACATAAATGCCAGTCAGCCTATAAGCAGCAAAAAATGTTAGGTTACAATACAGCTGAGTTAAGAAGAAAAATCAGACTTTTTACAGTACAGTGCAAATCTGACTATTTTGTAGAAAATACAGTCTGGAACATACATACCTACTTGCTGCCAATCTTATATGTGTGTTTTGGCAAAGTGCATTGGCTTTTTATCAGGTGGACAAAGTAAAAAGTAAACTTAGTAGGTATCAAGAAGATGAGAAGCTCAGTTCTGGAGCAGTGTTATTATTGCCAAGATGTAGTTATTATGAGGCTATAGTAAGTTTAATAACAATAATAATAGTGAAATTCTTAGCAATTTGAAGTCCCTTAATCCCATCTGGAGGTGGGTGAGACTGAACAAACAGCATCCTTTCTTCTCCTTACAGCTCTGTATCTTTGTAGCAAGCATGGCTTGCATTCACTTTAGCTATTGATAGGTTCTGAATGTGAAATACTAGTGGTGCATGTTGTATTTGAGGTATTTTTGTTTTGCTGTTTCTGAAGATGGACAGTTTAACATGGGTTTATTTATCAGCCGTGCATAATATTGTGGTCTGGTACACACTGGAGTATATATAGGTCCATGCCACATTCAAAAGAGTGTTATGTCAACCTGAAAGGCTGTTGTGCCAACTTAGTGCATAAACACATGTTTATGGGACAGATTTTGAGTTGAAGTTTACTCGATTTCTGCAGTGGGCAGAAACTGCTCCTGTGCATGGGCTTAGCTCAAGCGAATGATAACTTCCCACTTAGTTCCTGCACTTGTATGTCATACTTGACTTTAGATAGATGAAAGCTGGTCTGTTTCTCACTAATCTTGCTTTATATGCTCACTTTGGTATAGTTTAGCTCTACTTAAGGAATAAAATGATGCCTCTGGTTTCCTTGCCAAGGATAGTAAATACTGGTGTAAAATTCCAGTGAGTCACTGAAACTATAAGTTTAAAAATTGAATAGATTGTTATTTCCCTACAGTTATTTTAAAAAAACATTGTCTGAGTGATGCTTAAAAGCCATCTTTTAATTGGCTTATAAGGCTAATTAATGTGAGGGCCTTGAGGTCTTGAAAAACCTGGAGAATTTATATTTGCTTTTCAGGTGTAAAAAGGGGTTATATAATTGATTAGTGTGAGCAGCCTCTATATTTCACAACATAAATAAGGAACATGGCTCCAAACACACCAATTTGCCAGAATAACTTAAGTATGTTTGAAAACACTCTTAAATAATTACTAGCTTTGACTTAAGTACTGTTTCTATAGGATCAATAGTGGGTATTAAATAGGTATGAAAGGAGAGGTTAACTGTTTCACTTAAACATACTTTTTTTTACCCTAAACTGAGCTGGGTTTTTCCAGAAATTTTTAACGTGTTAGAGCTCTGCTCTGTCAGTATATTCAAGACCACCATGCACTTCTAATAGAGACTTACAGGAAAAATACTCTAAATAGGACCATGTGCCAACCATGGTCTTTTGGACCACCCTTTGGGAAACTGCTGCCTTTTTACATTTATTTGTAGGCCTATAATATAATTCTTTTGGCCACAACATGAACATGCATTTTAATAGTGTTAGTACTGTAAAAATCTTAACACTGTCATGGTTTTCTTCTTAGATAAATCTTCCATTATTACTGCATTTTTTCCCAGCTTTTTTCATGTTTGATCTGCTGTATTAAAAAACTTAAGTTTTTACACTTGAGTAAGTGTACATGTGGAATCATTTGAAAATCACAATAAATAAATTTCCACATACGGACTTTTTGTGGCCCTGATTTTGAGAACAGTGATTAAATACATGCTCTTTTTTTTTTTTTTT
>NDXB01021768.1:74417-84481 GCA_002631895.1 Agapornis roseicollis | reverse complement strand
ATTTAAATAAATGTTTTTTTTTTTTTTTTTTTTTTTTGAAGAAAACATTTATGTAACATTCAAGTGAATACATCTGCTTTGTTAAATAGGGCTATCTCCTGAGCTGGAAATGAAGGTTGCTATATTTTTTTTCTCTTTGATTCTGCCTTTTAAGGAGTCTGAGCAAGCCCAGCTTTTGTAACTTATTATGGACATACCAACTGGGATATTATCAAAGTACAATTGCAGAACTGCAAATAATAACTGAAAAACAGTTAATATGGTTAAATTTATGGAATCATAGAATGGTTTGGGTTGGAATGGACCTTAAAGATTATCTAGTTCTAACCCTTCTGCTGAAAAGGAGTTGAAAGAAGTTTGAGTTGCTTTTATACTGGCAACTTTCAGGTTTTGGTTGATAGTTTGTTACATGTGTTTCATCAAGAAGACTATAAATACTTGAAAACAGCAGCAATGAGTGAAAGCGAGGATTTTTCAGTGTAGCTGTGGTGCAGTTTCTGTGACATTAGCAGACCTCTTGAATCTAGTGGCTTTTGGCTTTGATTTTTAAAGGCCATTTCTTGTTATGTAATTATTTTGTTGTGTTTGTGTTGAGTTGAAACCTTGCACGCTGGTTGTGTGCCCAGATTGCCCATGGTAGCTGCACATGCAGAATACCAGATGTGTGCAGCTGCCCAGATTGTGTGTGCTTTGCCTCTCAACAAAGATAGAGCAGATGAAGCAGCTGTGCTCTCCTTTCTACCTGAAGGGAGTTAGGAGTTACTTTTGCTAGGGAAGTTCTAGCTAAGCTCTGGTTTTAACCAAGATGTGAGGCATTGGGATTTGGTTTTGTTTCTTGGTACCATCTGTGTTTGATGGCAATCAGTAGGTGCTTAGCCTGAGAATGCCCATATGTATGTTTTGCCCCTTAGACTCCCCATTTCTAGCAACTGCTATCTCTTGAGCTGCCCAGGCAGTATGTCTTGCTGTGCAAAGAAGTTCTGTGCTTCTGAGGTGCTGGAGGCTGTATGTGTGCTGGAGGGTGCTCTCTGACTGCACCTGATTTTTGTATCTCATTATCAGCAGACTGAGCAGGTCCTGTCTTGTTGGTGGCCTTGGGGAAACTCTAAAGAAGCAGGGTAGTTGAAAACAAAGCATTTGGTCTTTGAAATGCCTTTTGCTGTATGACAGTCATTCAGTGGGCCTGGTTTCTAGCATTCCATTCCCCCCAGCTCCCCTTTTCTAAACTGTCAATGAAGATTTTATGGGAAGTCTGTGATACCTATCTAAGATGATTCTTAATGGAAAAGTTCATGAAGAGCTGCTGTGACTTGTAGTTACTGTCTCAGTAGCAGACTCCTGCTTTGAAGTTGGCTCTGTCACAAGTTCTGGTTACAAGAACCAGCTTCAGAAGACAGGAGATCTATTGATTGAAAGAAACTTCATGCCATGAAGAAATGCTCTGACCCACTTCATCCCTCTGTCTGGTCTCGTGGTTACTCCTCCCTGAAGCAGGAAAGATCAAAGATTCCCAGGTGTGGCCCAACATTATTTGCTTTCCCAGAGCTGCCTAAACAGGGGGATAAGAGATTTCATGAGGGTTTCTCTAAGTAGGCACACCTCTTGTGTTAAAGTTACATCAGTTCTGTGAGGTTAAGGCTGGAGGTTTACATATCTTGAGTCAGTACTGAATCCTTCATCTTTGAATGAGTCAAAGTTTGACTGTTCCTGCAGTGTTAGTGTTGACATACTGGTACTCCTTGGTGAAGACGTTGTTTTCTTCTACCAGGACTGCTTGATGTCTGATGTAGGGCCGAAATCTTCCACCAAGGCTGTTTTTCCTCCATGTATCTCAAGTCTCTGTCATAATAGAAAAGCACTACTTTTTCATCTTGGTAGATCTCTTCCTTCACTTAGGCATCCCTCGAAGGAATATCCTTGTTTAAGTTACTTTGAGAAGTCTTCCTGGTTTTTGTTTTTTATTCTTATAGGAAGTTCTGATGGAGCACAGTACTGAGTTGGTCTGCCTTGCAAATAATGTCTTTTTCCTTGTCCTCTTGTCAGTTCCTTCTGAAGCAAAATCTGTTATCTTTGAGAGGTCTATGAAGATTCCAGCATCTCATTTGCTAAGGCTGTGTCTCATTCTTTCAGCCAGGACTTCCTCAAGCTTTCTGGAAGTTCTTGCTGAGATACCATGGATATCATGCGGGAAGATCTTCATTTTCTTTGATATTCTGCAAGTGAGCTACTCAAGTGTTGTTCAGCTATTCTTATTAATGTGCATACTATGAACTGTATCAGGTCTGTCTCCCTTCTAGAATTGCATAGAAGGACAGGTAACAGTTACCAGTTTTTCTTTTAAGAGTGTAAACACTTTGAATGCTTTAATGGAACCATACAGAACCACTGAGCTCTAGCCTGTAAGAAGATCATATGAATATAAGTAGGTTTGGGAACAAGTCTTGCTTGAAGAGTCTGGTGACTGTGCTCAGGAAAGCCAGTTTCTTTCAGGTGGCATTGACTAATGTATAATTCTAAAGTTGGATGAATCTTTCATATTCAGAAGTGCAGCAGGGCAGGAATACCCAAACACAGTGTTTGAATGGGCTCGTCATAAATGAAAAATGGCATACGATTTGGTCACTGCCCTGAAAGGATATGGAGTCTCCATCCCTGGAAATATTCAAGACCCACTTGAACATAGTCTTGTGCAGCCCACTCTAGCTGACCTGCTTTGAGCAGGGGGTTGGACTTGGATGACCTCCAGAGGTTGTTTCTAACCTCAGTCATTCAGTGATTCTTTGGTAGTATTGCAATGATAGCAGTGTAAATTTCCCCAGTTTGGGGATAAGGGTTAGACGACAGATATAACTCCATGCAACTGGAAGCAACAAGAAGAAAATTGTAGGCTGTTTGCCCCTTTGAGATTATCTCTCTGGTTTGGGTAGCAGCTGCAGCTTTGAGTTTTCCTGAGGTAGGACCAGTTGAAATCTTCAGCTGTGGATGCTTCAGCTGTGATGTCTTACTCTTAATTCAAAGTGTGGTGAAGCAATCTATGTCCTTCCTTTTGATGGAATGTAGTTTGTATCCTGGTGGTGCTGTCATTTGTGAGCTCCCTTGTAGCATAAACATTTGTTCTATGCTTCTCTGTTCTGAAGAAGGAGGGCAGGGGGAAAGGGAATTCAGAGTTCAAGGTTCCCCAGAGCAAAGCTGCTTTTTCTCATTAATACCAAAAGAGTGTTTGGCGTCTTGAGGAAAACCAACATATTACTAGGAGAAATCTTCCTATGGTAATGAATTGAGAGTTTTTGAATGAGAGTATGTTCTTCATCTGGAAGTTGTTACAATGGGAGTGTCCTGGTCTGCTTGTATTTGCTTGCTGTACTCACTTGCCCTTTTCAGACATTTGTATATTGCTTTTCTATATGGTAAAGATGGTAATGAAAGAATGGTATTACGTGAGTAAAAAAAACTCAATCAGAATGCATTTGCATGACACTGTAGAATATCCAAAGCAGCACTGATGATTGTCAAGCTACCATTTCCCATGTTTCAAAGTCTTGAGTGTGTAACATAAATTACATTCTCTGATAACTTGTGCAGGAACATTCCTGGGCTTAATATTTGGGAAACAATAAGGTTGTAATTTTGAACAGCAGTATTGGTGTCCTAGATTATTCAACGGAACTACATAATTGTCTGACATCAGTCTTTGGTAGGATGGATGGGCAAGAAAGATTCTGGTCATGACTGGACTTGCAGTCCTTTGCCTTTTTCAGGACTTAAGGAAATGATTCTATTTGTTACCACCTTGTGGAATATTGGCTGCTGTAGCTGTGAACTGTACCTGGCTTTTTAGGATCACCGTGTCATGGTTGGAGGTAAGGGATCTTCTGTCCTACATAGTGACTTTTGGAAGACAAATTCAGAGGAGGAGGAAAGAGTTTTCTGATGACCATTTAAAATGATCCTGGTAATTCCATTGCTGCTTTGGTGGTGAAGTGAGCCCAGCTTTATAACTGCTTGTTATGACTATGGTGTGCTGCCAAAAAATTTGCAGGAATGCAAGAGAGGAGAAAAATTTGGAGTTTAACAGCTTATATATCATCCAAAAGTTAAAGGAATTTCATGGGACAAAATGAAAACAGTTATATAGGCCATGGGGATTTCCTCTGCTGAATATCAAAGGTATACTGTAAACCACTGAGGTGTAAGCACTTCTGCTTGAAAAGGTTTCAAGATCCTTTATGATGAAAGGAGTTAGGCAGTTGAGTATAAGGGTTACTACAAGTCTCATTAGAAAGTACATAGCAGTGTTATTTGAAATGTCCCATTGACCTCAATAGGTCTTTGTATTAAGTCTTTTTTTCATTGTTGCTGTTTGACATTGAGACTGTGTTGAAAAGATACTGCGATTTGATGGTTTTGGGTATGCCTGTTGTTTTCATCTCAATGGCCTGGCTCACACTGGGCCAAATTCAACTTTGGCAAACAAATGTCCTGAAGTTGCTAGAAACTTCAGTCTTTTAAAATCAAGTCTTGAAATTACAGGTTTCAAATATCACGGTTTCTGAAGCTTTTAGGCATAATGCATTTGTTGGTAGTTAGATGTCTTCATTCTAGTCTGTGTGTATTATGTACTTAACTGCTGGACAAAGAATTATGGTGGGGTATACTAGAAGATTATAGTATTTTCCAAACCTACAGAAATTCTAACCAGATTCTTATTACCTTGCAATCAGCAGTCTTGAGAATAATAGAAAACCCCTGCAGGGTGCCATTAACTTTCCTGAGGCAAACCTTGCAAGAGAGAGGCTGTCACCTTATGTTTGTGTAGCTCACAGAACAGTGAGGCTTTAATTCTAAACAGGGTCTTTGAGAACAATTGAGACATGTATTGAAAGAGGGAGCTTTAGGATGTCTGAGTTGCCTGCTCCTGGTTTTCATTTTTCAGATATCTGCTATGATGTTCTCTCTTTTTCAGCTGTGATGGACATGGGCCAGTTGGGTCAAAATTTGCAACTGGCAGGTATGTTGCAGTTTTGCATGTGTTGCTTCCCTGGGTATCCATGTTGAAACCCAAAAAGTTTATTAAAATTTAAAGGCAAATATATTTGATAACTTTGTAATTAAAGTTAATTTGTTTGGTGTGTGTAGATTTAATCAGGGTATGACTGGAACTGTCTTAATCTCCTCTAGCAGACACCTTCAGTGACTAAGCGTAGTTGCTGTTCAGAGACTGAAGAATCAGAATTAAAGGGGAAAAAAACGCAAGGTAATGATAAGATTGCCACTGAAGACTGAGGAGCTTTCTAGTTTTCATTTAAAAAGGCATTAAAAATAAAAATAATCAGGATTTCTGAAAATAATATTTAAATTATTTTTCAGGTAATTTTCTTTCTATTTCTGTGAGGTTAAACACGCAGAGATAAATGTTTGTAATCAATCTTAACTACTTAAACAAAAGCGTTTTAGAAGGTAATTTCCCGAAGGTTGCAGATTTTACTGATGCAGCCATTCATATCAACACTCCTGGTAAACAAAATAGAGAACGAATTGCAGGTAAAGAAAAATCAAGTGCTTTGCCAGCAGTACTGCCTTCAATGCCTTTATTTGACTGAACTCCACTCATGGCTTCTCAGTCATGCAGTGGAATAGCAAGTGGTTTTACTCCACAGCCTGGCCAGTATAATCAACATATATGTGAACGAGTTACAGATAACTGCAACAGGATTATCTCTATTATTTAACCTGTGATCTCTAGAAACTCAGTGCACATGTGTTGTAAAGAAATCGATGGCAGAACCACAAGCCAGCCTGGGTATGTAATTGAGAAGTGTTAGCTGTCTGAGCTGTGTTGGAAGTGGAGGTTATGTTCCAGGAAAGTTAACTGTGGGGTTGCTGGAAGACATTTCTTGAATCTCCCCTGCCTATATTGCATCCAGTCAGGTGAAGCAGGAACAATATTCTTCAGCAGCTGTATGTGTTTTTTAATTTTTCCCCAATTTTCTTTTTGATGCTGTACAATTTTTGTGTGTTTTACATGAGGAGCTTAAGGGGTTTTATTTGTGTATATCAGTGTGTTCCTCATCCGTGCATGGTGTTCTAGATATCTACCTTATGAAAAAGGCGATGTAAGGACAAGCTAACATAAAAGTGTAAGCAGAAGTATTGTTTTAGTAGAACATATTAAGATGGCAGAGGATGTAACAAGAAGAGACATAGTCAGAGGGTCTGTATGCAGAGCTCTTGGTTCCCATTGCAGCTAGACTGGCTGTGGCATAGCAAAATTACATTCAGGAATGTAAGGAATTAAAGGAGATTAGTAAGAGTTGTAAGATTCAACTGACTCTAAGTATAGAAAAACATTTTAATGCTTTAGTAAAATCAACAGCTAAACACAACTTGCAGAGCAAGATAAGACCTAGAAAAGTCAAGCCCTAGCCCAACAGCACAGATTTGTTTGAGCGGCAGTTTATTAGTAAAACGAATTTTGAATCCATGTCTATGTAAAAATCCAGTTGTAGAGTTGTGTAGCAAGGAAAACCTCATTTGAGACTTTGGTTTAGCAGCTAAATCATACAAAATTATGCATTACTTGATATATGAATCAAATGAAACCAAAAGGAAGTGGAGAATTAGAATAAGTAGACTAAACTGAAGTCAAGAATCTGAATAAGCAGACTAAACTGAACATTTAATACTCGTATTAACTTGAGTTCAGCAAGGGTTCTGTACATATATGACTGTGCTTACTAGTTGAGCTGTCTTGTTTGAAGGTAATGGTTAATAGCTTAAAAGTTGATTAACTTGTCATACCAGTCTCACCATGCTGTTGTTTTTCTCAAACTAGATGAAAGGTTTCTTTAAGTATGGTTACTGTAGCACTGCATTCCTGATGATGCTGGTAGCTAATGACACTCTTTGTTATAGAAGTCAGGAAATGTGGGTTGAGCCTCTGGGATCTATGTGGCTGAATTATGAAAAGATTATGTCTTAAGTGGCACGGTCTTGCTGGAACAACTTGGTATGTAGCATTGCTAATAATATATGGCTGTAGTTTTGTTTTTCAGATGAATTTATTCACTTGCTGTAATGCTAATTCACTCCTACCCATGTCAAAATACTACTTCTAAAACTAAACCTATCTTTTTGTAATAAGACCTCTCTGTATTTCCTAGAGTGCTTGGTATGGCTTCTGTCACTAATGTGGTCTGATGGCATTTTTATTCAAAATCTGTTGGACACACAGGTTCTGGGTGGGTTAAATGGGCTGACATTTAACATGAATTAATTTCATTACACTAATTAAAACAACCCTTGTGGTATGCAGCCTTGTATTTCAATTTGAATTTTTAATTTAAATACAAAGAAATTATTCATAAATGTTTACACAATAGAATGCTTGCCATAAAGTACAGTTGATGTATGCCAAGCTCAGATGCTCTTACTGTGAGCAAGAAAAGGCTGTGAGACTTCCTTGCCCATATGGCTCATTTTCCTAGGTTCTCAGTGATATGTGGGGCAAAATTGGCTTTGAGAAGTCAAGAAAGGGTTCTGGATTTGTGATTGACTGAAATATTAGAGTCCTTGTATGACGTAGAAATTTCATTTTGACTGTGTTTACTGAAAAGCAAGGTTATTTTACTGAAGTGACGTTGACATGTCTTCCTAAATCAAATACATGTGTAGTATGCTAGATGTTTATGGAAGGTCCTAGGTTTACTCATTCTCTGTCCAAAGGAAAAGCTGTCTGTGGAAGTACAAGACTTGTGAAAGGATCTCTTTGGGTTGCTGCTTGGGTTGAGAGCATAATTTAGTCTCCTCCTTAACCTCTGGTCTCTCTACCAAGTATCACATACCTTGGAAACTTTATTATGTACTGACCTGTTTTATCTAGCTTTGTTAAAGACCAGCTCCTCTACCATGATCATAGAGGACAAGATGGATAGTTCAGTTCTGCAGAAATGAATTTCATCTGATCCAAGGACACAGTAGTTGTTTGTATGATAGACGTTGCAATTTAACTCCTGCCTCCCCATGTGGACTCTTAAGTAGCTGTTGTGCACTTCCATGTTCTAAGCCATGTACTTTGGTTTTGTTGTAGTTTAAACACAGCCACACAGCTCGATCACTCACTCAACCCCCGCCCCCCTTTTCTTGCCCTCCTCTCCTTCGTCCCCGCTCCTGGAGGGATGGGGGGAGGAGAACCGAAGGGATGCAACTCCCACGGGTTCAGATAACAACAATCCAGTAACTAAGGTATAACACAAATCACTATTGCTATCACCAGTAATAATAACGATAAGGAAAACAAGGTAAGAGGGTACGATACCACCTGCCGAAAACGAGCCCGACCGGGAAGTTCCCTCGTCTTCCGGGTAACTCCCAGTTACCTCCCGGGCATGATGTGCTATGGTATGGAATACCTCTTTGGTCAGTTTGGGTTCTGTCCCTCCTTCCTTCCAGCCCCCCCTCCTCTCCGGCAGAGCATGAGGCTCACAAAGTCCTTGGTCAGGGCAAACATCGCTCAGCAGCAACCAAAAACATCGGCCTTATCAGCCTTGTTCCCAGGTTAAGTCAAAACACAGCTACTAAAGAGAAGAAAAACTGACTGCAACTGCTGAACCCAGGACAGGTTTAAAAATGTAAACAGAAAGATCAAAACCTGTAGGGTGTCAAGCATGCCTGAACAGATTGTTGTTATTATGGTATGTGTACAGTCAATTCCATGGGGTGCCTCTTGTGTGTTTCTTATTTCTTCACATGAAAAGTTGATCAAGTTGTAGCAGGATTAACTTATTGAGAAATCCTCATGATTTTTAGCTTTTGTGAAGACTGAAATAAAAAGACAATGTACTAAGGAGGAGTGATAAGCAATGGCATCCCCTTGTAACATGCCTATCCCCTCTGGCCTTCCTCAAGATAGTGAATCATCCTGAAAAGAACTGAGAACAGACCAGAAATGCGTACTTGTCTTCTTTAGGCATACATGGCAAAATTCCATCTTTTCCTGCAGGTTTACTAGACAACAGTGAGGTTTGAGAAATTATGTAGTGATATAGGCGTTGTAAAATAACCTTTCAAATAAACTTTTAATATAAGCAAATCTTTGAAACTTTAGTATCCTCACCTTCCCTAAATGATGCAAAAATCCTAGGATTTATAACTCTCCCAGTTACAGTCACCTGTAGAGGACGTGATGTCCCCAACATCTGAACTCAAATTTTTTCTTGTATAAAATATGTAACAACACTTTGCATATTAAGGAGTACATTGAATAAAGTAGAATAAGTAGAGTTCTTATTTGGGGAGAATGCTACGAATGTTGAAAGGGTGAATTCATCACAGATAAAAACTAGAAAAGTGGGTGAGTTAGAATATGACAGTTGGATTTTTGGAAGTAGATTGGAAAAAATAATATTCCTAATTGCTCTGCAGAATGGCAAGATGCCTATCCTTACAGTCTGTAATTGTTTATTCAATTGTTTCAAGTCTTTTTGTTATCTTGGATATGATCTTTAGAAAGTGCTCGTTACCATAATTGTGATTCAGTATAATAATGCTTTCTTCATTTTATTGCCTTGAAACAGTTTTTTTGGCCTTCTATTGAATACCATGTTGATTTCCCATCTGTTTGAAACAGTTGACTTGTAAAGGTTGCAAACAAAGTTTGGCCATAAAGATACAGCCAAATTAAAAATACAGTGGAATACTTTTTTGTTTTCAGTTGACTAAAACATTTTTTAGCTACAACCACAATTTCTGCATATTGAAGAGGAGGAGGCTATAAGGGTTGGATGTTTCAGCTGTAGGCGGGGGTGGAAAATGGTTACTGTTTTAGGATCTGGTTTTGAGTTTGGGTTTGGTTTTTTGGGGGGGGGGAAGGAAGGGATTAGGGTGAGAGGGTGATGTTTTTGGTTTGTGTTTTACTTTGGAGACTGATATATTAAAAACCAAATCAAAATATCAGATCACCTTGCCTCTACTCCAAAATCTGCCAGGCTTCAGATTATAAGTTAGAGTTACAAATAGGTAACTCTTGCTGATTGAATGAGAGATGCATAGTTAGCATCTCTTTTTTT
>NDXB01021768.1:57776-74316 GCA_002631895.1 Agapornis roseicollis | reverse complement strand
CTTGTTAATTGAATGAGAGATGCATAGTTAGCATTTTTTTTTTTTTTTTTTTTTTTCTAAAATGATGTTAAATCTGCAAAGATATAACAAGGTGGTGAATAAAATACCTTTTAAATGTTTTTATTTTCCACTTTTTATCCTGTTTTATTTGGCTTCATGAATAGGAATGGTGAAGTTATAGCCGATGTTAGAAAATCTAGCTATTTTCAAATATTATCAGATCAAATCTAGGCATTAATGAGATTGGAGCCAAAGTTTCATGACTTGCCAAGGCAAGAAAGATTCAGTAGGAAGAAAAATTGAGTGCATTGTCTTCAGGAAAGCATTCAAATCTCTGATAAGACTGGAATTCTGCTGCTGGTTACATCATTTGTGAGGCGCTACATGCATACAATTGGTATCTTGCCTTAACTCAGCTAAGAGATGGACAATTTGTAGAAATACTCTTTTATATTTTTGGCTAGAGCACTGCTATGTCTTTTCTGTTTAATGTGAAGCAGATTTAAAGAAAAATAATTATATATGCAACATTTTAGATCAATCAGTTTAGAACTATAAGAATGTAATTTTACCGCAGTACATTGAAAAAATCTCCTTCTATAAAACCTGTATTTGGACTACTTGTTAGTTAAGGGAGGAAATTAGAAAACTATCAAAGTACGCATTTCTTAAGCTCTGTGAAGAGTGGTTATTGCACTTGGTCCTGGATTCAGACTCTGAAAGGAGGTAGTACTGTTTAGGAGAAACTGAACTTGGGATTTTGCTTTTATATTTTTAATAGTCTGTATTATTTTGCAAAAGTTAAGGAAAACTAATAGTTATTCGGTAATTAGGCTTTCAGCATGATATTTTTCATATATAATCAGTGCTTTGGATTGATTCAAACTTGGAAAACTTTGTCCTTATAAGGGAGATAGATGGAAGATGAGCCTAAAATAGGAGTCTTGGCACATGCTTAACATCTTCAGAGGCCTATGAATGTAAGGACTGTTTCCAGCAAGATAGCTCTAGAAAAACCACAGCATTTTTATCTGCTCAAAGTTTTTGCAGCAAGATTTCCTAGTTGTGTGATAACCTCAAATAAAACTGCTCAACTTCAAAAAGCTGGAGAACTCCTGGTGCAGAAGGAAATCTGGAGTTCTATCTTTTTTTAAAAATAGAAATACTAACTTGATAAATCCCTCTTGTAATAATCTCTGAAGTAGTCTGTGCACTCGATGCTCTTACCTGCTGCTGTTCTGGGATTTTTGCACCTGAAGCTGTAGTGAAAGGAAAACACAGGTTTTTGCCTGCATGGCTCCTACTCTGCCCCTCCCCAGAGCTACTCACTCGCATGTTACTAAAATGTTCAGGAAGTAATGAGATGCTCTTTCTTCTTGGTTAGAATCTTTAGAGTCTTATTTAGTCTGTAGTAAGGGAAATCGTGTTCATAGAGTGCAAGCAAGTTTTTGTCAGTTAAACTGTAGGAGATGGTTTATCAGATTTCTGTGCATACTCTTGATCTCTTAAGTGTATTCCCCTTTGCCATTAGTTTCGTCAAGTGTACAGAATAGATTATCCCTCAGTAAAAATCTGGCTGATCTTGCAACGAATGCACAGTGTTATAGATGTAATTCCATATACCAGGACTGTGTTTGGAATTCTCATTGAATTCAGAAGCCAAACCCAGTACCAGATAATACCTTGCTAAAGGTGTCATTTAGAGATATTGCAGTTAGAGCTTTATTGTTTAAGTAACACTGAAAGATGGTAGTCTATGTCCAATTAAATGAAAAGTGTATGTTGAGTTTAACTGGTATGTGTTCACTTAAGTATCATCACTTCTTTTTGTTGCAATAAACCTGTTTATATTTTTGCACCTTACAGGTGTTGATGCTTACAAGCCTAGTGGGATATTTTCTAGGCAGTTATGCTAATAAGCATGCTAATAAATCTATCCACTCAATATATATGAGGGTTAGGCCTTGTCTAGTCCAGGCTTTAAAGGTGTGATCCTGACTGATTTACCTAGCTCGATCTAATTAACACCTCTAGTTAATGGAGTTAAAGCCTAGGGGGAAGCTTAAGCATTAACTTGTGAGGTTTAGCACTTTTGGAAGAACAATTGCTTTGTCTTCACTAGAGTTTTAGTAAGGAGTTAATTAGGTCAAAATAGGTAACAGTTCCAACATCACTCTTCATTTCCAGGCAAGGCAGAACCTCAGCTGGGTGCTTCCAGAATTTCAGGCTTTCTGTGATTCAGTGCAATTTCTCTGTTCTCATAAACTTTTGAGAGGTGCAGGTAGTACAACACAAATGCGATGAAAGTTGCTGTACTTTGCCTATGTACCAAGATACCTTTCTCCTAGGAAGGATCTAATAATGACCATATAAAACTCAAGAGTTCAATGGTTAAAGTTGTTTTGCATTAAAATAAATGATTATTATTAGGCTGTCTGCCTGTCTTAGTGCTTCATCACTTGTTAGTTTTGAATTATTAGCTCTTTTAATATATATTGGCAAATACCTTGAAGGGAGGAGGAATAAATGTCTCAAAGACATTTATAAAAACAGAAGGTCAAGTAAAGGAGAGAAACTTTATTAGTACTTTAACTGAGGAAGAAAAAGTGTGAGACTCAAAGGAGCTGGCATAAGTTAGCGTGATTTCATAAATGTCTTGAGCATGGGAAGAGCTTTACAAAGTCGGTCAGCCTCATGGCACAAACATGTAGGAAAGTGAGATTTGCTAGTCATAGTGTTTGTTGAATGACTGTTTAGCAAGCACATACTATTTTACAATTAGCTTTACCTTCAGCAATCTTCTTTAAACAAGGTTGCTGTTTGAAGTCAGCAATTTGTTGTTTTCATGTTGAATTAACTGATAAATTTAGATTTCAAAGGTTTGTGACATTGTCACTAGTAAAGTCAAAGCCTAGTCTGAGATGATGGACTAAAGTTGCTTCAGAACAAAAGTTAATTCAGAACAGGCTTGCAAATTCATTTCTTTGTTAATGTTACTTTGCAGGCTCTTTCCAAGGTGTTCTGTAGGTGTATCTTATTTGGGTGTAATCCTCCATGTAAATGTTTTTATTTTTTTTGTGCTAATAAAACTTTTCAAGTAGTTTGTGTCTGGGTGTCAGAGCAGAGAAGTTTTCTTTCCATATACAATAGTGGGGAAAGAATATTCAGGTGCAATTGCAGGGCAAAGATGCTTCAGCTTTCTGGGAAGCATCAGTCTGCCGTGACAGTCAGAGTTGGTATACGAGGCTAGGCTCATCTAAATCTTTTGTATCCCTTTTGTTTTGTAGAGTGACATATGATGTCTTGATTTTCTCTATCTGGGAAACTGTATAAGACTTGAGTCTTGATACTAATTAGATTGTTGATTATGTCTCATCACTCCTCACTGTATATGAAAATCAACATGCATATATGTATATAAGGGTTGCATAATAGCATCAGTAGGCTGGTCATTTTTCCAGTGTATGTGGAAGTGCTTAGCAAAGGACATTTTTTAATGAGGAGTTTGTTTGCTTTTTCCCATAGGACTACTGCTTCGTATTTGTAATGTTATCTATTTGTTTAGATAATTGGGAAGAAATGGAATTTTCTTTGCCTGTGAATATGTTGTATTTTCTGTTAACTCAGAAACTTGTTTGTTGCATGATGAGATGAAGCCTGTTTGGCAAATCTTAGAACTATCTGATATCTGTTTCTAATGTTGTCACTGCCTTGGAAAGGTTTACATTTAAAGCATTCCTTATGTCAGTCAAATTGCAAATGTGATAATCTGATATTTATTGCTTTTAGTTAAAGTTTTGTTAAATTCTCAAAAAAACTGAAAATGTATAAAATGTCTTACAACTTCTATAGTAAAACGTCTTTTTTAAATTAGTCTTTTTCTACTTTGAGAGCATAGCTTCATTTTTCCTTGTTTCTCCTCTCTCCTTAGTAAAAGGGATCAGCCTGGCTCCTGCTGTTTATATCTCTGTGGACTGATATTTATTATTCCATTGTCCTGCTTTGCTGTTTTATTCACTTTATTAATAAGGAAAATAATGTTTAATGGTTTTGTGTGGGTTTGGTTCTTTTTTCAGATTAGGATGCTAATTTAATAGCACCTTTTTTTTTTTTCTTATGCATGGCAGATCTTTAGTACATGAGTAATGATGGAAACAGGCTGGGTAAGATACACTGGACTTGGTGAGGAAGGATGCAGGGTGCTAGTCATTCCAAGCCGAAGCATTTTTGTTCTTAACTGATGCCATCAGCAAATCAAACCATCCACATTTTTATGGAATTATGATCACATTCCACAGAAGATGATGACAAAATTTAGGGATTCAATGATTCTTTGAAAACAAAGTAAAATTATTTTGGAGGGCTTTAGCGATGCTCATGTTCAATTTTGAGCAGTGATGGAGTCCATGTGCCCTGTGTGTTGGTATGCAGATGGTAATTCTGTAATTGCACTAATTTGAGTACAGCTGTGACTAACTTGTGCTGCAGAAAAACCCCTGAAGTAGTCCTCAGTTTCGCCATTCTCTGCTTCTCATTTGGAGATGATTTTTCTTCTTTTTTTCTTTGTGTTGTGGTTGGAATCTTCCTGTTTCCCTTTGGTTCACTTTCTATTCCAATAAAATGAAGGGTGGTGAAGGAAGTGAACTTTCTTCCCCAAAAGGCAGCTAGATAGATGGAAATGAGCCAAGGATCAAGTTAAGGCGTCTCTTGTGAAATCACTGTGGACTTTTTAGAGTGCTGTTTCCAGTGTGGACATCTGATCCAGGTTATAAATATATAGAAAAGAAGGGAGGGGAAAAAAACCAACTATGTGTACAATCACTGATTAGGTCTTTTCCTGTGCTAAAAAAGTGAACGACTTGTACAGCACAAAACAATCCAAAGATCAAAAAGCAGCTGATGAGATTTTTTTAAAAAAGCCCTTAATGACTGACAGTATTTTAGGTGGGGAAGGTATGGGAGTTAGAAAAATAAATACATAAATAAATAGCCATCAGAGATTTTTGTCCCATTCTTTTCAGTTCCTTGGTGAAAAGAGACTTAAGATTCATCTCTTGCTGTAAGTGCATTGGAAGGTAGTGTGCTAAGCAGTACTGCAAATTCAGTGAATATTTTGTGTGAAAAATGTGAGTGAAAATGTAATAATGTTTTACCCCAAAATATACTCTGAGGAACCCATAAAGTAAGCTTTGAAAAACAGACAAAACAGCACAACCCCCCCCAAGCACCACAACCAAAAGATCCCTCCGTCTCACATGTAAATTTATGATCGGAAAACTGAAACAGACCTAAGCGTATTGAGGACATCTGACGTTGTCAGCAATGGTGTTATTAATTATCTGTGATTTTTTCAGATAACCCTCAGGGAAATGATTTTAAATGTTTATGACAGAGTGTAAGATGAAAGTCACACTACAGATGAGAACGATTGACCCTCCAAGAGATGAGCAAGAGGAGAGGAGGATATTGTGGGATATTTCAAGCTGAGGAGTACATACTAAGTCTCCTTCTGGTTATATTGTAACTTTGAGTGTTCCAAACACAGAGATGGGAACTTCCTTACAGAAGACTTTTTGCATCCTGCTCTGAATAAAAGGCATTACATCCCATTGTGTGAAATAAAGGAAGATGAAACACACAACTGAAAGTTAAGATCAAGCCTCAACCAGTTAGGTGCTTATTTTTGTTTTTCCCTCCTCCCTGTCTACACACATTTATGTTTACCTAGCTTTATATTTATGTATTTTGCACTGCAGAAAGTGTGAAATACACAAATGATAAGCCACATGTTTTGAAAAAGACTGACTTAAAAAAAAAGCCCACAACAACAAACCAACACCCCACAGAGGAAAGTGATAGTTTAAATGTTTTAATGTTACGGAAAGAATTAAGCCAGTTTGGAAATGGTATGTAACAAATCAAAGGTGGGGGAAAAGACAAATCTATAATTGGTAGCTTGTGATTGTAAGAAAAGAAGCAGCAAAGCAACCCACGGAGAAAGTTAACTTAGCAATTAACAATACAGAAAATGAGGAATGTATTTTGCTGCTTTTTTTTTTCTTCTTAACCAAACAAAACCCCAAAACAACTCACTGTATTTTGATGTCCTGAGCTGATGCTGAACCATTTGCCTTTCCTGGCTCAGCAGGCCATGAAACAGCATGAAACAGAGCCATTAGGCATACGGGGTTAGTTTGCCAACTTTTGTCTAAAATTTCATGGTATTTTCTGCAGAGTTCTGTTGATTTTTCTGTTATTCTACCACTACCTCCAAACTTGTCACATGTGGAAAAAAACAGATACATTTGGAAGAAGTTTAATATTGTCTTGGGCAGGATGAGCTGCTTATTCTAGACTTAACAGCCTGACTCTAAACTTAGATAAAATCTTGAAAAGGCTGACCAAGGACTTGGTTAACCAGGAATTAAAAACGGTGCAATATAATTAATACAGTTTATTTGACATGATCATCTCTGATTTTATCTGGGGGAGCAATTAGTAGTTTTCATGCAATATGCTACGATACAGTATGTTCCAGAACAGAGCTCAGATAAACCTTGGGTGACTAAGTGCAGAGGTTGCTGTCCAACTCCTCCTCCCCAGAAGTATCTGTGCAAGGACAGAACTATCCTCCCTTATCTTTTTTAAGAGCACTTTTTGGTTTTGTTCTTTTAGCCCAGAGCCATTAAAAACAAACAAACAAACAAAAACAAACAAAAACCCACCCAAAACAAACAAAAAAACCCCAAACCCAAACAGAAACAGACTTGGGAACAAAGGGTAGGAATTGGGACTTCCTTCTCCTTGAAAGAGCTCTCTAACTGTAGTCTAAATAAAAACACATTTTCTGTCACAATTTGTGCATGTTTCTTCCAGTCATTCTGCACAGTGAAATGCATATGCAGAGAGAGCAAATGATGAGGATTTGAGTACTGTGGTGTTGAAGGTATAATTGGATCCATGACGGTCATTCATTCTGGAAAAGTTTTTAGATGGTCCCATGGACCAAACAGCTGGGGCTGCTTTTGCACAGAATTTAAAAATACAGAACAAGGCAAACTCAAAGTGATACATACCTGCTATGTTAACACTGGCTAATTAATGCCATTGCTAATTAATGGGGAATTACTGAGCAACAGTTTCACATAGAACAGAGTTACTTTTTTGGTCATATGCTCTTTGGTGTTTTGTGATATGAAATTGAAATTTGTATGAAAAACGTCTGCAAATGATATACAAGTGTTTGAGAGCAAGCAAGTACTAAAGAGCCATATGGGTCACTTGACAAGTGGTAGCAAGCTAACAAAATGTGCATTTGAATACAGTCAAATACGAAGTCTTACATCTAGAAACAAAATAACGAAGGGTGGCTCTTGAATCCAGGAGTTCCCAAATGCTCCTGGTGAAAAAAACTAATACAAATGTGATTATGTAAACAGGAAGCATAGCACAGAGGAAAGATGTATTGCAGAAGTCAGGATGTTGTATAATTTCTGTATTAAGCTACAGTAATTATTTAGTTTGGCGCCTACAAGTTGGGCTCATAAATTGGAACTGCTCCAAGTAGATCTTCTGATTAAAAAATCAGGGAAGAGCTGAGAAACCCGGGTGTGCTTCTCTTCAAAAAGACTAGGCCAGTGTTGGAAGACGTGACTGTCTTCTGCCTCTGTGCTTCTACACAATGAACAGTTCTGCAATAGCAGGCCCATAGGTTAAGCAAACAAATTCATAAGCAGATCCAGGGGCAGGAAGGTTAGATAAATTGAATTCAAAATTAAAGGTGCAAGTTTTTGTAGGAAGAGTAACAACAGCAGAACATTACACTGCCATATACAGGAGTTGATTTCACAGTAACTTTCAATCAAGATCTGGTGTCTTTCTTTTCTGTGAAGAAAAGCATTACTTCAAAGATTAATTAAAAAAATCATTTAGTTTTATTGCCTGTAGTAAGATGGTTGGATCACAGTACATCAGTTTTACTAATCTGTGCTCTGTAACGTAATCAGGTGTTTGCTTACTGCACATCTTAATAGCATGAAGGGAACCCAAAAAGGAAAGGTGGAAAGCATCATCGTATAAAATCTCCAGTTCATAACTTCTGGCTTTTCATTTGAGACCTGAATGAGTTTATTATTTTTAGTTCACAGGCATCTTGAATTGGGGGTGTTTAATTACATTCCATTTGTATTGAAGCTTGTGCTAATAGTCCATAAAAGAGCAGTTCAGGAAGAAATACAGGGCCAATGAATCAGAGGTTGCCATTGCAGTGTATGTTTAATGTATTTCACATTTAGTTGAGAAGTTTTTAATCAAATGCCCATTTTTCCAAAATGCTTTATCCTTTTCCAAAGCACCCAAAATTCATTTAAATGAATTATAAAATGTTGTCTTCCCTTTGCCCCCTCCCCAAAGTCTGATTTATTAATATTTTAATAAAATTTTGGCTAAAGTCTTATATATATATATATATAAAAATATAACATAAAAACCTATTTATATACAAGATAGATAAACATGTAGAAACATGTACTTATACATATCTATATATATAAAAATAAATCTGAATGCATAAAAATTGTGGCCTGTAAAGCTGACAACCCACATAAAAGGGGAAAGAATGGGAGAAGGTAATATTTTAAGATGAACTGTTAGGATAACATTTATAATTTATGCCAGCAGATCTCAATGTGAATACGAAATCTGATTTTCATTTGCTTCCATCTTTACCAAGTTTTTGTGGTAGGTGTCTGGTACTGCATGCAGTGCTTAAGAGGAGGCGGGGACATATATTTGTGGAAAATAGTCTTATTTAGGAATGCAAACAATGATTTGAGACTAATCGTCTTTCAGCCCCTCATAATATATGTGCAGTGAACCCATATTAGAAAGTGGCTGTCTCAATTGGTTTTGCTTGCCTTATGAGCTCAAGTTGCTGGAGATCTGTTCTGGGCCTGCAAAGTGTTTGCTTGCCCTGTTTTCATCATGCATGCAGTTATGATGCCAAGTGGTGATTTGTTATTGTTGCTGTTGCTTTTTCCAGAACACAATAAATGACATACCAAAAAACCCTGAAGGAATACTTACAGGTGCAAAAGGTATGGTGCAAAAGTTAGAAATGCCAATATTCAGGTTATTTGTGCAAGCGTAGCTGGGTTCCCTGGCTGTGTATGCATCATATCACTGGCTTCAGCTTTGCCACTGCCTACAGTTTTACTACTGGACCCTTATTTTAATTAACTCATAGATGAATTCTTCATAGAGGTGCTGTTGGATTGCTGTCTTGCTGGTAGGAGAAAATGGATGGTGAGAATGGAACAGGGCAAGGATCACAGTCAGAAAATAGTTTCCTGACCAAGGCAGCTGTAAAGAGCTGAATTCTGCCCTTGGGCTCTACCACCTACTTCCCATGTGATGCTCGCATGTCATTCAGCTTTTTACGTGGTCGGCACTGAATATGCATCTTTCTTCTATGTGCTCAGCTCTGGGCTGATTTACAAAGATGCTGAGCACTCAGTCTTCTCAAGGAGAAGCTGTGCTTTGAGTCAGGAGATGATGTGCTTTGAATATTTAAATAAATTTATTTCCAAAGTACTGTGGAAAATAAGGGCCTAAGTTTCCATAATAGCCACCTACATTTATATACTGCCTGTTGCTCATGCTGGAAGCAGGCATAATGCTCATCCTGAACACAAATGACGCTATAAGTGAAGCAGGTCAACTTACTGATGAGCTTAATAGAAAGTTCTCTTGTGAAAGTAATACTCAACACCGAATACTTCTGACTACTGCAGTAAATGGTGTGCGCAGTCATGCACTGGGCAGTGAAAATGAGACAAAACATTGAATAGAGTGAATATTGTAGTGAAGCACAGAGGGTAGCACAGTTGGTAAGAGGCACCTATGTGGTTAAATGAGTTATAATTCATTCATGTGAGAACACTTGATGTGATCAGGCAAGATAAGTTAGGTCCTAACTGAAGAGCTTGGGTTTCTATTCTTGTGTACTTTTTTTGGGGTAGTATACTAATATGGAAGCAAAGTGAATAATATGATAATCCTTATTATCACATGAAACCTGTTTTTGATGGTGCTAAGGGATTTTGTAAGGGTTTTTCATGCTTTTTCTTCTTGTGGTTTTATAACTGGACTCTGTTGAATGCTGAAAAGTTTTATATGGCTGGAAAGGAAGCAGTGTCTCTTTCAAGATACAAAGTTAACAGCAGAAAGCTGTAGCCCTAGGATCACTGACTTCCACTTGCTGTCTGCAGATGGTTTTAATGGCATTAGTCTCCTGCAGATACTCAGTTACACTCATGGCAAATTACCTACTATCTTGTAACTGCTTATAAATACCAAGGGATAAAACAGTTCTGAAGAAAGCTCATTTATGGTTGGAACCCCAAGTCCTCAATTGTAAGTATTAAATGTTTAATTTCATTCCCTTGTCAATCTTAGTTCATTGCCTTTGGCCTTTTGTCAGCTTTTTTGGGTGATGGAACCCAAAATACATTCGTTGTCGGAAAAGAAGGATTCTGGAGCATGATGAGGACCCGTAAAGGTATTGCAAATACAGTTAAGTACAGAACTTGCTGATACTCAAAAATGTGGGTGTAGAGAGGTTTATTCTGTCTCTGTAGCCATGTGCACACACACATCTTGTGTGAGTACTTTTGCTGGTTTTTGTTTTGTTGGTGGTTGTAAATTTTTATACTTCTATACTTTTATATTTTGTTTTATTTCATTTTATTTCAGTACTTTAAGAAAAATCTCACAAGCTCAGAGAGAAAATTGCTGCTTTGGAGCTCAAATGAACATTTAAGAATGGCCATAGTAGGAAAGATTTGTATGGCAACACAGAGTTTGCTTAGAAGTCTATATACCATGTACCTCTTCCTTTCCCCTCTAATAAGCCACCAAAAACTTCATTAGCTGCAGTACTTGTGCACACCCAGAAGTGAGTTATCAGATCATCTCAAATAGATGGTGTGTATGTAGCAGAAAGGAAACAAGTCTAAGACAGATAGCACAGTTTTTTTGTTGTGCTCTGCCGTGTGAAGGGAAGCTCTACAGTTCCACAAATGTAGATGTGCTCGTAATAAATTAACATGTGTTGAATATCCAAAGATTAAAATTAGTAAATATGTAAGTATTAACCAGTGTCACTTGGGGTTGGCTCTTTCTGGTGTTTTTCTCCTTGAAACAAAATTATCAGTTTGTTCTGATGATCTAAAAGCCCAAAGGTGGAAAGCCAAGAGAAGATGAGGGAATAAGCAATTACAGTGACCATGAAAGGTAACGTGCACACTGGAAGAAGTGCTATGCTTTCAGTGGCTAATACTGTCATATATAGAGACCATACAATGTAATTTTAGTATTTAAACTTTGCTGTTCCGTTGTCAAATTTTACAGTTCCATAGCCAAAACATTCTATTAAAAAGACAATTTTGTTTAATAAATGAACTAATTTTGCTCAGAACAACTTCAGCAAATGGGCAATTAATAAGCATGATGGCAGAACTGTGGAAATTGTTGCGTGCATTATTGATAGTGACAGCCAAAAAAATCCCAAATAAACAGTAAGGGACAGCTGATTTGAGATTAATTGATGCACAAATACTTTATATACTGAAAACATGTTTTCAAGCAGCTGCTTGCTTGTAATGTTAGGTAGTGTTATGGAATTTAATTCTAAACATATTAACAATTGCTGCAGGAAAAATACAGTTGTTAGATCAGTATTTCCAAAATGTCCATTTAAGTGTGTTTTCATCCAGGGTCTCAGCTTTATCTCTTGATAATCCTTGATGCTTGTGACCAGGTGTTCTGTGAGCATCCCACTGCCTCTTTTGAGATGATTTACCTATAACTAGACGTGTTTACGTCTATATTTTGAAACAAAAATAGATAAAGGCTTGCAAGTGACATTTTGGCATTAATGAAGATGCTTCTTGCAGGGAAAGCAGTATTGAGAACTCAAGGTCAAACTCCCTGACCTTTTTTGTTAATGTTGCTGCTGTTAACTCAGCTCTGTACAGCCACGTTCTCTTGTGCACTTACTACTGTTGCCGTTCCTACTTGAGCTTTCTCTTCTAGCCCTGGGTGACTTTAGCACATCTCTGAATAAGTACTCAAACCCAAATCGCTACTTTTCTTTGTGAGAGATTTTGAGCAAAGTTTTTTTTCTCCCTCTTCTGAACTGTTTTAAAGACTGGTTTAGAAACTCCTTGCTGCTACATCTCAGTTAGAATATAACCTTTTCTGGGTCCGGGTCCATTGCCAGCTTTAAAATTAAAATGAAAGTGAACATTTCTAGTCAGTTTAAATGTCTTGTGGTTTTTTTTAATGTTATATTTAAACATACGTGTAATGACTATTTAGTTTTGCCTCCCCTTTTTTCCTATTCCAAGGAAGCTCATATGGTCAGGTATTTAAAAATAACCCTTTGAGAAAAACTCCTAGAGTCATATTTACTCATGCAAAGACCCAGCTGAGATTAGACTAATGTTAAGCCATGGAAAGCATTGGGTTGCTGCTTCTACCTCTCTGAGTGAGGTCTGCGATGCTGCATTGGTGATGCTCTGTTCTCGTGCCTGTCCATCAGCCAGCCTTTGGCTCATCATGACACCAGAATGCTCCTGCGACAAGCATGACTGGCTGATTCTCTTGGCTTGTTTGTTACACCATAGCTTTCAAATAACTTGTCTTTCCGAGCTAGGCAATAACTCTGCAGCAGCCTTTCCTTGAGCTCAGTAACCTCTCATGTAGCTTTCCTGACAGCCTTCCTTTCTGGGTCCCTGTCTGCTTCTTCCCTAAAAAAATATGAACATAATCTTCTTAAGACTTTGAACACACATGAACTATATTTCTGACACGTTTATTAATATGAATACTTAAGTTACTGCATTAATGATGATATTAGTATCATTTGTTTTGTCCAGGGCAGTGGCTGCTAAAGTTGCTGCTAGTTGCTCTGGAGGTGGGATGGGTGGGAGCCATCTCAGGGACCCTTATAGGACAGTATTCAGAGGTACTCAATCAGGCAGGATTCATTCCTGGGTTTTGTTACGTGGTAGGCTTGTATTTGCATACAGATTTCCTTTGTTTTTCCATGAATCTGTTCTGACTAATCCTTTGGCCTGTATTTCATTAAAAGTGTTGACTGCAGAATGATGGTTTTGGTAACAGATGAAACAAAACTTTTCCTTTTTTTCTTTGCATGTGCATGTACAAAATAAAAAGTACAGGATGGCCTTTTTATTTGATAATTGTGTATGTGCTTGACTTTGATAGGAAAGCCATAGTCTAAGAATACAATTCACTGGTCTTTTTGTAAATCAGTGCCAGTGTGGTGTATCAGTTCTTACTCCCACTTATTCTCTCCCCTTCCCACCCCCCACTACTCCCTCCCTATTTTTAGAGGCAACACAAAACTGTTTTGCTTCAAGCCAGGGACAAAGATTAGGAGAGTTTGAATGTTTTGCAGCAGATTTCTAAAAGGCAGATGAGCCGGTTTTGTACATTGTACTCCTAAAATGGTGCTAAAATAGTTCTATGTTGTATTCAGAAATGCTGGCTTTGTTTACTTCTAAAATTTTTAATCCTGGCCTTCAAGCTATGTGCAAGTTATGATTGAAGTTTGAATTGTGGCAAATCTGTGCGTGAGGAGTACAGATTTGCTCTCCTCCATCCCAGAAACAGTGCTGTGTAAAGTTCCCTGTGCTTTTGTGCAAATAGCTAAGTTCAGGGTCTCTGCGCTCGTGTGATCTGCAGACTTCATGGTGAGTAGAGGAGTATTAAAGAGGACTGTTTATGTGATGGTGATAAAAATCACACCTACTTTCAGGAGACCTAAAGACCCCGCAGATTTTATTAAACTTTGAAGAAAATCATGTGCATGTTTGCATGCTTATCTGAATTGATAAGTATATATAACTTGCATAGAAGGATGTTGTTAAGACTGCTGATGTTCACATGTGCATCAGATGCACTTTTGCAGCATTGCAAGTGTAGTACTGAGTGAGGACACTAGACGTTTAGCTTATGTGAAGTGTACTGACTGTTTCATGAAAATGACTTGTAGCTTTATTTACAGCACTTAGTAATGTGGGAAGCATATGTGAGTTAATTTGCAGTTCTTTTTATTATAAAGAATGCAATAGAATCCATTGGTAAAAAAATGGGACAATTAAAGCAAGTGCTCTCAGTACAGACAGATACAGGGCCATGAGTTTAGCAGGAATATTTCAGTTGAACAGAATTATTAATTAGTTCTTTCAGTTTTAAAGTCTGAAATGAAGAAGTATTGTGGGTGCTGTTATTCATAACTTCTGCTCTAGAAAATGTAAGAATGTGATGTTAGGTGTGTTTACTGAAAACTGAAAATTAATATTTTTTCTCTGGTTGTAAGACAGTGTGCACCTGATTTAATGTGCAAAGTACCTTTTCACCAAGGTAGGACATTTTAGTTGTTTCATCAAAGCCGTCTAGGAATCCACCTTTGTTGTATTTAAAAGCAAGTCAATCACTTCACCATGGTAGGTTTTTTTTCCTTCCTGAAATCCCTATCCTTATGGAGAAAAAAAATCATTCTTCTATATCAGGTTGCCATCAGCACCCTTTCAGCTTAAGGCCCCACGGCAAGTTCTGGCTACCCTGCAATCAGGAGTGAGGTGGTGAAACTGGCACTTTAAGTAGCATGAGTGCACAACAGTGAGGCTTGGAGAAGAGTTATTAAAATTTACATAGCTATCCAGCTTGTTCATCCACCATTGTAGGAGATCTTGTTTTATATCATTATGCAAAGCTCATCTGGAGGTGGGGAGGAGAAGATATCTTTGATTTTAAGAAGAATTTAATTTGGCACTGCCACTGCTTGGTTGTTCTTTCCCCTGTATTGAACTGTCAGTTCAGGTTTTTGCTCCCTTTTAAAAAGGGTTGCAGTAACACTCATTGGAAAACACCAAAGGTTCATCTCTTGTGAAGTTGATACTGGTAACAGGTTGTAAAGAATTATGGAATCTACACATGGCTGAATGGATCTGGGCTTTTACAAAGCAAGTTTGACACCTGGCCAGCTTTGTTCTCTGTAGACCTAATAAATGAAAGAGATTTTTCCACTGCCCTGTCACAGAAAACAAAAATGCAGCTCACTGAATTGGCTGTTCACTGCCAGTTTAGGAAAAATTTGTCATTTTCTTGCTTCATATAATAAAAGCAGTACTAATTAGTAGAAAGCTGTGAAACAATCTCATATGCTTTAAAAGAATTCTTTGTTATTATATACGATTGTGATAAAAAACTTCTAAGAACCTTAAAGGTTGTTAAACTTCTGCAGCCAAATTACATATATTCAGGCAGCTTTTAAGCAGACAGGAGTTGTTACCAAAGTCTCTTTCAGAGTTTGCAGACTCATTTCTGACATCTCTTATGAAAGCAAAATAGTCCTTTTCTTCTTTTTAAACTCAAAATAAACCTGTAATTGGTTTATAGGGCCTTGCTGTCAAGTTGATGGCATTTCTGTCCATCTGGGATGCAGAAGGAAGAATAGGGGAAAGAGGGGAGCCCCTTGCATCTGGTTAGCAGGCCCAGCTCTGTAATTGCTTGGAGATCAAAGAATCATTTGATGGTGGCCGTTAACACCTTCCAGGATAATATCCTTAGCTCCCTCTCTACCATCCTCGTAGAGCAGCTCAAATAGTTGTCACTCAAAGACCTGCCTCCTGCACAGAAGATATGTTGGAAAGAGGATTTGGGGTGCATGGGAAGTGAGATGAAAGAGGACATAGAAGAAATGTGGTGTGGGAAGCCTAGTGTTACCAAAGGATGATTTACAAAACCTCTTGCAGTCTATTGGTAGGAATGGGAGGCTGGTCATCCTGCAAGAGGATTAAAATAGAGAGTTAGGCATGCCAAGTGGCCAGTTATTTAAAAGAAATGCATCTGAAGATTACTGGTTGCATGCTCAGATGCTCTGTGTGTGTGCGGTGGCATCAACCATGCCAAGGGTACTGCACAGATGTGGTGCAAGGTGGAGCCTGCAGGGCTGTGGCCAAGCATGTGCATCCGTGTTTCCACATATCTCCTGGTGGAGTGGCCACTCAAAACTGGAAAATTCAGTCATCTCATCATCTCATTTGCAGTCATTAAGGCAGCAGTAAAACTGGCCTGCCTGGTTACAAACCAGTTGGGTAGCAATCATGTAAAAGGCCCTTAGCTTCCCAAAAAGTGGCTGAAGAGAGGAGGTGTGCTCATGTGACTCAAGGAGGAGGTGGGTCAAGAGTCTGGGAAACAGAGGAGGATGGAAATGTGGTGTGGGGGTGTCCAGGGTGCTCTGAAGAGGTGCAATAGTTTCTCTGCACCCTACCTTGCATGAGAGCATTACTTGGGGAAAGCTGGGGACTGCATTTGCACTAGGTTGTAGATACAGCACCTTTTTGATTTGCTTCCACTTGCGCTTCAGGAGCACTTGATTTTTTGAACAACTCAGTAGCAATTTTGGGCTTTTTTGGTTTTTTTTTTTTGTTTGTTTTTTGGTTTGTTT
>NDXB01021768.1:17499-57630 GCA_002631895.1 Agapornis roseicollis | reverse complement strand
TTTTTTTTTTTTTCCCAGAACTATAAATTATATATATATGTATGCTATCTGTTTTATAACAGATGTAAATATATAGCATATATTTTATAGTTTTATATCTAGACGTGTGTATATCTATATAAATACATATACATAGTATGAGCTACCTTATTTTTTAGTAAATTGAGTAGAATTATTTAATTTTAACCTTGCATTTAAATGTTGTACATTATTTCTGAGTCAGAAATTCAGGGGATTAATGTATAATAATTCTTTGTTTCTGTGTTGTAACAGCCACTGAAGGTAAGTATTAAAACCATTTCACGTCTGGAGAGTTTATGTGATAAAGAAGCTGTTGCTTCATGAATTCCACAGTGAGTTGCTGGTGAGTTGGCATAAAGGAAGAAAAAAAAAAGATGCTTGGCAAGAAATCAAAACATAATAGAAACTAGGCAGCCCAATTTGAACCAAAATACTGAAGTTGCTGTTGTTTTTTTTCCTCTTTGCTGAAAGATTTACAAAAACTTCCATAACTGCTGCACTATCCAGTTTGAAGTGTATTAAGTGTGTGGTGTTCATGGCGACGAGCCTCACTATCTGAAGATGAGAGCAGTACCACTGAGGCCATAGCCTGAGGATTGCTCTGGCCATCAATACCACTGAGGCCATAGACTGAGGATCGCTCTGGCCATCAGCCAATCAACTGGGGTTTTTCTCCAGTTCATGCACAAGGACACAGGCTAGGCAAACTTTATCACTAGGTGCATCCATAAGTTTCTGAGGGTGTTTCCCTGCCCCAGTACAAAGCTTTCTCGCTGGCTACTGCTATAACCCGGTGAATTTTAGGAGTTTACAGTCATGGTGTATGATACAGTTCTGCCAGACTAGTTATAGACCACTTACCATGGCTATCAACTATGGATTATGGTTTGGAAACTGCTGTTTGGGGTGTTCAGAGATTCTTCACACTCAGTAGGAGGGAAGCAGGAGATGGCAATAGTTATTGAGCAGTAGAGGTATCTGCTTTAAAGGGGCTGTTTAGCTTAGTCAGATGTACTCACCTGACAGCAAACATGGCTGATTTCTGGTCCTTGGGCTAGCAAGTGTTGATATATCTATGCAAACTGGAGAAGCATCAACAACTGAATGAGAAGGTTTGGTGTGCAGGATAAATTGACTTAATCTGGTAGAGGAAAAAAAAAATGGTTACTTCTGGAAATCAAAGACTTTTTTGTTGTTATCTTGTCCACAGTCTTGTCCAGGTTGTTGGCCAGCTTGTTCCTCCATCTTGCTGGCTGTAAAACTTTCCTTAGCCCTTTACGAACTGCTTTAATTCATTAATCTTAGGAAAAAAGTAAATGGCTTTATGCCAAATTAGTGAACTGAACAGGTTTACTAAAGGATAGGATGGATGGAAGGGAAGGGACTGGAACACAAAAACCTTTTAATAGTTAGCTGTTAGGTTGCCTTAGCACCCTGGTGTAACAGCACACTTCAGACGCTTCTGTCCAGAATAACGTGGTGGTGTTTGGGGTATTTCCATGAGAGGAAAGATTTGTGGGTTCAAACACGAGATCTCAAAAAGCAGATTATTAAGTTTTACAAATGTAGCCCGGGGAGTAGAGGAGAAATCAGCATATTAGATGAGAGCTGTCAAGATTTGAGGCATCAAACCCTCATTTGCTCACTTAGTATCTGTCAGAAATAATTCTGTAGTCCTTTTCATCATGGATTTTGGGCTCAAAACCTACAATTTCTAAAGCTAAGCACACTACTGGAGTAGCAAGATGGTGTAAAAAAAAGAGGACATTTTATTCAAAGAGTCTCACACAAACTATAATAAAATTTAGTGATCATCGTTATACTAAGGAACCTGTGCATCACATGTGTTTTGTGTGTTTGGGAGCAATAAAATTTGTCAGTTTTAATTTTTTTTAATCCTGTGCTCTCTGGAGAACTGTCTTACGTCTTTGGCAAATGTAGGAATTTCATCATGTATTTTTGAGTTTCTGAAAGTTACCTAGATGAAAACTAAAGCATAATTTAAAAATAGCCATAAAACCCTACAGCAAAAAGGGGGTTAGCTCACAAAAACAGCTGGACACAGTGTGTTCCTGGCCATGATAGTAAGAGTGGGATAACTTTAAAAGGCTTGCTTTGGTACAGTACTGCCAAACGTGTGCCAGGAGTTATCTTCACTCTGACATATGTCCTAAGAGGTAGTTCAGTGCCCAGAAAATACTACAGGTGTATTTGCACTTATTCAAAGGACTTTCTGTTAACTTTTATGCAATATATCCTTATGTATGTGCTGTTATTCAGTTTTGGTTTTATAACTCTGTGATTTGATGAAAAGAAACTCCAAACAACAAACCCACACATAAGTATATAACTTCAGTTTTTCACAAATCTGAGACTCGGGTGCATTATTTTGAAAACTTAACAGAGTATAACTATATTTATTTTAGTTGATACCATATGGATAATGTACTACTCTATAACCTTTACTAGCTTTGTAGCTGGTTTTGGCATTGTCATTCATAAAATCAGATAAACATTCTCAAAGTGCATGAAGTGGGGTGAGTTTAAATACTGGTCTAAAATAAGTGCTTATGAAATGACCAATTTTGAGTCAGTCAAAACAGTTCTTAAGGTGCTGGAATTGACCTAAGAAAGTCAGTGGGGCACAGTAGCTGATGCCCATAAAGCTGTGACACTTTGACTCATTTTGTACTCAGTGTTTCCTTAGTTCCTTGGTAAAGAATGGAAGATGCTTTCAACCTTAAAAATATTTAACTGAAGCTAAATTCCCTTGGACTTGCAATGAGGAATGGGCTAGCAGTAGAGAGTTGTGGGTGCTTATTGCATCAGACTTGGCTTACAAAACACAGGCTTCTTTTCGTATGACGATGAGCCATAAAATTAAGGATGCTGTGCCCCAGCAGTGGGAAGTTGTAGGTGCTGTTGTCAGTATTGGTAACTCAAGATTTCTTTTAATTTATTCTTTTTATATTATGCCCCAGGTCAATAAAATGAATGGGTTGCAGGTATAAAGTTTTTATTCCATTTTAATCTACTTTTCAGTGTGAGGACAAGCTGTGAGCAGCTGTGTTCAATGTATTGCAGAGCAGTAACCTGAGTGTGGGGTTCTTATTTGCATAAGAACCATAATATTTTATACTGAACTCATTGTATTATATTATTTGAACGGATTGAATCAAAAGAGTAAACTACACTGTACATGTTGATCAGTGCCTGAACTAGTTTTTGTGTTGATGCTAATGTAGCAGTAGTTGTACTCTACAATTCTTTGAGATACTTCTTGAAATCAGACTGAGAAAGTAATAGAGGAGCCGACAAGGAGAGGTGCCATGCTTGACTTCGTGCTCAACAAGAGGGAGGGGCTTGTTGGAGATGTGATGCTCCAGAGCAGCCATGGTTGCAGCAATCATGAGATGGTCCCCAGGACAGTGAGAAGAGCGTGCAGCAAGCTCATTGCCCTGAACTTCAAGAGAGCAGACTTTGGCCTCTTCAGGAACCTGCTTAGTAAGATTCCATGGGATATAGCCCTAGAGGGCAGGGGATCCCAAGGCTGCTGGATGATGTTCAAGGATCACCTGCTACAAGCTCAGGAATGTTGCGTCCCAACTAGAAGGAAGTGCAGCAGGAGGGCCAGGAGACCTCCTTGGATGGATAAGGAGGTGCTGAGGAAAATTCAAAGGAAAAAAGAGGCTTCTAAAAGGTGGGAGTAAGGACAGGTGGTCTGGGATGAATACAGGGATGTTGTCCGGGAAGCTAGGGACCAGGTGAAGAAAGCTAAGGCCCAGTTAGAATTGAACTTGGCTAGGGATGTTAAGGATAACAGGAAGGGATTCTATAGGTGCGTAGCAAATAAAAGACAGACTAGGGACAATGTAGGCTGCCTCCAAAACCTACCAGGAGAACTGGCTACGCAGGATTTGGAGACGGCTGAGGTTCTAAATTACTTCTTTGCCTCGATCTTAACTGGAAAAGGCTCTGACCAAACCACCTAAGTCTTAGAAGGCAGATGCAGGGACTGTGAGAATGATGATCCTAGGCCTACTGTAGGAGGGGATATGGTTCGAGACCATCTTAAGAACCTGAACGTGCACAAGTCCACGGGACCTGATGAAATCCATCCGCAGATCCTGAAGGAGCTGGCAAATGAAGTTGCTAAGCCACTGTCCATCATATTTGAAAAATCATGGCAGTCAGGTGAAGTTCCCAATGACTGAAAAAAAGGAAATATAACTCCCATTTTCAAGAAGGGGAAAATGGATCACACAGGGAATTACAGAGCAGTCAGTCTCACCTCTGTGCCTGGTAAAATCTTGGAGCAAATTCTCCTGGAAGGCATGCTAAGGCACATGAAAAACAACAAGGTGCTTGGTGACAGCCAGCATGGCTTCACTAGGGGGAAATCCTGCCTGACCAATTTGGTGGCCTTCTATGATGGGGCTACGGAACTGATGGACAGGGGTAGAGCAGTTGATGTCATCTACCTGGACTTGTGCAAAGTGTTCAACACTGTCCCACACGACATCCTTGTCTCTAAATTGGAGAGACATCAATTTGATAGGTGGACCACTCGGTGGATGAAGAACTGGTTGGATGGCCGCACCCAAAGAGTTGTGGTCAATGGCTGGAGGCCAGCAATGAGTGGTGTCCCTCAGGGATCGGTGTTGGGACCGGTCTTGTTCAACATCTTTGTTGCTGACATGGACAGTGGGATTGAGTGCGCCCTCAGCAAGTTTGCCGATGACACCAAACTGTGCGGTTTGGTGGATGTGCTGGAGGGAAGGAATGCCATCCAGAGGGACCTTGACACGCATGTGAGGTGGGCTGATGCCAACCTCATGAAGTTAACCATGGCAAGTGCAAGGTCCTGAAACTGGGTTGGAGCAATCCCAGGCACAGCTACAGGTTGGGCAGAGAATTCAGAGCAGCCCTGTGGAGAAGGACTCAGGGGTGGTGGTCAGTGAGAAAATGAACATGAGTTGACTGCAGTGTGCGCTTGCAGCCCAGAAAGGCAACCGTATCCTGGGCTGCATCAAAAGGAGTGTGACCAGCAGTCAAAGGAGGTGATCCTGCCCCTCTACTCTGCTCTCATGAGACCTCACCTGGAGTATTGTGTGCAGTTCTGTTGTCCTCAACATAAAAACGACATGGAAGTGTTGGAAGAAGTCCAGAGGAGGACCATGAGGATGATCAGGGGACTGGAGCATCTCCCATACGAAGACAGGTTGAGAGAGTTGGGGCTGTTCAGCCTGGGGAAGAGAAGGCTGCATGGAGACCTCATAGCAGCCTTCCAGTATCTGAAGGGGGGGCCTATAGGGGTGCAGGGGAAGGACTCTTCACTAGGGACTGTAGTGGCAGGACAAGGGGTAACAGATTAAAACTTAACCAGGGGAGGTTTAAATTGGATGTAAGGAGGAACTTCTTTGCTGTGAGGCTGGTGAGGCACTGGAATGGGTTGCCCAAAGAAGTTGTAAATGCTCCATCCCTTGCAGTGTTGAAGGCTAGGTTGGATGAAGCCTTGGGTGGCATGGTTTAGTGTGAGGTGTCCCTGCCCATGGCAGGGGGGGTGGAACTAGATGATCTTAAGGTCCTTTCCAACTCTAACTATTCTATGATTCTATAATTTGGAGATTTTTGATGATTGAAAGTTCTAGTATTGTAGGAAATTATGTTCCTTGTGATGATTTAAAGAACAGCTTCCCTAAAAAAACTAAACAGAATTAATTTTACTGTGTAGAGAAGAATCCCTCATTAAATGATGCCAGTACGCTGATCATAGCATGTACACTCTTTGGCGTGGCTTTTGTGATAAGTGTATCAGAAATAAAAATCTGCTGAAGTTATTCAGGGTATGATTCTTACTTGAAAAATACAACTTAGGAAAAAAGGAAAAAAGAAATCTTACCTTACAATGAATCAATGAATTAATGATCTTTGATGAATCTTTGCTGTTGGGTAAGATGTTCAATAAATTTCAGCCAGCTGGCTTAAGTCCTTGTCAGAATACACTTGTCCTGAGGATGGTTAGTCTTTTTGATGATTAGTTCACTGCACTGAGCCTCACCTTTTCCTGATGTATATAACAGGGTGCTTATATATTCACAAATCTTATACAAATACATGCAGTTCTAGAGCCTTTTCAAGCGTTCCCATTATCAGTGTTTTATGATTTGCTTTACATTAAAGGTTTCCTACTTGATGTAGTTTTAGCCTATAAATATTAATTTTGATGACAAAATAGTCAGATTAGGTAATGTGAAACAAACATATAATTTTTGGAGACCTGCTGGATTTCAGATGAGTTTTTAGGAACACTATATAGTGGTCTTTAGGAACTGAATCTATCACAGTTGCTTACAGTCGCACAACTGCCAGTGTCTGATACTTCTGATCAGTTGGGCAATGCTGTATGAATGGAAATAGTTTCTTTTCCTTTTTCTTCATTGAAAAAAGTCCTTTGCTGTCAGCAAATATGTTATACTCTGCCAAGTGAAATAGTGCATGAAATTCTGCTCTCTTTTTTAAGGAAGAAGTTTCATGTGGTTTCCATGATTGAACATTAAAGTACTAAAGTTTCATTCAACCTAATTATATTTTTCATCTTTACTGGAATTAGTGATCAGAAAATTATTCTGACCTTAAGGAAAATAATCTAGCTATTATAGATGCTTGATAGCCAGTCTCTCTACTTAAATTTAATTCAAGGTATGATAAAATTATTTCTTAGTAATTTTTGAAATAGGAAATGTGCTTTTAATGCTTCGTTAATTTTCCACACTGGTTTTGAAGCTTCTCAGTTTATTTTTGTAAAAATAAACATGGATGTCCTAAGAGTTAGCATGTGGGTCACATCTTTTGCCATACTTAATAACTGCCTTTTGAAAATTAGGTACATCAGATGTCCCTAGACAAAATATGATCTCACAGGAATAGTTAGCCATTCCTTGGAAATAATTATTTCTTATTGAAAAATAAACATCATAGTGCATTTAGTCCAATAATAATAATAATTTGGATCCTTCCATGAGCATGTGATACTGTTTTTCTCTTTTCTTGGTCTCCTCTTCTGGACCATGTCTGTAGAGAAGTATTTATAATAGACATTGAGAAATTGTTGTTGTTTGCTATTAAGAGCTCAGTAAAAAACCCTGTAAATTGGATTTTGTTCTAAAAGAATGTGTTTGTTTCGAGAGGTTTTCTTCTTTCTGTAGATTACTTGACAGTGTGTTTTTCACACTGAGGTAACTAACTAAATGGAGAAAAGGAAAGAAAAATTATTCCAGGGTTTCATACAAGAAGATTTTTTCCTCTTTGGGCAGGGGCAGATGATCCACAAGCAGTCGTCTTGTAAGAAGTTACCCTCCCTCTTTGTAACTGATACATGACTGCACCTCATTTAGTGGAAATGGGAAGTAAAATGGATTTGCTTAAATTAGCTCTGTTAGCTGTGTGTGACCTTCATCAGGAATGAAGCTAACCTATTTTACTTTGTATTTCTGTGACCTAGAAGTGTTTCCTGAGCAGCTGCAGAGTTTCAGGCAAGCATTAGTACCTCCAGGATTAAAACGGTGGCATCTGAAGGAATGCTAGCTGCACTGTGTGCTGTCACCTAATGTTAGAACAAGTCCAGAGGAGGCCATGAAGATGATCAGAGGGCTTGAGCACCTCTCCTTGAAGACAGGCTGAGAGAGTTGGGTTTGTTAAGCTGGAGGAGGCTCTGGGAGACCTTATAACAGTCTTCCAGTATCTAAAGGGGAGCTATAAGAAATCTGGAGAGGCACTTTTTTATAATGGCCTTTCCAGATTAGTGACAAGACAATGGGAAATGGCTTTAAAATGAAAGAGGGTAGGTTAGATATTAGGAACAAATTCTTTACTGTGAGGGTGGTGAGACACTGGCACAGATTGCCCAGAGAAGCTGTGGATGCCTCATAACTGGCAGTGTTCAAGACCAGGTTGGATGGAGCTTTGAGCAAATGGAAGGTGTCCCTGCCCACAACACAGGGGTTGGAACTAGCTGAACTTTAAGGTCCCATCTGACCCAAACCATTCTATGATTTTATGCTGTTTGAACATTGCTTGTAGGCATGCAATAAACCTAGCGGTGAAGACAAAGACTGCTTCCATGGCGTTCACTCTGGCACTGTCTGTCTGCAGCCGCTGCTCCTCAGGTTGACCACTGGTCTCAGGTGTTAATATTTGCACAGTTCTCATTTCAGTATGCTGAGTGACTTAGGCTATTATGGGCTGAAAGACAAGTGCCAGAAATTGCAGTAAGAAAGGGTGCCTGATGCTTCCCAGTATAGGATGTTGGTTGGAGTTTTTTATAACTCTGCGAAGGCTCTGGGGCTAGGCAGTTGCATGTAGTTTAATTTGTTTCCCTGCCAAAATTATTTAGCTATCTGTAAGAATATGTAGAAAAAGTTACTTCTCTTCTTTTAAAGAACCCTTTTAGGAAATGCTCCGTGTCCCTCCCTTTAAAGCAGAGCCTAGGATTTTGATGGCAGTGTGGGAAGTACTGGAGATAGGCACTGAGGAAGAAGAGTGACTTATGAGTCATGGCTTTGCCTTTGTCAGCACTGTGAAAATCTCAGATCTAACCCAACTGTAACCTTTTAAAGAAAGCACTGTGTTCACATGCTGTCTTGAGCATGTGAGCACTGTATGGCCTGGAAGGGAAGGAGAAGGCTGAGCTGAGGGATGAAACTGATGCCTTGTACCCCAGCACGTGAGAGCCAGAGGAAGACTGGTGGGGCACTGGCATGCACAGGTCCCTGACATGGTCCTAGTCCTAAAATACTGTAGACTGTGAACAGGGGAGATGGACATGGGGCTAGAGTCGGAGTTAATATGACGATGTGCTTGGGAAAAAAAGGAGAGAAGAAGAAATGAGAGTCAAGGGGAGACTGTGGCACTGCCAGCTAAGCCTGGAATTGACAAAGCCAGGAGAGATGAAAACCTTTGGGATGGGGGTGAGAAGAGACTTGGCATGGGTGCTGAAGGTGGCAATGAAGAATTACTAGGGCTTGAATCAACATGGGCTGGAGGATATGGCTTGAGGAAAATGGGCAGAGGAGTTTGTTCTGGAAGGTCTTTTTCTGTAGAGATCTTTGAATATAAATACTCTTTGATTTCAGTAGAAGATCCTTGAATATATGTTTTTAACCATCACCTATGGCTATCCCCATGCAGAAGACTGTTTTGCATTTGCAACTGGTTTACTCCTTTGCCACAAGAGCTGCATGGTATAGCTAAAGATTTTGGTCCCACTGCTGTTTCTTGTATGTGTCTGTGACTGCATCATACAAGGTGTGAGGTGTGAATTTCTTTTTCTAGTAGTGGTAAATGCAAACTTTTTGTATTGTGCCAGTGTCCAAGTCACAGAATGTCAACACTGAGATTGTCCTTGCAGAGCAGTTTTGTTTGGCCCCTCATGAGAAAGCCTTACAATTTAATGTTATCGATCTCCTGCTGATGTGCTGTTTTTTTTTTTTTTCCCAACAGGACCCCTGCCTTTCTCCCTGCATAGGATGGACTTGCTCTGGGAATGAATCTGGTTGATGCGGTGGAGAGAGCTGTTCTCTGTAGTACCCCTGCCTCACTTCCAGCAGAAGTTGGGACACGTGTGGCAGACGAGGCAGGGGATTGCAGGAGGCAGAATCCGCTCTGGTGCTCTGCGCACCTGCATGCTGCCCTGGCTGTGCTGCAGACTTCCTAGGTGATGCTAGGTAAGTTGCTCAATCCTGGCTTTTCTCATGTCTTTGCTAACTGTATGTGTCTTGCTTTCTTGTGGATGACTTGAGATCTTTGGCTCTGATTTGGAAAAGTGCTGAGCACTGATAACTGCAAGTGAGGCAGTGGGGGTTGAGATTTGAAAGTGCTATATAAAGCACAATGCAATGCTAAGTGCTGTGAAAAAATTAGGTCTGAGTTATACCAAACTGGAGACAAAGTTGTCTTCAGAACAGGAGAATCATTGTGACCTCAAAGCTGTCACTGCTTTCCTTAAGAATTCAGGAATAATAGGAATAGTTATTCTAAGGAGTAACAGAGTAACAGTAGGACTAACCATTATGTTGCTGAAGCACTCAGCTGCACCACTGAATTCACAAAAAATTACTTGTTTCATCTTCCAAAGAAAATCTGAGTAGCTTGCAGTAAATAAGGTATTGGACCATACGCCAAATACTAAAAGTAAAACAGATTACTGTTTTGATTAGAGGTAATTCTGTATGCTGAATGAAGCAGAGGTGTTGTGGAAATGGTATGACATAACAGCAGGTATACCGTGCCAAAGAAGCAAACAAAGGCAAAGTTTAGGTTTCTCTAAAATGTACTTCTGATATTTCCTTCTGTGAATGCTTGCCTCTGCAGATTGACTTTAGTGTAGATGTTTGTATCACATAATCTGATTTGGGGTGCATGAAGCACAGCATTTTTTGATACTGTGAGATCAGATAATATATGCACATAAAACCAAAATAACATGTAAATTCATCATTCGTTGCAGGCACATGCCTCTTGTGCCTGATTACTGTATCAGATACAAAGTAGACAGTGTTTGTAATGCCCACTATCAGAATGGCTTGAGGTCAGAGTTTTATCTGCAGTTCTTCAGGCTCAGGATTTGTATTTTCCCAGTGTGATGTCTGTAGCTAGCTACAATGCTGTTGGAATCAGTAGATAACAGAGAATTTTTTGGCCAAGGCACAGTTAAGCTAAATATTGTTTTAACTTAGCTAACCTGAGTGCAAAATATCTCACATTAGATCAGATTTTATGAATTAACCAAGAGCATGTCTTTGGTGTCTAGAAACATGGTGAGCGTATTTGCCAGATAAGCTGTTACACTCTAGTGCAGAAGGGAGACAGTAAAAGCTATGAAGCTTTGATAATGGCTAAATATTATATTAAATACACAAAGCAAGAATGCATGTTCCCCTTCCAGCCTGCTTGTAGGGGATCTACTACATATGGCTCTCTGAAAGGCTGCAGCAATGCTTGAGGAGCCAAGCAGTATTTTTAAGTGCTGCTTTCTAAGAAAACCTGAGGTATTTTTGTTTGACTACTGCTGTGCAGTGTAAGTTGTGCTTTAAATCTTTCAACATAAACAAAAAAGGCGGGAGGGGGCACGGGGGAAACAATCTGTGTTTTACAAGCAGAAGTTCAAAATTGAATTATTTGCTTTACCTAGAGCATTGAAAATTATGTTGCCATTAGACTGATGCAATAGCATACATTAGGAAAGGATGGTACAATCTGCAGAGCCCGTTGGAGAACAGCACGGGACTGGAACAGCAGGGTGTCGTGGGCCTGCAGGGCAGCGCACTGGCAGAGCTACACTGGGAATATTATTGGCTAATGTAGAGAGAGGAAAGCCAAGAAAAATACAAACTGCCCTTCCTGCGTATCCCATAAAACGGGGGGCCAGGGGGAGGAGAACGACTTGTTTTATCAATGTGCCTACTTTATTTCAGTAGCACATCTAATGTGGTATGGAAAATGTTTTCTGTTATGTGAAAGAAGGAAAGAATGGAAATGGAAGCTAATTTTGACCTAGTATATGTGGAGAGCTGCTAATAATAGTGGAATTTTATTCAGCATGCTCTATTTCTACAATAGAAAAGTAAAATTCCTTTGCGTTAACTGAAACATCTGTTGAACAAATTGGTTCAGTTTCATGAGTCTGTTACTAATTCTGAGAAGTAGATGGTGTTTTAAAAAAGCAGTAGAGTTGGGGGGTTAGTGCCCATATTTATTTTCTTTTTTTTTACTATTATTAAAGTAGGTCATTTTGAAGTGTTACGTTTTCATGAATACAGTAATACTGTGGTTAATATTTCTGGTATTTCAAGCTTTACTTTCATTTTAATGAGTTTTCTTCACTGCTTTTAATCAACATTATTAATACTCTTTAAAGTCATGGGTTTCCAGCCTTTTACCAAGTTCTTAGTAATGAAGTGACTGAATAATTAAAAAAACCATAAAAGCAAAAAACTTTTGGTGCATTTCTGTGTGTATTTCCACGGTTCTGCAGTTTTTTCTACTCTGTTCTACTTACAGAGTTTGAATGTTAATAGAATTTGTATTGCCCTTACTGCTGTTTTCTCATTTGGACTAAATATTCTTTGGCTATAACTTCACAGTTGTGGGAAGAATACTGTAGGTGATGAATTGGTTTATGGCTTCACATGGTGGAAACTAAGAATGTCATAAGAGTCAATGAGATGATGTCATATGAATTAATAGAAGAAAAAGGGAGAAATTAAAAACAGTTTCTAAGATTCTGTTCCCATGCGTCAGGAATGCCTTAATTTAATCTCATACATATACATGCGTCTTAAAGCATTTCAGGTTTCTCAGGTACATCTCCTATCAATATCATCACTGAAAGGAAATCACAAGTAAGTGTAATGTTAATATGCAAATCAAATTAAGTTCTGTGTGCTTTACTGTTAAACATGCAAAATCAATGCATGTTCTTCTGTACCGAGGTGTAATATATTTGAAGGGCCATTTAAAGGGAAGAGCTGAATGTTTAATTTAGACAGGTAATATATATTTTCTTTGTAGTGCATAAATAATGTAACAAATACAAAATTGGCATTAAAGATGTATATTTAATGTGATTATAAGCTGTGGCATTTTCAGCTCTGTGGTCAGCATGTCTGTTTAGGGTAGGTTAGTGTATAAGGGATGTAAACAGAAGTTGATAATACTTTCTAGTGTTACCTTAACAGATAAATTACTTTTTATTATGGCTCTTCTTGAAGCTTTAATATATGTTAACTATGTGGTAATTCAGCTGTCTTCTTTTAAGTAGAAGGTAATGCAAGAATAAATAAGAGGGACAGCAGTGTGGAATATCATTGCTTTTGAGGGATTGCTGGGTTGAGGAGGAATGGAGATGTATAGTTGAGTTTTGTGAAGGTGCATGTGGATACTGGCAGCACAAGGAGCTGCTCCACTGCTGATAAGATGTTCCAAACTCCCCTTATGTCAGCTTTGTCCTTGGTGTAGCTTGCTGAAGTTTCAGATGACATGCATAAAATGAAGTGAGGGGGAAGTTTTGTGGTTGAAGTTCTGTGCCAAGTCCTTTTGAAGTCATATGCAGCAGCTGTGCTGTAGCTAAAGAAAGGCTTTCTTTGCCTCCATCGTAACATCTGCATGATCTTTAACAGCAGAATTGTTCCACTATGATGTATCGTTTAGCTAATCTGGGTTGCTTTCATTAAGTCTTTTTTCTATTTTGTTTTTTCCCCCTCCTTATTAGAAATGCTCACATTCCTTTTAGGAACAACTTTGCAAAGATCTGGATTTGAGTGCTTCTATGTAGAAACAGTAAGACTTCAGACAAAAAAGAAGTCAAAAGAGGAGTTGATCTTTATAGCTCAGTGAGGCTCTTGGGGAGCTTTAGACTGCACCCCATGAACTGGATTTTAGTGCGTCCTCCCTTGTTTGGAGGGCAGGGGCCGAACATGGGGCCAGTTTTTGTGGGGATGTCACAAATGTGCCATCATTGCAGCTAACCTTGGTCTGATAGCTTGCAGCCTCCCTGCTGAGGTATTGCCCCCTCTCCCTTGTGCCAGTGCCGCTGCAGCCATGACTCTGGGATGAGTTGGCTCAGGAAGCCAAACCAGTGGTGAGCTAACTGCTTTTTTGTTTGGGTTGCTTGGCTGGCTTTTCAACTCTTTGAACTTGCTAACTGCAGAATTGGACAAATGTATGCGCTGAAGATGACCTAGAAGAGGGACAGCCTCTTCTAGTTGCAGATCTGCTTGTCTGCCACTTCAAAACCGTGCCTTGACTTGAGGCAGGAAGAAGGCAACCAAGGGAAGTTTTTCTAATAAGGGCATAGCTTAGACTGTATGCCGTGTTACTTTGAAAGTTAAGTGAAAGAAATCAAATCACATGTAATTGAATTTGGAGTTTTAGCTTTAGCATTTCTTTTAGTTGGAGGTTTTTGCATAAGGACTTTTAAACTGAATCTGTATTTTATTATCTTCTAATTTGAGACTAAGAGGTTTGTAATTGTTCACTGCCTGATAGCACTGCAAAGCTGGCAAGTTCTTAAAGAGCGGGATGTAGTGGTCAGAAATAAGAGGTCGTGGTCTTGGACAGCAAAACAAAGGTAGCAGAAATGCTGTCATTTGTGTGTGGTTTTGGTGATTTTGATTGTAAATACCCTGCATTTATAGGGGGTACTTGACTGTCAAACAGTGTATCATAAACTAAATCTGGAGGAATACATTGTAAATTAAATGTGGTTGGCTTTTTTGGTAAGTAAGAATTATCACATTTTATCATTAGGAATTACTGGATATGCATTTGCTTTTCAGTTGAACAATAAAAGTCTTCGTGCTGTAATCTTTTAGGAAAATGACTGTCAATGGAAAAGCAGAGGGCTGATTTATGTAACTGTACTCATTGCAGAAGTTTGGTGTGCGAGATCCAATTAACATAAGTAGCAAAGTAAGGGAAAAGGCACAGGAAACTTACTGCTGCTTATTAGGGTTGTGAAATGGTACTTTCAAAATTATTTCTAGTTAGATAATGTTTTTCTTCAATTTATGCCAGGAGGACTGTGTTGCTCCCTGTACTCAGTATCTACAAAATTGAACATATACAAGCCACAATGAAGAATTAATACCGTACTGTGCCAAATAACAAACCTGCTATTACAAATTACTTGAAATGCTGCATATTGAGTGGAAAAAGATAGATCTGCCGATGTGTGTAATTCCTGCTTGGGGGAATGCGATGCGCCTGCCACCCTGTTTGAGTGTGACCGTGACCATGTCACCAAGGACTGAGCCTGCCCTGGGTGACAGCTGGGCATTTCAGTCTCACACATGGTAAACATATGTGTTTCCTAACGCCTAAGGAGGATGGTTAGGTCCTAGAAATAGAGGTACTTGACAGCAGCAGTCCAATATATGCAGTTTATCTGTATATTTAAAATCAGCAAAATAAGATCTTAAGACTGGTCTTCAAAACTGAGCACATTTAATGCATTCTGGTTCCAGCAATGTTACCATGAAGTAAGGGCAAGCAGCCGAGGACTTGTTTCAAAAACAGGAAGTGCCCATATTTATATAAAATTGCATAGTTTCAGCTGTCATAAATGTGGTTTCAATGCAGTTGCAGGAGTCAAGCCCAAAGTAGTTAAACCAGCTTACTTCCTCTTCCAGTCAAAGTGCAAATAGCCATATAATTAACAATCTGTGGCTCATTTTCTCTAGCTGTGTTAAGTATTCTGTTTCTCCTGTTCAGTCACCGTATAAACAGAGGGAACTTGACTTACTTAAGAACATTTTAAAACATACATATTCTGGGTCATAACCAGATCTGCAGATTCACAAAACAGGATCTTTGATTGCCCCTCGAGCTTGGCAGCAGCAATGAGACCTGTGAGTGTGGCTGGCGCACTGCCAGGCTCCTTGGAGAAGAGCGAGCCTTGCCAAGTTGGCTTCTTGCCATGGTAAACTGCATGGGGCAGCAAAACCTGCTGCAGAGCTGGTAGACAGTTCTTCTCTTTAGGGACTTCCCTTCTTACATTCCATTGCAAATTGGCTTTATTCAAAGTCTTTTATCGTTAATTTTTTGAGGACTGATTGCTCAGCTTTTTTGGACAGCTTTTTTCCCAAGTTAATTCACCCATCCTGCCTCTGAGTCTGCTCATGCACTTACCAGGGCAGAAAAGAATGAGTACAAAGGATAAGGAAGAGTTCCTCTTCTGCTCCTGTACATTCTCAGGTTGGTTCAAATATGTTTTAGGCTGCTTGGCGCTTTTGATGAGAGATGTATACATTTCATCCACAAAAAGCCTGTCATCGCTTCTCTGTCTCTGCTGATAGCAGGCACTTGAGCAGCAAATCATAGAATCACTGAATCATAAAGTGGGCTGGGTTGGAAAGCATCTTAAGATCATCTAGTTCCAACCACTCCTCCCACTGGATTAGGCTGCTCAAGGCCCTGTCCAGCCTGGCCTTGAATACCTACTGAGTATTCACCACATAATCTGCTTGCTGCGAAGAGCTGGTGAGGAGCCTTTCCATAGAAAAGGAGGTCTCCCAGGGGAGTTTCTCCAGTGAAGCTCTGCTTGGTTACTGAAGCCGCAGCACCTGCTGCATATGGTTACTGATAGTGGGTGTTTTCTTCTTTGTATCAGATCCTTGGAGAGAGGCTTTTTTTCATGTGAGAGGTAGCACAGCATTTTGCAAAGACCTGGGAGAAACATTTAGGCAGAGCTTGACAAACATTACTCTGTCCTATACATAATATGAAACATTTCCCTTCCCTACCTTTCTGTTTAAATTAACAAATAAATAGTGGAGAATATGTACTTAAGACATTATGAAATATCATATATTCATAGTTACTATCTTTTTACTTTATACAATAAAGTTAATAAACCTTAAAGGGACTATTTCATCCTGTGTTACCCAAAGTTTTCCTGTCTTCAGGAAAAGCTGGCTAACCTGCTTTGTTGTCACTGAAACAACCAGAAGAACTACACTGATGACCAGAACCTTGATTCATCTTCCAGAGTTTTAAAAGCAAAAGCAGTCTTAACAGTTGCTCTAGAAAAAACAAGATATATCTGACAGTGATTATGAAGGGAACAGAAATCAGGACAGAGTTCTGCTTCAAGCTCCCTACTGCTTTTAGCTGTCATTTAGCAGGGGAGACAAGGGAAGACCAATGGAAGTGAGAACTCCTTTGTGTCTTGTATATCAACAGTGGTGGTTTGATACCCTGAGGAGATTCACCCTAAATAAAATTTGGAAACTTCTGGACACAGCAAGGCTTGCAGCATTTTTAATTGTGTGAAAGATTCTTTCCTATCTATGTCTTCCAGTGTTTTAAGAGAACATAGAGCTTCCATTCTGAAGAAGATGGTTGCACAGCTTCTGCTGCTGCTTCTGCATACTCTGTCTCTGTGTGTGGGTAATAATTTATTAAAACATCAATATAACATTGCCTTCAGTCATTCAGAAAAGACTTATCTTAGGTGCTTGCCAGAGTTACTCATGTGTTTCTTTGCTTAGCGTGACATGGCCATATTTTCCTTCATGGCTTAGTTCCTAGCCCAAGTACAGGCGATGAAATGTGCTCACATTGCTGTGTTTTATCACTGAGTTAGGGGATTGGATGGGGTTGTGTTGTAAAAGAGGACAGTAGGGCCAGTCAGTTCGATGCAATGAATAGATTGCTCTTATTCATGGAGGAGTATGGTTCAAAGAGTGGTCTGTGGGCCAAGACCAGCTTACAGGAAATTTCCATCTGCTCAGCTTTTTATGAAAGGAGGAAGAGAGCAGCTTTACAGCAGCCAATGCTGCTCAGCAACTGGGCTGTATTGGAGGCTTACACAATCTAATTTAGGGGGCTGCCTCCAGGGTAGTGGAAGTAGGTGGAGTGGAAGGGGCCAGGTAGAAAAGCCTCCCTTGTCTCATAGTCCAGTCTTACTTCCATGATGACTTCTTGACAGTATTTCTAGGATAGCTACTTGTAGCATGTGCAGTCTGGTCATGTTGGTGACTATCCTGAAGACTAGGAAGTGAGTCTGTGAGAATTAGCTGGTGGGAGGTTCTGCATCCAACCACACAAAGACGATTGCAAACCCTTTGTAGTAAGTGACCTCTTTTAACAGAAAACCACATCCTTTAAAACAGTTCATTAAAAATGCTCTTATAAATTGCAAGCTACCATGCCATATAAAAAGCATCTTATTTACATATGAAGTAATACAGATTCAAACTTATAATTGCCATTTGAGAAGTCAAATACTAATTTTTTTAGTATTGTTTTATATTGCCTTTTAGAAGAATTTTGAAATTAGTTTGAGACTGTAACTATTAAAGCTGAAAAAATCATGGGAGGCTGGAAACCTCTGTGTGTGTGTGTGTGTGTGTGTGTGTCTTTCTCTCTCTATATATATATGTATGTACGTATACCAAAAAAGATAATGAAAAAATAAAAATGTCTGTGTACTGTTCATTGGTTTGCTGTGATAGTCTATGAAGTTTTTATTATGTGAGTGAATATGCATACTCATTACATGAGAGCATTGAATACCTTTTTATCTATACAGGTCATCCGAAACAAGTGCCTCTAACAATTATCTCCACACTTGGTTGTGTATTTTTATCATCATAAGGTTAAATACTAAATTAAGATGTAAATTTTTGGATGATTTATGATTTTTAGCTTTTGTGTTTTTTCAGTTTCACTATTTTAAGAATTTTCACACTTAGAAAACCATTAAGCTCTTGTGATAATGAAGACGGTTTGGGTGATAAATGAAATAATAGAAAAATTGTGCATGAAGTGTGCTAGCTTTAAGATCTCGATTTATTGTATTTCTCTTGGAGCTGATGATAGAAAAATCTTATTACTTTTATGTATGTGTATTTATACAAATAATCTGGATGACTTAATTCAAATACAGTTGAATAGAGGAATATATGCATTGCTGTAAAGAGTTACCACAATTAGCCTGGCCTGTAGCATGTGCAGCAGAATTGTTCTTAAAACTGAACGAAACCAATTCTCCTGCATTGCAATTCTCTCATAATTTCTCTGTGGACCTACATGACATCAAGGTACTTACAAATTCCTTTGATCCTCATTGAATGTCCTGCAAGGCTTCTGGCTCTAGCATAAAGGATCTGTTTGCTAAGGACAGATTGTTTCTCCTTATCAGGAGTGGGGCCCACATGAGTCAGCTAACCAGTTGCAAAGATCAGTGTTGAACTCTCCAAATCACAGCATTAATATAAAGAATAGTATAAATTCACGATCATTTCTAAACTTTCTAAAATCACTTCTTTTCACTGGGAGAATGAAGAGATCAGAAAATAACAGTGGTTTAGGTTGGAAGGGACCTTAAAGACATCTGGTTCCAACCCCCCTGCCATTGGCAGGGACACTTTTCACTAGAACAGGTTGCTCAAAGCCCCACCCAACCTGGCTGTCCTGGGTTCAGCAATAGCAGTTATTTTTCTCCTTCTTAGTAGCTGGTGCAGTGCTGTGTTTTCAACTTTAGTCTGGGAACACCGCTGATAACACAGCAATGTTTTTAGTTATTGCTCAGTAGCACTTACCCTGCAAGGACTTTTCAGTCTCATGCTCTGCCAGTGAGGAGGAGCACAGGAAGCTGGGAGGAGCCAGAAACAGGACACCTGACTCAAACTAGCCAAAGGGGTATTCCATACCATTGCACATGATGTCCAGTATATAAACTGGGGGGAGTTACCCAGAAAGGCAGATCAGTGCTTGGGTCAAGCTGGGTATTAGTCAGCATGTGGTGAGCAATTGTATTGTGCATCACTTGTGCTTACTGGTGGCTTTTTTTTACCCTTTCCCCATTTAGTTTTATATTCTCTCCCCTTGTTTTTTCCATTATTATTAATAATTATTTTTATTATTATTATCATAATCATTATTATTATTGGTGGTAGCAGTAGTAGTTTTGTATTGTACCTTAGTTACCGGACTGTTCTTATCTCAACCTGTGGGATTTACATTCTTTTGATTCTCCTCCCCATCCAGCTGGAGGCGGGGGATTGGGGAGGGAAGAAGAGGGGGGGAATGAGCAAGCAGCTGCATGATTCTGAGTTACCAGCTTAAACAACAACACTGGCCTTGAACAATTCCAGGGACGGGGCTGCCACAATTTCTTGAGGCCACCCCTTCCTGTGTCTTCACCCTCATAATAAAGAATCTTTCCTTATATCTGATCATCTACCTTCTTTCAGTTTAAAGCCATTCCCCCTTGTCCTGTCACTACATGCCCTTGTAAAAAGTCCCTTTCAAGATTTCTTGCACAAACTTAGGCAAATTAGCAAATGCCCTTATAGCGTTTCCATGCTACTGGATCACCTTGGGGTTTGAGTCAGGTTTCCTGAGTTCTCGGCTTCACTCCTTCAGTCTTACTGTCTCTTGCAGTTGTTTGAGGTCTGTTCCTGATGAAACTTTTCTGCCAAGGTGAAAAATTTCCCTGTGTTCAGACATGTAGGTACCTTTGTGTACTTTTAGCCTTCCTGTTTGTGTTCTTGAGGGTCAGTTCTGTTGCCTTGTTTTCTCTGTTTCTTCTTTTACACCAGGCTTTTTCACTGTTCTTCACCCATTTTGTTGCTGATAAGATCATTGGAGTGGGTAACAGTTCATAAATGCAATAAACTTTGCTGATGGATGCCAGAGTATCAGACTTGCTTTAGGAGTTGATAAGTAAAATCCTATGCCCTCTGTTGTAGAAGAGGTGAAATGATATGGACAATTTTGGCTTTGAATCTATGTTTTGATTTATTTCCTTGGCATAGTTTTTATGTGAACATATGTGTATGTGAACAAATTTCATTACCTGTTTATAAATGCTGTTATTTGATTATTCTTTGGTATATATATTACTTAACTGTTCTCAGTGGCATGAGCTTGCTTTTGTTCTCTGTTACATTTATAAAGGGTTTAGCAGCTAAGATTCAAACATGAAATGGAGCAACTTTTCATGTGAGTGATGTCTTGTGTTTATATTCTTGGAGACAGAACACACTTGCATAAATGTTAAAAAAAATTAATACCACAATTCGTTGTTTACAGTAAAATACGTGTCTATAGGAAAGTATCTCTGCATATCTCCTATTAGAAGATAAATGGGGCCTATGGGAACTGCAAGCTGTCCTGCTACCGCTGTGTGGATAATTAAAGAAGAATAATAATAATTGCTGATAGTGCACCTGGGTCTTGAGTAAGCCAGGGAGTGTTTGGGTGCAAGGTCGTCTGGGAAGCAGCCTGGGGAGTGATTGTTTATAGAATGGAATTTACAGTGACTGAAAACAGTCACTGGGAATGATGTAGTTGCCGTTTGGCTTCATGGCTTGGAACCATATCTGTATGCTATATATTACCATGCTTGAGTGAATAAAGTGGAACTAGTTGTGAAAGCAGTATGTGTGTGTGTGTATGTGTTCAGCTTCTTTCTTTACAGATGCTGCAAGGCCTGTGTTTCTGTTTTCCTTTGAAAACTGTTTAGCAAAATCTATGAGATGGATTTAAATATTGTGATAATACTTTCAGGTGATCTGTTAGTCTAGCCAGCTGGTTACTTTGGTCCATGTAAATTAGCCTTCTGTGAAATTATAATAAAGTCAAATAGTCTCCTTGTTAGCCTCATTTCCTATGGAATCAAGGCTCATGAGGTTGGACCATGCACTTGTGCACATGCGCACATGTCCCTTCATCTCCTCTTAGTAGCTTTTGAACATATTGGTGGTTTTGATCATGTTTTTTGGCACAGTGGAGGTCTCATAATTCAGACCCCACAAATTTTGTGAAAATAAGTAGCTGAGTACATGAGTGTATGAGGTGGAAGCACCTAAAGGTGTCCTGACAGAGGAAAAGGCTACAGCATAAAATAATCTTACTAGTTGCCTGGGAATCCTAGTGATGGGAAAAGAAATACTTTAAACAAATGTTCCAGCTGTGGGAAAAGCTTTGTTCAAAGCTTTCACCTTTCTAAGCACCAGTCAACCAACCAGAGGGTATAAATCTGTGGGAGACGAGTCTTAATTAATTCTGTTGTTCATGGGACTACTTGTTCCTTCGATATTTTAATAATCATAATATCAGTAGAATAAATGTTTTCATGTAATATATTTTTTCATAGTTAATTTTAAAAGTAAATATGTAGGAATATTCTTATGACAATCCTAATTTTCAGAGATAACTTTTATTTTCACTGTGAACATTAATGTAAATGTTTACAGAACATCTTCTCTTGCTATCAGGACAAACTGAGCAGTTGCTTCCCCCTACTTTTAAAATGACAGGTACAGTGAATGCTTTCCAGACCTTTTTCTGTGGTTCTGAATTGCAATTAGCTTGAAATGCTGGAGTATTTTGTGACGAGAATTCATGGCACTATAGTTGTGCTCTAAGGGAGTTAACTGGGAAGAACAAGGTCAGTTCAGTATGCATACTGAATATGGAAATAATAATAATTATAAGCTAACCAACAAGAAGAGTATTCTTAATAAAATGTGTGGGTTTTTTTTCAGTGTAATCATATGACTGTGTAATAGAAAAATTGCTTTGAGAGTGGGTCAAAGATTACATGTAGCAAAGACTTGTTTGATTGGTTATGAACAAGCAAAAATAGGTTAAACTTTTGACCCGACAGCAGCAAATGGAACTGTGTAAAGCACCTACAGATGGCAGGATTTAACATATAGTCAGTCTCTCGCTCTTTCACAGCAATTATGATCATATTACACCAGGCACAGAGGGGAAGGAGCTCTGTAACTGTAATACAGCGTGTCTTCGACAGTTTTGAATATGTAGTGGCCTGTTTTGTTTTTGTAGGATCATCAATTAGCTTAGCAGGAAGAATTTCACTTTTGTTGCTCGTGTTTGACTTGTTGAGTTCCTGACCAGCGTGCCAAGTCCATTTGGAACAATGAAAAAATCATTTAAATGGTCTGAATAATTTTCATAATTCAGACTGCAGCGGATTTATTGAAATCTTGAAAGATTCGGTGGAAGTTTTATGCTGTTGTGCTGCTGATGTGGGACTGAAGGGATGAGGATAATATGGCTTCAGAGAGAGGTCTGGGAAACGATGCTCCCAACAAGCTCCTTACATCCTTGTGTAGATTCATACATTTTTCTGGTTGAGTTCTGAGTTTGCAAAACTTAGTTTGCAAAATTTAATAGCAAAAAGAACAATCAATAAACTATTTATTTGATAATATTGTGGCATTTAGAAAATTCAGGGGCTTTCAATTTTGTTTGTACCTGTGAAATTCTTGACAAATTAGAAAAAGTGAGTCTTGTGAATAAAAGACGAATGATTGCTGGTTTTCTGTGAACTTTGTCAGTTAACAAAATCAGAAGCCCAGTTTCACTTTTGGCACAGAGTGATAGTTTTGAAGTCATCCAAGCACATTTCATGTAATTCACTGCCTTTTGGGTGTTTGTGTGGCTGTGCATTCATGTGGACTTCTCCCATGCTGAGTTTTATTTATCGCACATTGACGTATTGGCATTTGGAGAAAAAAGCCTGAATTATAGAATGTATGCTTCCTTCTAGTTGTGATCCAGGCACTATCTCCCTTTCCGTCTCTTCGCTTTGCCTTCTGGCCTGTAATCTGATGCGTGTGCCAGATGTGGGGAGGTGGAGCAGAAGCAATCCAAGCTTTTAGACCATTTCATGGAGGAGGTTATTTTATTATATCTGTGGTTTACAAAAATTTTCCTTTGGTTTTCCAGAATGGCTTCTACTGAGAGTAGAAATTGCAAGCATATGGTAATAAGCTAAATAAGATACTGAAAAATGCTTTTTGGAGGCAGAGAGCATTTTCAAATACTGATAAAATAAAGTGTGGTTGGTTGGGTTTTTTTCTCTCTAAATCATGCTGAAGCTTGCACTGTACATAGTCTGCTGGGTTTAATTCCATTTCTTTTTGGAGACAAATTGTATTCGTTTTAGCCATGCCCATACCTGCAGCAAAGAGCTGCTGATGAAAGCTTAAAGGCACTTAAACAGCTCAGTGACTGCTTCCACAGGAGTTTAATCCGGTCACACAAGATTTTGAAACCTTCCTGGTTGTTAAAATACAGTGAAATAAAAACTACTCTCCTCTGATGCCAAACAGCACACCCTGTCCTAGAGTAATTCCTTCTACAGTTTTCCAATCCTCCTCACACAAAATAAGAAAACCTACCAAAACCCCAAACTTCAAGTAATTTTAAAATACAACCTGTGCAGCCCCCTCTTTTTGCTGATGATCAGCCTGCAGATATCCAGGTTTGAGCCACACTCAAAATTTGCCTGGACCTGTTGAAGCCCCAGCTCTTCAGAGGAGGCTCATGTGTCCTGGTGCTGCCCTGTGTTCCCTACTGAGGCTGCAGGCACTACAGCCAGCCTCTTCCAGAGATAGTGGGTTGGCAGTTACCTGGCAGATCTTGATAAAACATAATTGAGTAATCTCAATCTAAACGTAATAGTGTAGTTCTTTTACTTGAGGTGGTTGTCTGTTGTGTTAATGATTCGTATGAATTAGAGCTGTTTGCATGACAACTGCTCCACCTGGAAGCAGGGGCAGTTATTGACAGCTTTCTGCCTGATAGTAATCAACTCCATAGAGGTATTCTGGATTTGTTGTAGTTGGGAGATGCAAAAGCAAAAATAACTCTGTAGAGGAAAAAAAAAAGTTCTTAATCATAGAATCATAGAATAGTTAGGGTTGGAAAGGACTTTCAAATCATCTAGTTCCAACACCCCTGCCATTAGCAGGGACACCTCACACTAAACCATGCCATGCAAGGCTTTGTCCAACCTGGCCTTGACCACTGCCAGGCATGGAGCACTCACAACTTCCTTGGGCAGCCCATTCCTGTGCCTCACCACCCTAACAGTAAAGAATATATGGAGTAGAAAGGAAAAGGAATTAAAGAGACTGGTTTCATACTTTAGGAAGACAGCAGTTTTATCCAGTTATGTTCTTCCAGATTCTTATTGAAGTACAAAAGGTATTGAAATGTTATTACTGAAATATTAGTGAAACATTATTGAAATATTATGGGATTATTCTCACAGTTTCACTGATTAAAATGGAAATCTAATTGCAGGACATGTACTTTTCACAGCTCTTTTGTAAATAATAAACTAACTAGTTTTGTATGCCAGTAACTGAAATGCCTCCAACAATTATAGTTACTCAATAAATACCCTGTATGCATCATTAAAACATAAAGCATTTTAACACATCAACCAAACTGAGAGATATATTAAGACTTTAACCAGTGACACATGCCTTATAGTCCCTGCATATTCTTTTAATTCTGATCATTATTTCTTTTCACAGTATAGCAGAGACTGTCGTGTTTCCTAGTCATTGCTGGAAATAAAATAGTTAAAATGACTGTTCTAGTATCACTCAAAGCTAAGTACGAAGGTTTCCATTATAAGTTGCACAAAAAGTTCTTATCTACTCGCTGGTAAGTAGGTGAAACACCTGTGTGCAGTATGTGTAAGCTTAGTTTCCTTTCAGTGTTATCTAAATACCTAGTTAGTTTTCCTATGTATGTGCTCTGAAAGAGTAACTGACAGAAGGTATCATTTCTTAGACTGCAATTCACATGCAGACATAAGTAAAGCATTATGTGCTCTTTCTGCTCCCAGAAGACAACTTTCAGTGCCTGCTGGAATCTTTCCTTGTCCTATATCAACTCACAGCTCACCTGTGGCAGTACTTACCTGGTCTAACTTGTGTTTGAAATTAGCGTGGCAAGAGTGAACCGTCACCTCTATACCAGTAATATTAAGCTTGCTACAAGTGAGTTATTGTCACAGGAATGTTCTGGATGTTGAGAAGTTCTTAACTTGTCATTAAACCATTGCATAATCATTACAAATAAATTAATACATAGATTAGAGTTATAGTATAATGCAGTTATTTGCATGCTGCTTAGCAAGCTAAGTGCTGGCTGTGTAACTGGACAATATAAGTAATAATTTGCTCATACAGATCTAGCTAAAGTAACGATTTTCCCTGATATTTAAGTTGCTACTGGAAGAGTAGACAAGGTACATACAGATTTACACCACAGAATACCAAAATTAAGGTGAAATATTTATTACAAGAAAATGTTGAATCTGGCTTTCTTCATTTGCAAAAGAGTTGGGAAATCTGTAGGAGTTAAGATCTTACGAAGATCACTGTTCCTGAGGTGTGTGATCTTCTGAGAGAGATTTTCTCTTCAAACGTGTACTCAGATAAGCCATGGAGATCACTGGCTTTGCACAACGTACATGACATAACAAATACCTTGGGGCGGAGTAGGGAGGGGACAGCAGCCAGGCACATTCATTTTCTGTCGACATAGGAATTGGATTGATATCTACTTTTAGCTGAAGAGGGGGAGGCAGGAGCATGATTTTTGTGCCCCCCGTTGACACAGGGGAGGTTTTGACCTCCTGACAGTCAATCCCAAGGAGCAGCAGGAGCGCTGGTAGGGTGCAGATTAGTGAAAGCTGATTGGCACTGAGCACCAGCCCTTCCCATGTTTGTAGATGTGACCACTTACAGCTAATAAGCTTATGATAATTTCTGCTTAAGCACAGGTGGTGAAAGTAGTAGTAGCAAAATAAATAAATAAATAAAAATAGATAAGGAGCTTAAATACAGGGAAGGTATGGGGCAAATGGTAGTGAAATGTGTGCTGTGTGTTGTAATTGTGATTGTCCAGGTCCTTCTGCAAGGGGGGGGTTGTGTTCATCCCAGCCCTTGATGCTGATATTCCTGTTTACACATCAGCTGTAGGGGGGTCAGAGACTGAACTCCGCCAAGAAATATTACTTATCTTTCCATTACATTAAAATATTTTTGCACTATGGCATAAATATCAAGACTTTTGACAGCTTCTTGTAAATGCTGCGTAGGAATTTTTTGATGACATATGCACATTTCATTTTACTGGCTGAAGGACACCTTTTGTGCAGAGGAATAGATTCAATTTGGTCTTCCAAATGAGTTTTTTATTTTTGAAATCTTAAAAAATTCTTTTCTCTAAACTAGACTGCTTTACTGTGGATGACTTGAATGGAAAATAGCACATGCCTCCCTGCCTACTTTTGTGTTTGTTACCTAAATTCAGCTTGGAGAGGCTTGGAAGAAGAAAAGGATTTAAAATGATTCCCTTCTAATTAATCCCAGGAAAATTCTGGCAAATCTGTCTTCTCAGTGCATTGCTGTATGTCTTTTAATTCCATTTCATTCCAATAGCATAGACAAAATATCTTGTTGTTTGGTGTTGGGTCTTCTTTCTACAGTGATACTTTGGTTTGTCAATAGCCAGGTTTATCTCATTTCAGTACACGCACAATAAGGAGTGTGTGTGATTTCGGAATTATTTTTTTTGTTGTTGTTATTATTAAAAACTTGGGTTTTGTAAAGGAAACATTCCAATGGTGGTGTTAGTTAAATCTAGCTTTGAAGTGCTGACCTTCATGAAATACTGTTTTACTACCAATTGTTACAAGCCAGTGGTGATAACAATAGTGATATTTTTTCCCCCTTTAAAATATAAATCTTTGCTTTGTTTAAACATCATGTTATTTGAACAGAGTGAGCTCCGTCTGTGGCAGATTATAGTGTGTTCTTTCTTTGGGGAAAATGAAAAAGAAACAAATGCGAGCAAAGCAAAGAAGCAACCCAAGGCTTATTTCTTTGTTATCTTTCTTGGCTAAGACAGAAGGACCTTGGTTCCTACTACTGCTGCACTTCACAGGGCAGTTGAACAGATTATTTTATGAGCTGTATGCTTCTAAATTCTCAGCAGTCTGAGACAACATAAAGACTCCATCTGAAAAGTAAAGAACATTCTGATCTTACTCCAAGAAAGCTTTTACATATAATCTTTATAGTTAAGGACATGAATGGAGCCTTGGATTTAATATTAGGTAAGACAGTTCAGAGAACTGCAAGATTAACTCTTTAATCCAAAGCATTATTACTGTGGTGTTAACTAGCAAACTGTCTTCCCACTGTGGTGCATTCTCATAAATACTCTCACATTTATGTATCAGTTTGGGGTTGCAATCAAACAGTTTTTCATACAAAACTTTTTGTGTTTTATTAAAGTATTTTTCAGCCACTTCTTAGCTTGTGGAAGACGAGGTATCTGAGATTGCCTAGAATTTTTGATGTGGCTCAGTTCTGGTTCTTACAGGTTTAGTCCTAATAGTGTATCTTCTTCTGGTAAAGTTGCTGTAAGTAGAATCACTCTTTCTGAAATGAATAATTTTCTGGTTGAAGTGTCTACAAGCTGCCATAAAATCAATATCAGAAAATAATCTGCTGAAGTACCTCTCTATGCAATTCGTGTGGTAATATACTACAACTACTACTACTTTCTTCAGGTTCAGTCTGGTATCTGATATGGTCTCCAGGAAATTCTCAGTGTGAAAGAGGACAGATTTGATCTCTGTTTAGCAGATCCTGACAGCTCTGCCCATGGAGTCAGTACCCTTTCCAGGATGTTTGCACAAGTTGATTATGGAGCATTTCTGTATTGTCCTGGTATCACATTCCTAGAGTTAGTAATTTTTTCTTTCTCCCCATGAATATGTTTAGACTTTGTATTTGAAAAAGAACTAACATCCATTGTGCTTTCTCATATGTCTTGTTGAAGTTCAAGGCAGTACCTGACTGTAAATTGCAACCTGAGTTACAAAGGTAGCATGCTCGGTATTACCCACTTATATACACCTGGCTTACTGAATGACCTTGAATAGGTCATTTTATGTCTCTGTTCATCCTGAGATCTATAAACTGCTGATAATAAAACATATATCCACCTTTGCAAAAGCTCTTTGAAATCCATGAGTAAAAGGTGTCCCATAAGGTCAAAATATGAATTATTTATTGCTACATGACATGCACAGCATGCAGACTGTACAGTTATAGAAATCCTGTCTGTTCCTTTTTCCCCTGAGAACAGAAGTCATACCTTCAGAGCTCTCCTTACAGAAGAAGTATTTGTCGAATGAAATCTGATATAACCTTTATGTGTATGAGTGTGTGATAGTACTGCAACTTTGGTATCTCCAAGGAACTGGTTTCAAGTGTTAATACCCATCTTCCTCTGACAAGCGCAAATGCAGTTTTAAAAGCAATAAACATTTTTAAAATAAAGAATGAATATGAGAAGATTAGAAAGAATAATCAGAGGTGGGGGAAATACTGGCTTTTGAACCAGGGAATTAGAATTTCATAGCATCAAAATTGTTGTAGGGTTACTACAGGGTAACAGATCCCTTGACTTCCATATAATTACTAATACTTGCTATTATCCATTTACTGATGTTTGAAATGCCAGCCATATGCTTTGAAAGAAACTGATTTTGTTTTTAGCATGTTTCCTAGGGTTTATTGTAGGCCCTATTTGCCATCCAGGTATGTAAAGCAAAGAAAACCTGTCCTCTGCTTACTATTTCTAGTATTTATTTTACTAATTTAATTGTGTATTATTCAAGATAAGAGATATATATAAATGTGCACACACACATACATATACACACACATATAGATAGAAACAAAATTATGGAAAGCAATAATAGCCATGATGCAAGACAGTTAGGACTTTATATTTCAATGTGAACATCTTCAACTGTACTTTGAAATCAGTATGCAACCAGCACAGATTTTGGAGAACTGGTATACAAGCTGAGATATGCTACTTCAGTAATTTGGTTTCTCAGTATCAGTTTTGGCCTCTGAAAGAGTTTAAGGGATGGTCTTCAGCAGAGGCATTGAAATCCAAAATCCATGACATTAGCATAAAATTGAAGTGCTAGGCTTTTAATCCAAGTCCAAATATTAGGTCAGAATTATATTCAGCTAAATCAAAGAAAGCCTTTAACTATTTGGGATGGGCCCAGACTTTATAGTACTGACAGTAGAGGCAAAAGTGTTCATGTGCAGGTTTTAAAACTCCCTTGGGGGGTAACAGACTCCTGGATAACTTTGGTTCTCTGTTGCACTATTGGATGAAGTGCAGTTTTACAGCTGAAGTCACATCTGGTTGGAAAGACTAGGGAGATGTTACTTGAAAGGAAATTGTGATGGAAAAGGGAAGCAGTGCTATGCCCCAGTAAGAGATTTTTGAGAAAATTGATCAAAGAAAAATTACTACTACATGTCTTAATGCAGTTGGTTTAGAGGATTGCACTTTAAGGCTCTAGTAAATTGTCTGGTTAAAGGGAGCCAATTGCCTGGATATATTTCTCTTCATGTTGCCTTCCATCTTGGTTCTCTTTCATTACTCTTTAGGTATCATTTTGCTTGTTCTGTATATTTATTTGATACTTTCATCTAGCACTTTTCACAGCTGTGAAGTTGAAGGACCTTGCTGCTCTGATTTTTCTTATCTGCCCAATGCTCCAATTCTGACAGTGGTTGAGGTACTGCAGGCTAAATATTAATAAAGATAATTCATCTATACAAATTATGTGTAGCATAGATATTGAGTGAGACGTATTAAAGATTGCAGGGACCCTGTGTCATGGAGGCTTCCTAAGTACTTAAAACCTAAATAGGTACTTTATCACTTCCTCTTCTTTCTCCTCATCCTTCTCAGTAACCTCCATTGTAAATACAAATATTAGTGTCAGTGTTATGTAGGGGTATAACTGTCTCAATATTCTGTTCGAGGTTTTTCCCTCTTCTATTATGAGACATTTGAACTCATAAAACAATATTGCCATCAGAGAACTTTTTTTAAAACTCTGCTTTAATAGAGAAGAGCAACACTCCTGCCAGGAGCTGTAATTTCTCTTGTATGGCCTGGTTTTTCTAAAGTTGAGGCATTTTAAAGTGATCCTCTTACCTAGTCCCCAATGTATCAGTCATTACTTCCACTAGTGGCTCTCCCCTGTTGCTCCTCTCAAAAAGCGTTCTCCCATATACCCCTCCTCAGTGCCAATTAGTATATGCCTATATATAGTATGGACAGCTAGCATATTCAGAACTGTGTTAAATTCAGAGTCTCCAGGCAGCAGGTAATTTAAGAAATTGCATCTCTCTTTGCTAATAGGGACATAGATTTGCCATCCTTTCTTGGGTTCTTTCCATGCTTTTTAAAATTTCTTTTACTTCAGATATATCTGCCTACTGGAAGGGCTTACATTTTTGGATGGTCATCACTGTATATTGCACCCACACCCATTAAGATTAAAAGAATGAAAAAGGTGGTGGGTTTTTTTTTTTTTTTCAAAGGCCTTTCAAGAAAAAAAACATCCTTCAGCTGCCCCCTAATACCCTAATTTTGTTTGAACAGTAACATCAGCAAACACTTGCAGTGTCAAACATGCTTATAAACGCCACTTTGAGAACAAAACTCCTTTTAATATTAATTAATGGCTTTTGTTCACTTAAATTTTATTGTATCCTCCCCTGGTAAACTGTTGTCTGGGAGAATAAGTGACTGTCCCTGAACCTTGTCTCTGCTGAGCTAAGTTAGAAGGAATTTCCAAAATCTGAGTAGCTGTCAGAATGTCTGAGTAGATGTTCCAAAACAACAGCATTCCAAACCCACAACTCCCAGCACATGCGTTAAAGAGAAAATCAACCTTCAATGTCCAGGGCCGTAGACAGCCTTAGCAGTCAGAGTTAGCACTGCAGTGTCATATCTAAATCAGCTGATAAAAATGCATGTCCTAGAACAAAACCACAAGATGGTCTTGAAATGTTGCTCAGCAGTTAAGGCTGTCTGGATTCCACTTGGACAATGATATTGGCCGTGCACTTGGTCCTGAAGGTAGCCCTGTGAGGCGTCCTGCTTCTCAGAGGGAGGTGCAGTTTGGAGGCACAGAGCCTCCAAACATCAGTTCTCTCCCAGTTGCTTTGGGTGTCTGTTGCCTTGCGGTTGGCTTTCTGATTTTGAAAGCCATATAAGACTTTATGACAAGATTATTTTACAGATCATCTCTCCTTTTGCTATGCTGCTGTTGAATATTCTCTATGAGGCCTTTTTGTCTTGATGTGTTGCATGCCCTGCCTATTTCTCAGTAGTTTTGGGAAAGTAATTGCACACCAGAAAGGATAGTTAATTCCAGGACTTGGCTCATCTCTTCTCAGAAGTATACCCTCTTCACTCAAGGTAAATGGCTTATACAATGTTAGTATTATTACGTTATTAACTTGCAGCTTAGAAAATGTGGGTTCTTAAGAACCTAGGACAGGCAATTTGTAAAAATCTGAATAACTCATAAATCGCATATTAAGGATGATTTGCTAAAGTTTTTTAAGAAATAGTCCTGTGAACTGTGAAGTACTGCAGTTCAAGATGAGAGAGTCATGACAACCATGTGTTTGAAAGACAAAGATGGGAGGAGTATCCTTGCCAAAAGCAAAGCATAGCAATGTGTGCTTCTAAACTTGACTTTTCTCCCCATGTAAGTGACCTTATATCATCTTGTGCTTCAGTGCAACACACTGAAGTCCATATTGTTGATATTTTTGTTAGATTGAGCTAACATTTTTTGAGATTGCTTGTGTGGAAAATTCAAAATGTTTAAACATGGTACAGGCCACTAATTTTATGCTGTGGCAAGAACTTTAGTTGGTAGCAATTGTAAAGCGTCTGCCATGTATTTACAAAGATTGTATCTGACTTTAATTTTTCATATTGATGTACAATATAACATCAATATGTGTGTGTGTGGGAGTTCTTGGGATGGGACAGGATTTGCTATATGTGCTAGAAATTTCAGATTAAAATGATTGAGCTGTATGCTCCTTCTGAGCCTTTCCCTTCAGTTGCACATGTGCACCTACCGTGCAGTTCATTTTGAGGAAAACCTATAACAAGGAGAAGTTGAAAAATAGGTTTCTGTTTTGGAATTTAGTGTCTTGAACTTTTCTCTTAAGAGTTAGCAATAGACCCAAGTCCTGATATGTTTCCTTTTTTGTCACAGACTTTGATATTCAGTACTAACCACATTGGGGGCTTTTTGAGATAGTGTAGCATTTCTGCTCAGAATTAGGTTTCTGTTAGAATATTCTATATTGTTTCTCCTGCAAATTACCTGTTGTCCTGGGTTCAGCAATTGCAGTCAGTTTTTCTGTAGTAGTCGCGAACCCTATGTAGGCACATTCACTGACTCAACCCCCACCCTTCTTGCCCTCCCCTCTTTCCTCCCCGCTCCCGGAGGAGTGGGGGGGAAGGAGAGCCGAAGGAATGCGACTCCCACGGGTTCAGATAACAACAATCCAGTAACTAAGGTATAACACAAATCAGCTATCACCANGGGGGAAGGAGAGCCGAAGGAATGCGACTCCCACGGGTTCAGATAACAACAATCCAGTAACTAAGGTATAACACAAATCACTATTGCTATCACCAATAATAATGACAAGGAAAACAAGGGAAGAGGGTACGATACCACCTGCCGAAAATGAAAAAAGTTCCCTCTCCTTCCGGGTAACTCCCAGTTACCCCCTGGGCATGACGTGCTATGGTAAGGAATACCTCTTTGGTCAGTTTGGGTTCTGTCCCTCCTTCCTCCCGGCTCCCCCTCCTCCCCAGCAGAGCATGAGACTCACAAAGTCCTTGGTCAGGGCAAACATCGCTCAGCAACAACCAAAAACATCGGCCTTATCAGCCTTGTTCCCCAGTTAAGTCAAAACACCAGCTACTAAAGAGAAGAAAAACTGACTGCAACTGCTGACCCCAGGACACCTGTATACCTAAATTTTGCTATTTCTCTATTCAGATGATTTATGTATTCATTGTCTTCCATGTTTTAGAGCTGTCATTTGTTATTGCTGGCCCTAGTAGCAAACCTGCACTTTAGTTGAATGAATAGTGAACAGGTCAGGCTTGTTGAACAAGTAACTGTCATTGGTTTAAATATTTCTTAATACCCTACATTCAGTGTTTGCCATTGTATTAGCACAGATTTATTTTTTTTTTATCTTTTACCCTCACCAAGTGAAATTTTAAGTTCTTTGATTTTCACAATTCTTCAGTTAAATCTCAGTTTTGTTGCATCAATTTCATTATAAAAAGGAGCGCACACCAATTGTCCTGATGTTGGTTTTTATTTCATATCAATGTATTTAATTATTTTATTGTAAATCAAATTAATTCCAGCTGCTGCTGCTTCTTCTTTCACTTTTGTTTTACTTGGTAGGCTGCAGTCTCTGCCTCATCAAATAATGTTATCTCTTGACAGCCCTTGTGGTTTTCCAGGAATATTTGTGCTTCAGCTCAGTAAAACAGGGATTTTTTTCATGGTTCTGACTGATACTGATAAAAACTATCACTAGAACACTTTAAAACTCTTAGTAGAAAAGCTACCTTTCTTTAGTTTCTCTTACGCACCTCATATCATCCACTGATATTATAGATGTTTAAAACTAACTAAAATCTGGAGCATGACCCTGCTTTACTGTGTACGAAATTCCAAATGGTTAAAGCAAGAGGTCAGTCCCCTGTGTTTACTGTTCATCAATGTTTACCTTCATCACTGTTCACTGTTCAGAATTTCCACTGACTTACTGCTGTTTGACATGTTAGTAAGATTTGGCTAGAGTGGATGATGCAGCATTAAATTAGCTTATTACTTACTCTCAAATTCATAAAGAGCAACTGTCCCCTTTTCAGTTTTTCCACGTGAAGCTAGTTGCAATGGGTAGCATCTTCCTTCTTCAATGAGGTCTCTTGGAGGCATGTTAAACCCCGGAATTTCAGGGTCTGCAAGCTACAGTCTCTGTTTCCTCATGTGAACTGGCTTTTCAAATGCACAGCAATGTCTGCAAGCCACTGGCAGTTAGAAGACAACTACTGAACATAAACGAGACATTAGATTTTTCTGACTTACTGGAAATGTTAACTTTCTCTTCAGAGAGGTCTAGAAGAAAAGACCCACGTGTTTGTCATCAGGTATGGTAATTTGCTGTATCCTGAACTAAAGGTAGAGGTCCTACTTGCATTAAACACAACAGCAACTTTCTGTTTCAAGGAGAACCACAGGCAACTTATCTTGCTGAGTTCACACAGCTTTGCTGTTACGGCTAGATGGAGTGTTACACTGTGCTGCCCTCCCTGGTTACCAGAGACTATGAAATTTCACTAAATGGTTTCTTCCTTAATCCTCTATCTTGATTGAGTCATATGCTGTCATTTAGAAATATGTTTGTTTCTAGCTGAGACTACATGAGAGAAAACCTACCTTATCCTTGAATGAATTAGTATGATTTAATTTTACTGTTAATAATAAACATTTTCTAGTTTGAACTCCTGTCTAATTTATATCTCAGCCATCGAATCTTGCCAGCTGTTAGTCTGCAGATTTTGGCAACCTTTTATAGAATCATAGAACAGTTAGGGTTGGGAAGGACCTTAAGATCATCTAGTTCCAACCCCCCTGCCAGAAGCAGGGACACCTCACACTAAACCATGCCATGCAAGGCTTCGTCCAACCTGGCCGTGACCACTGCCAGGGATGGAGCACTCACAACTTCCTTGGGCAACCTGTTCTAACAGGAAAGAATTTCTTCCTTATATCCAAAGTCTATCAGAAGCCTTTTCCCATGGAAATTTTTCTGTACTGGAATGAGGTGAAATAATGAGTTCAAGCTGATTTTAAAAATACATTCACTGAAAGGCACATTTTGTAGAGCTGAAAGCAATTTCTTGTAAAAACCAAAAAGAAACTAAACAAAACACCCAAACTGTCACTTTTCATAATTTAGATACGTTCTGTTAAAAATGGATGGTAGCACTAGATGTTACTGCATTTATGTAATGTGTTTTGTTAATGCAGCATTTATTTCTATGCTGTAGTATTTCCATTCTGGTTTTCTCCGGTTGCTCAACTTCCTGTGTTGGGTTCCTCTCATGTGCTCTCGGTGCAGATGGAAGCAATGCACTGTCTTGAACTTGTCTTTCTGTGGGCTGAGGCCCATCTCCATCAGAAAGCACCTTGCTGCATATAACCTATAGAGAGCACTACAAGCACCCCGAGGCAGAGACTCTGAGCAGGAGATTTGACACTTTTTCAGTTTGCAAGAGGAAAAATAGTTGAGCTATTTCAGTTGAGCTAATGGAGCTGACCATTTCCAGATTACCCTGAAAGCACTCCTTTTTCTTTTCTCATATGCCTTCTTCGTTAAAGGTAAGGGAATAAAGCATCATTTTTAAAAAAAGAAAAGGAAGGAATCACAACCAACCATTACTCAAAAATCTCAGTTAACCATAGTCATCAAACCTGTCTTAAAAAAAAAAAAAAAAAAAAAAAAAAAAAAAAAAAAAAAAAAAAAAAAAAAAAAAAAAAAAAAAAAAAAAATAAAAAAAAAAAAAGAAAGAAAAAAAGAGCTCAGTTGTCAGTGGACATGCCCACACAGAACTTAATTGCTATATATAGTGCAAACCGCAGTATTGAATTCTCCAGTTAGATATTGCAGAAACTTGCACACAGAATACTTCAAGTGGGTGGCTGGGTACACGCTTATGAGGTTATGAGAGCCTTTGTAAACTGTGTTCAAGAAGCATGGACGTTTTCATATTACAAGGGGAAGTCAGCTGTAAAATCTTGAGAGATTGGGAAAGGAGGGGGAATGTTTTCATTGCCCTCCATGGACAGAAATCACAAGGTACTTAGCACTGTAGGTATATGTATTGTGAAGATAGAGACCGGTTGTGAGAAATGACCAGTCCTCCAAATTCCAATGAAAGTATAATTCTTCTGTCCCTCAAGAGAAGATGCAAAGGTCAGAAAACCAGGAATTATCTACTTCTATATACTTACCTATCTATTGTATTTGGTTTTCCTCAACTGGCAACAGAAAAAAAATAATCTGCTTGGTTTTCAAGTAATGGTCAATTAGGAATTCCTGAACTGGTGAAAAGTTGCCAGTTTTGATGTGAAAACCCAAACAGCTTTGTTAGTGTTCAGATAGAGGAATTTTAAAAGATTGATGTAATATTTGAAAATTGTGTGCTTGCTACTACATTACTGAAATGTAACACATGAAAAATAATTGTACTTTGTTCCTGCCCTGAGCGGCAGTGTCTTTATTGTGCTTCTTGGCAGTCAGTTCTAGTAGTTTCTGCTTGTTTCTCTCTGTGCAGTGTTGAGCTTTGCCTTTCCAGTCTTTCTCACAAGCAGTACTCAAGGCTGCCTAGTCAGCTTTCCTAAAAGTTAGTGGCCTCTTGCCTTGAATAAAGGCTAGTGAGTCAGCTTTATAATCTTTCAAATACATCTTGAAGTGTCTTACTTTTCTGCAGTGTAAACAAGGGCCAGCACTAAAGCTGGCAATTATGGTATCCCTTTGAATACTCCAAACTGAAAAGACTGAACGATTATGAAGGTAGAATTTGATCATCATGGGTATGGTATAAAGGGTGAAGGAAGGGACTGAAAAATCATGCTTTGGTATTAAAGAGACTGAAAAGATATGTTGGGATTGCTCTACCGGTCCTTGCCTCAGGTGCAGATATGTTAGAAGAAGGGCAAACAACATGATCGTGTGTGTGGTATGTCTTTGCCTCTTCCCAATTCACTCTTGCCTAAGAAAAAATAAAGAAGAATAAAACACAGGCTCCAGAGAACTGTGAAATGCATGCAATGAAGGCAGTTTTCTGCTTTATCAATTTCAGTTATTTGATCATGTTAAAATACAGATTGTGAATGTTGTAATGAAGGTACAGCTTCCCTCTTGCCTACTGCAAAGCCACCTGTGTCTGGGTAAACAATAGGAAACATCAATGAAATACATTTCTGAGAGAAAACTTAGATGAACCTCTTCTGTTGTGTAAGATGTTTGTAATAGTGAAAAATCTATATTGTCAGATTAAGTTTTAAAGGTCACCTGCTCATCCCCAAATTCTGTGCACAGTTCCCGTGAACCTCTATTTAGAAGAAAACAACAATTCTGTCATTACTGCTGAAAGCCTCTAACCTCTCCCTGCTAAAAGCAAATAGCCCTTACTCCTTTGCAGATTTCCTTATTTATATTCAGACTACTGATTTCTAACAGGAATGTTTTTTCCACTCATTTCTTCTTTCCTATTTTTTTTTGTGTAGGATCAGTCTCTACACTGCAGTTGTATGTTCCCTCTTCCCCATTTGCTTTATCTGTACTCTGTTCTTCACTAAGCAATCAACTTAACAACATCTGTATACTTTCACTGCTTTCAGTCTTCAGTTCATATTTCTGTTCACATACAAGGACCCTTTTCTGTTACCTCCTTTTTACTTACACATAATTCCTTTTTAACACTGTAATTACTGTATTTGTGCTCACCATATTGTGTTGTCTTTGTATTTCTCATCTTATGATTCCTGTAAATATCAGCAGTACAGTTCTAGCTCTGGTATCTGACTTGTATGTTCCCATTTTTTAATGTTTTCCTTAGATTTGTACTTCACAAGTGATGTAATTTGTGTGTGTGTTCTTGTAAAAGCTCATTTTCCTTCTGGTGCTCTTCTATTAATATATTTTTTGAATATCAAAGATGCTGTCTCTAATCTTCACAGGTTTTCCCACATTTGTGTAATTTTCCGATTTAAATAGTACACTTGATGTACCTTCCTTCAGCTAAGGAATTAATATGGAAAGTGGAATTGACAATGTGTTTTAATAAAAAGGTAACAAAGCAGTTCATGTGCTACTGGGCTTTAAGTTACGTGTAGCTCTGCATAATGTTCATTTTCTCTATAGTGTAGTGTTTTGAAATGGAAGGGCATACTTGGGACTAGCAAAAAAAAACAGTGGTTTGTATGTTTTACTACTGAACATAGTGTATTACAGTGATGTCCTTATGGAGCCATATTACTTCCTCCTGGACTGAGGATCTTTCTCACAGATTCTCTCTGAAGCATGGAAAAGGGAGAAGTGGAAAAGAGGATTCAGGTGCTACAGAAGGAGCCCCATTCCTGTTCCGTTCTAGCTTCCCTGCAGCAGAAAGATTGTGCCTCAGCTTTGATTGTAGCCTTGGAGCAGGGATTCCCCCAGAGCCTTGGATAGGGCCACTTTCCAGAGTAAAGCTGTCCCTCGGAAGAGGAGTAAATAGAGATGGTGATGGGGCAACCCTGACAAAGATGGCGTGTACAGGACAGCTACTCTTTCCTCATAATTTCCAGTTTATCTTCCTATAAGTAAACCCTCAGTCTCTAACTTTTTCAGTGTCTGGATAAACTGTGAGTTTATAATCAGCATTGTTTTTAAGGAGAATAGCCTGGTGTACTGGGAAAAGATGGAAGTAGAAGAAGAAAGAAAGATAATTTTTTTTTCTTTCTCAGATTGGAAATGAGTAGGTACAAAGTTGTTTTTGTAGGCTTGAAAATTACTTTAAAATACTTCATCCGTAGCTTGCTTAAACAGTTTGCAAAGCCCCGTGCTGAAATGTCAGGTAGAAGGCTGCACTGTGTGCCAAGGTGACAGGGAAATAGTGTGCCAGCCCAGGAGAAAGGTTTGTTCTGCTTTCAGTCTGTGGAATACTTCAGTGAAGGAAGGACAGAGGAGAATGTTTGTCTGTATACTTTGTCTTTTAGAAGCAGGAAACCTTCTGAACAGGGCTTGGCGTTCAGGAGGGATGGGAACTCTGAAGCTGAAGCTTAGGTAGGTTTCCCCACTAGGGAGTGTATTTAAAAAATGCTTGAGGTTTTTGTCAGGATACTGAGTTCAAGCAAGATAAATGATGTTACTTCAAACAGGCGGTCTCACTGGAGGTTGTGGTGCTGGTAATTTGTTATTTGTGTTTTTACTGTATTTACAGGAGAGTTGGGTGCTGGGAGGTGTTGAACCATAGGATGTTGCTGAGAGAAAAATATTGCAGCAGAACTAAAATTACAGGCAAAAATAAAAAAAGTACTATAGGGGGAAAAGAGTAATTCTAGTATGCCAGCTATTCTGTACTGAGCATGCTTAATATTCAGTTTAGTCTCATATGACATGTTTATGATCAGTGCGTGTGCCCCAATGAAGGCACTGCCTAAAAATGCATTCGTTAATTAGTTTTGGTGCAAGAAGTAGTGAGAGCACATGTATTCCTCTTCTTCAGCGGCTGCAGAGTTTGCTTCTCGATAGAGGAACATGCAGAATGATTTCAAGCGTGCTGGATTTGGGTTTCTCCTGGAGTTGTACCCTTAAAATCAGCAGAAAGGAGGGAGGGGAGGTACTCTGTCTATTATCATCAAGCTCTGCTAATGTAGTCCGGGCACCACGTGACTGCAGAAAAGGCTATTATCTCAATGAAAAGGAAACTGCTTTTTAGAGCAGCAACAGAACAGAAGCAGGAGGAATTTTCGAGTACTCCACCATGCTGGATTGTCAAAGGGGGATCTTTCTGATCAGCAGTTAGGGAAGGATTAACGTGGCCAGTTTGTCAGCTGTCATTAGAAGCAGATGACAGAGATGATAAGCTGCTGGTGCGCACGTCCTCACTCAGCATGTGCTTTGGTTTACATCAAGACATAACACTGGTTTGGGATAATGGAGAGCTGATATTTTTAAGACTGTAAATTTACTGGTAATTATATCTTTTTTATTTTTTCTTCCTTTTTTTTTTTCTTTTATTTTTCCTTCCCCCTCCTTCCCCCCC
>NDXB01021768.1:0-17382 GCA_002631895.1 Agapornis roseicollis | reverse complement strand
CCCCCCCCCCCCCCCGCCCCTCCTCCTGCTTTTAATAAAAAGCCAATGTGATGGATGGGGAATTTATCTACATCTTGATCTGAAGACACAGAAAAACTAGTGAGATCTGCCTTCAACTGCAAAGGCTGGAAGACGACAAGGTGTGTTTCTGAAGTGCTGTGGCTTCATTGTCAGTGCTCTCTTTTTGCGTGTGCCCCTGTGTGTGCATCCTAGGTGTCTGGATGGGGGGGTGGGGGGGGGACGGACAGACAGGGAGGGGATGGACAAGGAGAGATTGTTGGTTTGGAGGAGTGGGAGAAAGAGCTAATTTCTTTTGAGCAACATAGTTTAAAGGTAATGTTTCTAAACAACAAATACAAAGAAATAACGTAAATTGGATTCTCTGGTTTCTGTAGTTTCCCTCTTTTTTTATGGCTACAGGTGTACTTGTGGTTGCCTGTGACAGTTTTATGGGTTTATGAGGCTAAATATATCTGAGTCAGTGCACAGGAAATATTTTTGTAAGCAAGTTTTCTGGCATCCAGAATAACACACAAACCCATCTATATTTTCCCATTGTCAAGAGGAGGTGGAGCCTGAGAGTGTCTTTTTCATTGCAGTAATTACTATTAAATATTCAGTAATTTCTATGCATGTGAAAAAGTACAGACTAAGTCAAACTGAGACATTTTTGCAATAAAGATTTCTCTTTCTGACCAAGAGCTTAAGACAAAACACACTGAAACATTTATAGTCGTTATATAACTTTCTCTATCCCCCAGTCTTAATAGTTTTCTTTACAGGTATGTGATCCTGTAAACAGAATGGCATTCAGTTAGTCTTCAGACCTTGTATTTATCTCATGGTTATGCATGCTGATGTCATTAAGTATCTTTACCTTTCTCTTAACCTTGGGAGGGCAACATTTAATATTGCAGTTTAATTAAATAATAATATCCCTGAAAAAAGGGTATAGATAGTTACTTTTAGTCAGTGAGGATGAAGTGTCTCCCCTGCTCGGGATGTTGTTGCAGGCTTGTTGGCTTTATTTTCCTGTTGTACACAGCATTAAGCCCAGCATTGCTCTTCACCTCACAGCAATGATATTAATTCCAGGCCACCAAAATAAAAAGATAAAATGAAGTGTTTGGTTTTGCATAGGAGTGCTCATTGTCACTTCGTTGGAATTTTGCCTCCAAACTTAAGGACAGGATTGAGAAGATGCATAAACCGGATCATTACTGCAGTGCATTGTCAGTTTGCTTAAAGCATGTTTTCCTGGATTCATATTGAAATAGCAGTGGTGACTATCATGCTTAGAATCCCTTCAATAATTAACTAAATACATACAGGAAATGCCGTAGCTTATTTTATTTAGGACTTTGAAAAACTTGTGCTACTTTGAGATAGGAGGGGGGAAGGAAAATATTATTGTTTTTCAAATTAATGTAGTATGTGTTTGAAGATACTTTATGTCATACTGTGAGGGCAGAGCCAGAACCATAAACAAGTTAGTGCTATTTATTTGCTTGTTCTTTTTTGTCTAGGTTTGATTATTTTAATTGCAAAATACCTACATTTTGATACAGAGGCCTGGGGCAGGCGGTGCCATTGGGTAGAAGCTTGAGAGCCTGTCGTGTTTGCGGCACCAAACATCGAAGTCGCAAGAACAATGAAACTTCCTCTCTGCTTCTTGTGTTTTCTTCCTTTATTTCGTTACAGAAGATCTAATGAGATAGTGGAGGCTGAGTAGTGCTTGCTCCAATGCACCTATGTTTGTAAAAAAATAGAATTTTGCTGCTTGTTAAGTCATTACGATTTGCCTGATGCCTTTTAGGATGCATTAAGGGGGGAGATTTGAACAAAATCAACATTTTGTGCAGCCTGTGTTCTTCAGGTGGCTCCTTGTGCTCACAAAACTCAAATTGAGGTGTTTTCTTTCAGAAGTATTTTCTTACAAAAGTACAGTATATAGCAAACATAAAACTTCAAGCTACTATCTTTGACCAGAGTCATATTGTTTGCCCACTCTTCTAAATCCTGTGTGCTACTATAGTCGACAAATGACACTGGTAATGTTCAGAAGTTTTTTTTTTTTTTTTTTTTTTTCTTTTTATTGATATAAATTTTTTGTTATTACTTCAGTAAGGTGAATTTCTTGTGCAAGGAGGGAAGACATGACTGCATTGCAAAATATACCATGGTGTAAGAAAAAAGCCTGTCTTGGAAAGTCTGAACTAGAGAAGTACTTTGAAATGTTTCATTTCACTCCAGTGTTCTTAGCATGATATTTAATAACAAATATCATTAATGTCATTAGAAAGTTAACTGGCTGGTTAGATTTTGCATTTCATCTAGTTCCATTTTATTTATTTACTTAGACTAGGGAAAAAACTGAGGAAAGGTGTGGAAACAACCTTAGTTCTCAGAATCTACTTCATTAATAAATGAAATAAATACTATAGAATTGCCCCATAATTGTAATAAGAGGGGCTAAGGAGTGGGTCTACAAGCCAAGCTGTCTGAGATGACTAAACGAAAAGACTAAGTTGATAATCACTGTACCTGAGAGGAAATCCTGGTGGAGTTGTTTTACTGCCTGCATTCCTCCTTAGCTTTCCTTACTTCCTTACCTTCACCTATGGCAGGCCTAGAAGGATGCCTGAATTGGACTAAAAATTATTATTTACTTATATTGAGCAGATAAAACTTCAGTCTCTGAAGGTTTGATTTGAAAACTTGTGTCTTTCAGAAGTAGGCAACTCTCAGCATGCAGGAGTCTGTGGCTGACCCTGTGGGTAATTTTCCTGGTAGCTGGAGTTGTACAGTAATGGATAGGGAAGGGCTGGTTGGGATATGAGGCTACAGAATGTAAGGAAGATCACAGGAGTTTGATGAAAATCCTAAATGAAGAGTCAAACCAAAAGTTTATTATAAATGCACTTAATCTGCAATGTGTGCTGTACCTGAGTCTCCTCTTTACTTTTCCTTTGTTCCTATTTCCTTTTTCCCCATGCATGCTGTCCCCAAAGAAACTTCATCAGAATACTGTAATGCTCTGATTTTCCATTCCTAATAGCATAGGCTGTTGTGATTGAGCAACGATCTAACACAAAATTGTTCATGAAGATGCTTCTGTTAGAACTGCATGGTAATAAAATTATTTTTGTTGCTTTTCCTGAAGTTTTTCCAGGTATTCAGTCCAACTAGTTTAAATGTGTGTTATTTTTGACATTGGAGCAGTGTATTGCAGGTTTCTGGTCAACTTCTATGAATGGAGTGGCTGTTTCATCCCCTCTTTAGTAATTATATTTCAAAATTAAAAATACTTGGAACATATGCTGATTCCTTCTTAACACTTGTGAGTCTTCTTTACCATAAGTGTTTTTATCATTAACACATTACAGTTTAATTTTACAAAGAAAATAAAATGGCTGATAAAGAATATTCAGCTTTAATAGTAGAGTAACTTTGTTTTCACTGGGCTGCAGGGTACAAGCATAGGTATGCCAGGCTCATGGAGTGATTTATGTCCTGGAAAAGAGAGAAGTAACAGTTTAACATCTTGTAGTCTAGGAAGAAAAAAAATTGAAGCTTTGGTGAAGTCAGTGACAAAGTTCTGATTTATTTCAGTTGAGTCCTGACTTTCTCTTACAACTCCTCAATTTTTTTCCAGAATGTCCTTTCTGCTGTTAAACGAGCACTGGTAAAGCTTGTAGGGTGTTGCCTGTAAGCATTGTAGAGGCCAAAGGTATATATGGATTTAAGAAGGAATTAGGCACAACTGAAGATTGGTTCATAGGAAGGAAGAGGGACAGCAACACCACAGCTAAGCTTGAACCACTGATTGTCAGGTATAGAAAAGGGAGATACCAGGGAGAAGCATCATTCTGCATCTGCCTTGTACTTTTTTCTGAGGCATCTGCTCTTAGCTTTAATGAGAAATTAGTCACTGTCTTTTTCATTTGACTCATATAGCCACTCTTATATATGTTATATTTGGTGATAGTCTATATTTATAAATGTATGTGTATATACATACACACTTTTGAGTGCAAAGCTTTTGTCCACAAGGTTTTATTCCTTGGGAGTTGTTTTCCTTTAAGATGTGTTAGAAATACAGTTAAACTTTCATCTTCTTTTCTTACTGCTGGTTTCAGCAAATACAATGAAGACTGACATGAAATCTGAAGTAATTAGTAATAGGTATTTATGTTCACAGATCGGTTTTTAATCTCATGGATGTATTAAGAATGTATTTGATTAGGGTGTACAGGCTACTATGGACATTTAATTTTTATCAAGTTAATGGTACTTCACGAGTGTTTGCAAGACACTTGTGTGGTCTGTGACATAATTTATTCTATTAGTTTTGATTTTTGTGCTTAGTAACAATGTACAAGCTTAGTACTCTCAATGGCTTTGCCAAGAATTTAACATACATCTAACATGCCACCTTATTAAGTACAAAACTGTAATTCTGCATGTTGGGAGATGATACAAGTATAGTAGTTTATGCTGTGTTCTCTCAAAAAGCATGTGTTAGACTGACTGATTGTTCTTCAAAATTTAATAAGAAAAAAGAATATAATTTTTTTTCACTTCCCAAGTCTTAGGCTGCTGCTCCAGCATAAATGGATGATACTGGCAGGGGTACCAGAATCAGCAGGAAGCACCTGCTGGGGAAATCTACTTGCTCATGCAAACACAGAATAGGAATAGGAGCCAAACCCCATCTAGTCTTTCCCACAACAGAAGGGACCATTTCCTTCTCACCAGGACACCCTCTAGGAGCAAGGCTGAGGCAAGCCATCTTAGGCTGAGGAGAACATGGAATTTTCTCTGTGAGATGCTCTACATGCACCTCAGAAGCAGAGTTATGAGTAAGCCAGGCACTGTGTTGAAGAGGGGCATTTGTGTGTACAATTTCAAGAAGCAGTGCAGGGTTCTGAACCTCATGTAGGCAGCAGCCACATCCCTGACTGACAGAGGATGTCAACATGAAGCTGAATTTTATCTTTACTATGAACATGGCCATTTGTGAAGCTGAGTGCTATTATTTATTTAACTTGTATATAGGTGTGTTTTGGTCTATTGTTAGCTTGCAACCTTTTGGAACAAAGAAGCTTGAATTCTTGATTCTTAAAGAGAAACTTTATTGTTAGACACTGTTAAACAAGATGCATGCTTATGAGAGTATCTCAGTATTTTAGAATTAAGTATGGAGTACATAAGCATATCTTGCAGGTATGTGTGGAGCAGGCTATTCATTTGCCACAATAACAATGTCAAAATATGTAGAAATGCTTTAGATAATGTTTAGGTATGCTTCCTGCAAGTCAGAGTTTTAATTCGGTGCTTGGCATTCAAAAGAATGGCCTGAAGTTTCAACATACTTCCTAGTAATAAGTGGTTGGGTAGAAGAGAAGTTAGTGCTGCAGCTATGTGAAAGTCAGAAACATGGGTTCAGTTTTTAATGAGGCACCAGAGAAGATACACAAAACTGGGTTTTCTGAACAGCAGCAAAAATTTTGGTAAAACCATGTTTTCAGTAACAGCATCTACTCCAGAACTGAAGGAACTTTATTTTGATGACCAGGTTAGAGCTATGAAAGGTAGCATGCAACATAAACATCTCTTGCTGAGGTTCCAGTGGAGGCTTGATTGCACATCATATCGCGCTTGTGCGTGTAGAGATGCTAAGTTGATCTTTGTAACCAGGAAGATGGACACCTCTCTAGGTGTGTGAAGTCATTGAAATCAAAATTGATAAGTGATGGAATGCAATTCAGATGTGATAGGTTTGATATCTCCATGCATTTGTTTGATACCTGTGTTACAGTATAGAACTGATACGGAAACATGATGCTGCTGTTCTTTCTGACTCACCCTCTGCTTTTTACTTTTTAGCCTTATGGATTGAAGTTTCATGATATTTTTATTAATGGAATATATTTTATCTAAAGTAACCAGACTGGTATTTGACAAGCAGTTAATTTGTATTAAATCCTAGCATAGGCATGCCCATGCAACAGAGATGTGTAAATGCCTTTATCTATTGTGATTGGTCATGTTTTTCTCACTGCTAAAATAGACATTTTGAAAATCACACTGGACTGTATGAGATTACTGGTATTCTTGGTAATCTATGGAATTATATCAGTTATGAGATTAGAAAATATTCCTGGATTTGAGTTTCTCCATGGTGCCTTATGCTTGTGAGAGCAGTTTTCAGTCTTCCCCTCTCTCTGGTCTGGTTTTCCCCATGCTCTTTGGTGGTCTCTAGAAGGGGAAATTGGTGTGGGAATTTTAGTGGACACATAAGTTTTGAAACTGATATTGGCACAGAGGATTCAGTAGAAGTTAAAATATGCTTAACTCACTGTTCCAGAAGTATCATCAACTGAAAATAAAAGCTATTTAAGTACAAATTTTCCTGTAGTATTACCCTTTCATGTGTTGTTAGATTTGCTTCGTCAGCTATGCTTTTCGCAAAGTTTTACTTTAAATCACACTAGATTTGAAATGCTAGGCTTCTAAATCAGTCTCATAAGTAAAATTGTTAATAATTGTGGGCTGCAAGAAAAATTCTAGATTAAATAAACATGTTTGGGGGGAATTTGGGCTCGTGCTTTTGCAGTGAAAATGCTTGCAGGCTTAATAGTTTTGCAGCCATAATCTGATACTTATCAAATGTAACCTAGAAGGTTAAATGGGTTTAGAATTACTTTTGTTTCTCTGGTTTTTATTGCTTTCCAATTTATCTATGCACCACAAACAAAATGACATGATAATGACTGGCATATTTACAGATAATGTTTTGGCACTGTATTTCAGTGTTTTAGTCTGGTGTTTTAAGGGGAGCTTTAGTGGTATTAAGCTGCAATTCTCTTGTCTTTGAGTATTAAGAATCTCAATAACACAAGAGAGGTAGAATCCCAAACCTGAAATTATGATAGTCTTGAGCAACTTTTTGTGGTAGGTATAGTCTACCTCCTCTTTGACAGTGTTTTGATGAAAACAGACTTTTTCCTCTTTAAAAGTGGGAATTGAGCATGCCTTAATTTATATGGTATGTAAAAAACAAACAGAAAAAAAGCTACTTTCTTCCTCTGATATTTTTTTCTCTGTTTTCTTCTTAAAGCCTAATCTTGCTATTCCTGGGCATATTAGAGGTGGCTGACGTAGCCTAATCCGTAAGCAGCTGAGTGGCTATGTTAAGAGCCTTTGCTTATGGAAATACAGAAGGTAGGAGCCATCTTACAGTGCTGGATCAGCCTGGAGGGTGTTTTGCAAAGTCTCAAGCAGGACCAGGGGTTTCTCACACTTCTGGTTTTGAGTAGTTGAGAAAACCCTTTTTCTCCTTTAAGATTTAGGTAGATATTAAAGAAAATCCTATTAAATACCACTCTGTAACACTGAACATTAATGTTAGCCATTTATTTGATTGTTACAGCATGTGTTAAAAAAGCTGCTGCCGCCCATTTGCAGCCTAATGTGTTTATTAGACGGTCTTCCCGGTGGCATCTTGAAGTGTCTTTCAGGTAAAAAATTCATGAGCATTATTGGCTTTCAGGCTACAAATGGAATATGTCATCTTCTTACTGTCTAATACACCACTCTAAAGCCATTATACAGTAGTAAGGGAAAAGATACTGTTGAGGAAGAAGGCTTTGGCTTAAATATTTGTTTATAGTCTGTTATATCTTTGTAGACTGAGCAAAAATGTGAGTAGTAGATGTTGGAGCCAGTTTTCTTTTATACATGGGCTCAGTGGCATCTGCTACTAAATTATCTTCTTAGTTCTAGTTTCTGGATTTCAAGAGTAAAATAGAATTTAGTAAATATTACCATGAATCTCATTTTAACATTACCTATAGTAGACTCTCTTTCAAATGGAATTGTATCTTCTAAGTAACAAGTGTTATTTTCAGATAGAAAAGGCTACAGGTGCATGTCAGATTTTAATGTAAATCCTTTAAAGGTGACTAGTTTTTCAGCTTGCTGCTACTACCTGCATCACAGAAACTCTGTTTTCTGTTTCCATTATCCTAAATGACTGTTGTAGGGTAGCAAAGATTTGAGGCAGTTTCATCTGTAGTGAAAGTGTTTGTTCTGTTTCAGGAAAAAAGCATATCCTTGAAGAAGTTAATTTATATCTGTAATTTGAGGTTACCCTCACCAACAAAGGTATTTGGCATCTCATTATTTTGGCAGACTGGTAGTTTGTGGTTTATCCCAATTCTGGGCATTCGGTGATGAAGAATAGGTATCGTAAGTCAGTTGTAGAACATGTAGCTTATATATGCAAAGGATGCAGGAGGATGGTTTACTATATCTTTAACTTTCTTTCCTGACAAACTTTTTAGCAGTGGATTCTTGCTTTAATTTAATTTTACCAGACACAAAGTCTTTTTTTCCCTGCTCCTTTCATTTTCCTTGCTCTTCACCTCTATTTTATTACTCCTTTCCAAACCTTTATCCATTTTTCTCTGAATTTGTTGAAATACCCACACAAAAGGAAGTTTGCACATGATGAGGCTGAGCTTTTTTGATAGCAGTGTGGTGTGTTGGGTGGGTGGGCTCAATTAACTGATTGGGAGTCTGACGGGTCTATAATGAAAAGTGCTGTGAGACAAAGCAACCCTTCCTCCTGAACTGCTGTGGCTGAACAATGAAAGGTTGGCCCTAGGCTCCAGTGGCTCCAGCCTCTGATCTAGCATCTTATCTTGCCTCTGACAGGGATTTCCTTCTGAGGCCTGGGAAAGTGGCTAGCCAATATCACGTTCTTCAAAAGAATTAAAGACTGCAGTGTATATCAATATTAAATATTTTCCAGTTCAGAAGTGGAGCCAGTGAAAAAAAAGAGTTCATGAGCTGGAAAAAATGTGAAGAATCAGAAGTTGCATGTGACTTCCAACTTTCCTCTGGCTTCTACCAGAATAAATGCTATATTGATGTACATCAGTAATTTTGAAACCGACACTGAAAGCTTCTAGTCATGGGAAATTCACAGGAAAAGACTTTGAATTATAATGGCTGCATGTTTAGTGTATAATTAACCAAAGGAATATGAGCTGTTTATATTTTTAAATTGGGTTATTAGACAAATTTTTTCCAAACTTTTCATTGACTTACAATATTTTTGGTCAATGAACAGCTTTCTTACTGTTTGCTACTCCATAAAACAGTGACTTTAATAAATCACTTCTATATTTATCAGCTGAGGCTACACCAAATGCAGGTATCAGTGTGCTGGAAGGTTGATAGTATAGTATTGCTACCTGATTGCCTGCTATATAGTATTTTACCTTCTGTTTGCTACTTTTCAGGTTGAAATAGCAGCTTTGAAGGTGTAATCCTCATTTATTCTTTAACTGCATTTGTTAGGCTTATAATAAATCTGACAGTTTAACAGGCCTTGTTTGGAAGATGGCCTGAACTGATAAGAGATAAAATGCACATTATCTTCTTCTGCATTGACTCTGGATGATTAGCTGCTTTCACTGATGCTGAGGATCAGTGCTGGAACGTTTACTCTGCATGCCTATGTTCCTATGTGGCATTTGAGGAATGGAGGACATGTTACAAATTCATGCAATGGATTTGTGCTGGATTTTTTTCTATCTGCTCCTTCATGGGGACTCTGTTTTCCTTTTTTTTTGTCTTCCATGTGTTTTATTTTTGGGTTGCATTGTTTTATTTTTTCTTCCCTTTGAAAGATGAATGTTTACTATTGCTTTATAATTAGGTTAAGTCTGTGTACTCCAACTCTGAGAGTTTGCTGGTAGAGGATGTGAAGGAGGATGTGCTGTCACAGCGAGAGCAGAAACTATTGTTTTTTTACTGATAACAAGAAAAAATGAATTTAAGCCTGTTTCAGGCTCATTTGTTTCAGTATCCCAGCATCTGGTAGAAACTGGTTAGGTCTCAATTACTGTAATTGCAATCATATAGTGTTGAAGAGTTTATTGATTTAATATTTCAGTGTTTGTGGTTTACATTTAATTATTGGAAAAAAATAGACAGTGATTTTGTCTCCAAGTATTCTGGATGATTAGACCTCTGGTAGCAAAATAGAGAAAGTAATATAATGCACTTACAGTTTAAATGTAAATTCAAAGAAAGTATTTACTTACCTGAAATGTCCTGTTGGTACAGGTCATCTGTTGGAGCCAAAAATTAGTTCGTTGGGTATTTTTAGTAATAGTAATTCCGCTTCTCTAATTATCTCCTTCCTTATGCGAAAACGTGTGGTGGGTGTATTTATCTTTCCGTTGCTTCATTGCTTCTCATTGATGCCCGGTGGAATTGAAGCTTGACGGTCATCTGAATCAGCATTAGAAATTTGGCTCTTAGTTACTCTTGTAGGTTGGTTGGTTGGTTTGGTTTGGTTTGTTGTTTTGGTTTGGTTTGGTTTTTTTTTTTTTGGTAGGACAAATGGAACAAATCCTAAATATATATTGAGAAAAATCTGGTACCAGCACTGAAGGCGAAATACTAATCCCACATTGAGATATTACATTTGTATTTGGGAGTGCAGTACAGCTTCCAGACAACTTACACAATGAAAAAGGGAGTGCCTGGACTTGCATGACACTTCATTTTGCAAGACATGCATTCAAATTCAGCTTTGTAAGACATTTTCTTTCAAACAAAAATTGGTTTAGTTCAGCATCTGACATATCATGATGCTATTTTTTTCATTAACAAGCATATGTCTCTGTTTGTCTCTCCTCAATGCAGTGATTACTCCTTGTTTTGTTTTTTACTAATGCCCAATTTGGTTAATCCTTTGCCAACTTGTTTCAGAAGACATATGGTAGAGCTGATACTACATTTCCATTTCTTCTAAAACACTAAATGAATGAACTGTGCAATTTCTTTATCTTTGTTTTTTTTTCTGGGAATTCCTGCAGAGATGTATAAAAAGATCAGAGTAGCAGGATGAATGCTGCTTTCTAATCTAAGGTAGTTCCCTATACGGGAGGTTTATTGAAGTAAAACTTTGAGCCGCTGACTTGTTATTCTACTCTTAGTGGCATCAGTTTTGAATTGTCACGTTTCCTGGAAAAATTCACATTTCAAGGTTAGGAGATGTATTTTCTGGTCTGAGAAGCTCTCTGTATGGTTCTGGAACAACTTTAAAAGTCCCTAGATTGTCTTGTTAAAATATTAATTTATTTAATGTTATGGATTTTTTTTATATTATGAAACTATTAGTGATAATGCATAACCAAGACATTTTGGGTTTGATAAATTAATATCTATGGAGGGACTTAGGGCAGAACCTAAAAATATGCAGTGTGGCTGCTCTTGACCCACAGATGTTTGTATGTATGTCTACAATTCATCTATCAATTCAATCTAAATTCATGAGGTTTTCCCCTTCTCACTTCAAAGTTTCCTGGATACCTGCTCTTAGGTACTGCGTGTGCCCAGAGGTACTTTCTTCTGAAAAATGTGGTTTTAGCTCCTTGCTTATGCCACATGAAATTTCTGGAGGTACCTAAATCCTCCAGACATCTTCATCTACTGGTATTCATCGATCTTGAATGTGAGCTAGCTTGTACATCCCCACCCCTACCCCCCCACCCCCCTTGCTTCAAAACAAAAAAAAAGCTGCTTTCTTTTTAAGAGAGATGAGGAAGCTGAAGGGTTCTTTTCTCTTTGACTCTACTTATTAGGAGTCAGTGCTGAGAAATGGGAAGTACATGTTTGCTACCCTTCTCAGTAGAAGCTACTCTTCTCTTAAGACAGTGTTTGAAGTACTTACCTGTGAATTTAGTAGTATGGTCTACACACCTAAAGGTTCCTACAGCACTGCAAGAGTTAACTGTGCCCTCTTAACTTCATGAACCTCCAGGTTTCACAAGCATTTAGCCTACTACCAAGGAGGCTGTCCTGCCTGGTGAAAATACAGGCTTGAAATCCTTCTGTGAAGAGGGAACTGAATCCATTGCTTAGTTTCTGGCTATTGTAATTGGTATGTAGCATTATGGAGGAGCAGGGCAGGAAATTATCTATGCACAGCGTATAAAAGTTGATTTCTCCTCACTTCTTCTAACTCAGGAGAAGATTTTAGTTTCTTAATCCCCAGAGTATAGAAGAACTTAACCTGTCCCAGTCAGACACATAAACCCTAGGGGAGATATTGTAGGCACATCCTCTTGATTTTAGTACTGTATACTAGATACTGCTTAGTGACTTTAATTTCTGCCTGTGAGATTTTTTTTAGATTGCATTAGTATTGTCTGTCTAGCTCCTAATGCTGGATTTTACATCTGCTCTGGAGCACCAGGTTATGGAGAGCAGAGGCTGCACAGATCTTTGAGATATGGAATGTAATTTCTAATGAAGACATAGGGGAGAGCAGAAAGCAAACATGGTAGTAGGTGGTAGATTTCCAGAAAAATTTATGATGAGTAAAAAGAAACGGGTAACTCATTCTAAGAACAAGCTGATAATGCTGCGGAAAAAAAGACGTAATGGCCTGTAAGTGCAAACAACATAAATAATTTATTTGTCTAGAACCACTTACTGTGTTTAATAAGGAGAGAAGGTACTAGTTTCATAATAATGATACCACCTTTGTTAGCTTAAATACAAAAGGCTGAAGATGTTTGTGGTGGGAGGATAGTTTTAATATGTCTTCTGAAGGCAGATACTGTAGATCTAGTGGAATTCCTACAGAATAGCATCACTGTGAATGAAAAAAATTGATACATGCATTGATGCCATATGCTGGAGAGGGACTTTTTACAAGGACATGTAATGATAGGACAAGGGGGAATTGCTTTAAACAAAAAGAGAGTAGATTTAGATTAGGTATTAAGAAAATGTTCTTTACTGGACATTGGAAAAGGTTGCCTCAAGAAGTTGTGAATGCCCCATCCCTGGAGGTGTTCGAGGCCAGGCTGGATGGGACTTTGATCAACCTCATCTAATGGAAAGTGTCCCTGCCTGTGGTAGGGGGTTGGATGGAACTACATGAGCTTTAAAATCTCTTCCAACCCAAACCATTCTATGATTCTATGATGGAGCTACCCATGAAACTTTGGTTATTGCAAAAATGCACTTCCCTTTGCAGTAACCCTGACAGAGTAGCTGGGAAAATTGTCTATGACTTTTCCTATTTGCTTTCTTGTGGAGGAACACGGAGTGTGGAGGGGTTGTTCCCCCTTAATGCTTTTCTCTGGCTTTAATTCTTAGTACTCAGGGGAAGAAGATGGAAGGTGAATGTTCAACAGATTTTCATGAATTGTTGTGCTTGCTTTTCTCAAGAAAAACAATGAATTGGTTTACATTTATCAGGTATTGCTTGGGAAACACAAGAAATTACGGGATTCCCCAGCCTTTAGGCCACCTGACCTTTAGGCGACCTTCTGAGTCTTTCTCAGAGGTCAGATGATCTCAGGAATGTACAGCTTCTTTATGCTGAATTTTTCTTACCCTGGTCAGTAAAAAATTCAGTCATTTGAACAGAGCCCTAAGAACACTTCCAGGTTTCCACTGACAGATGTGGAACTGTTGTCTCCTAACATCATCTCTTAATTACTGACAGTTTTCTTAATAGTGGCCTGCTCCTTCCTTGGAGCTCTACTTGTCATACTTGCATATTTTCATGAAAGTGAAACACATCAGATGGATGCATATTTCTACTTTTGTATTTGAATAGACATGTGAATGACTGCTGGGGCTAGAAATAAGTGAAGATACTGATTTAAGGAACAACCGGTTTCACAGGCCACACTGGAGACTGCAGTAGATGTTTCATGCTCTGCAGTAAGGTCGGTGTTGGTGTAGCACTGTGAATACCCTGACTGCATCACTGGAGAATTGCAGTGTTCTCCAGCAAGTGATGGATCTTGTGATGGCATGTCTTCCTTTTGAGAGCTCAGCTTTGCTTTACTGTGAAATCAGTGCTCTCTTCTTCTTGCAGTGGAGTGTGTATATGCATCTGGATATACATGTCCAGGTTGGATGGGCTTCAAGCAACCTGGTCTAGTTGAAAGTCTCCCTGCCCATGGCAGGGGATTTGAAACTACAATCTTTAAGGTCCTTTCTGACACAAACCATTCTATGGGTAAACTCAAGAGAGAAAAGGTATTTTCAAATAGAATCTGATTCCATCCATTCAAAGACCAGCTGGGAGCTGTGTTTCAGGCATGATCCAGTCTTTTCCATGAAACCTGAGCAGTATTTAGAAAAACAAAACAAAACCAAACCAAAAACAAACCAAAAGCCACAAAACAAAACAACAACAAAAACCCCACTTAATTTAGAAAAAAATCAGCTGGTGTTCATTTCAGAATCTGGGATGGCTCGGAGTCTTTTTTTACCTGTTCAAGTTTCAGTAAGTAGCCTTTCTCAGCATCCCTGCAGAACTGCTTGGATCATAGTCTCCAGGCTGTTTCGGCTGATATCTTCATTCAGCCAGTTCATTGGGAAAACTTAGATTTCCAGAACATCCTGTTACCAGCACACCTATTACCTGTGAACATACACAGCTGCAAGAATTTATAAATTGTCAAAAAGGAAAAGCAAAAGAGCACTGCAGTTTTAACCCACAGCAGTTCCCTCATTAAATTCAATGCATCCTGACTGGACCAGCAGAGGGAAGAGAACCGGTGGGACAGAAGTGAAGGGCTTGAAAAAGCTGGTAAACCCCCTTGTTTTGATACCTGATTTCCATTTTATGCTGGTGTGAAGTGATCGTAGAATTACAGGCTCCAGCTCTTATTTAAGCATGGTATGAATCACTTCGCTATGCCCTTTGTAATAGTGATTTCTGCCTCCAGAATATTGGTATTTATTAAAGAGTATGTAACCTGAGGCAGGCGAGTTTTGTGTATTCCTATGGTGCACAACAGGCAGCCAGGAGGAGGGCAGGATTTCCATGGGCTGTTTATTACACAAATTGTAATAAGCTTGTGTTGTTTTAACACATGGTAGCTTGACAAGTTATTTTCCTTATGAGGTAGATTATACGTACAAAATATTTATCAGCTCCTCAGTGATCTCTAGTGTTGACAGATGTTCTGTTTCTACAGTATTGCACATGTTCTTGTGCAAGCATTATCTTCTGATTTTTAACTAAAGCTGCATGTGTTACCTTTTCATGTAGCTGGTATACACATTTCATTTAATGTATTTCAATTCTGTTGTGTTTTTCTTGTTGTGTGGCAGTATGGCTTTTCTTTTGTCTTTCCTCATTCAACCTTGCAAAATTGCCATGAAAATTCAGCAACCCAGGCACAAAATGTACTTATCTGCTAGCAGCCAAAGATATAAGAACACTTTGCTTGCTCACCACGAATTTCCTTCTGAAAGAGTTTTATGTGGCATTTTGTGGTGTCATAAACACAGAGTTTTTATTGGTACCTTTCAAAAAAACCTCTATTTGAAATGATAGATTTGCTAAGTAAAAACTGAGTTGAGCATGAGAACAGAGAGCTCATGATTCTTCCACCATAATCTTTTCTTGCCTTTTCTTCTTTTTAGTTGCTGATATGTGTTCAAGATGAGTGGGATGGGAGAAAATACCTCTGACCCAACCAGAGCAGAGTCAAGAAAGCGCAAGGATCCCGATCAGCTTGGACCCAGGTTAGACCGTTTATTTCTGAAGGCACTGAAAAAGCAACACTTAAATTGTTACATGTGCACACATTTTTCAGTTAGAAAATGACAAACTTACATTCTTGCTAAGAGAAGTCAATACCAAACTACTCTGATGCAGTAATTTTGTATGGTTGTGGCTTTGGGGTAGGGGTTTATGTCTTTTATTATTATTTGGTTGGTTGGTTTGAATCCAGTGTAGTGCCAAAATACAAAATTTAGGTGACAATTTAGGAGCTATGTAAAAGTTGTTTTGGGTAATCATTGCAAGGAGTCTTCAGTCACTCATTCCAGCAGTTCTTGTTCATCATAATCAGGGACTTGAAAGATATTTTTCAGTTTTATGGCAGTTGCATTACCAATACAAACAGATTTTAAAGCTTATCCACTCATTTACCATTTCTTCTTGCAAATGTCTGTCATAATTTCTCAAGGAGGCAGAGAGTATGAATTGTTTGGTTTAACTTCTGAAGCTATTTTATTTTCTCTGTCACTATATAGTACTCCCTGGATTCTCAACACCGTGTGGAGGGATGCTTGTTAAATGTTCAAATCCCATTCCGCCAGTTAATCTTTGGTTTTGCCTTTCAAATATCAAACCTCTTTTGAAACAAAATGGTAACTGCTGGGGGTGGAGCAGGGGGAAAGGAGTGGCTTTTAATGCTTCTTTCCTTTTCTGCTTGAGAAATTTGTAAGTTAGACATCTGAATCGAGAGGGGACAGTTGTCTCTGGTTTTGTTCAACTGCTATCAAACCATTTGTAATCATCTTTGAGCTGGGCAGAAGGCAGGCATAATGACATTAAATAAAATCCTTTTCCAGCCCTAAAAGAAGCACTGAGAAACGCAATCGTGAGCAAGAGAATAAATACATAGAAGAACTTGCAGAGCTGATTTTTGCAAATTTTAATGATATTGACAACTTCAACTTTAAACCTGACAAATGTGCAATCTTGAAAGAAACTGTGAAGCAAATTCGTCAGATAAAAGAACAAGGTAAGAAGACTAATTGACTTTGAATATTTTCTATGTTGTTTATTGCTTTATTTTTGGCAAATCTGATGGTCTCTTCAGCTTTTCTTTAGCAAATTCCCAGGTTTTTCATTAATCAATAATGAAGAGTGCTGTAGTTCATATGAACAGAGTGTGGTAAGCATCTTACTCACTATTTTAAGAATAAGTCTCACAGAAATTTCAGAGCTTGCAGAGAGAGATTGAAAATCGGTCAGTCTGATGTGTGCATCTGATGGAATCAAAATGACTTGTGCTTTTACAAAAGTTAACTAGCAGATAGCATTGGTGGGAAAAAAAAGAGTACTTGCATACTCTTACGTGGATGATGAATCCATGCAAAATAGGAATGATCCAGGACAGGGGGATATGAAAGTATTCTTCATTCCCCCTTTTGCTTTCTTTTGTTGGTATGAATAGATATTGTGGACGAAATTATCTGCGTCCTTTAAATGGTGACATCATATCCTCAACTACAATAAATTTGAAACTATTCTAATCTCTAGATAGGGTCTTGTTATAAATGTAAACCAGAGAACATGACAGTTTTCCTCCTGTTCTTTGTCTAGAAGATTAGTTTTGTATTTCTTTTCTTTACATATATGTCTTATTTAAAGAAAAAAAACAAAATCATTTAGAAACTTGAAATTTTTGGAAGTGGGTTTTGTGGCACAGGTCTGTCTGGGCAGGCGTGAACAACACTGCAGGTGTTTGGGGCAGTGTCCTGGGTTCAGCAGTTGCAGTCAGTTTTTCTTCTCTTTAGTAGCTGGTGTTT
>NDXB01021766.1:0-33167 GCA_002631895.1 Agapornis roseicollis | reverse complement strand
TGAGGTCTCACGAGAGCAGAGTAGAGGGGCAGGATCACCTCCTTCAACCTGCTGGTCACGCTCACAGCCTTGAGTGGCATGGTCTTAGTGTCAAGGGGTTGGAACTGGATGATTCTAAGGTCCTTTCCAGCCCAAACCATTGTGTGCTTCTATGATTGCTGCTTGCTCTCCTCTCCCGCACTGCGTACCGACCACTCTCCTTTCTCTCCCACACCAGAACGCGTTCGTGGGCCTAACGAACCTCGGTGCCACGTGCTACGTCAACACCTTCTTGCAGATGTGGTTTCTGAATCTGGAGCTCCGGCAAGCCCTCTACTTGTGTCCTAGCACCTCCATGGCTGGAGAGGGCATCCCGAAGGACAAAGGTGGGTGGCAGCGCCTCTGCCATGCATGGGTTTGCTCATTTGCTCCCAAATTTTGCTCATCTTCTCCTGAACTTCACTCTGGGATCATGTTTTTTGGGTGAATCCATGGGTAAAGCAACAGCCGCTCATCCCATCTCCACACTGTTGGTTTTGAGTCCTTTACCTGGCTTCTGGAATGACCCAAACTTTATCTGTGTTATTTCTTCACCCTAATCTGATCTGGTTGGAAAACCTGGTTTGGGTTTGTTTCTTGCTGGGCTGCTTCCCAAAGTGTTTTCTAACTTAGTGATGGTGCGGGGAGTAGAAGCACTTGAATGGGGCCGATCTGTTTTATCATGGAACCTCATTCGTCCCATAGGAGGACAAGAATTTAGGGCCCCAGTACAACTGAGGCTCCCAGTTTCCTCCAGAGTGGACACAATGGCCTCTGGTGCCATCCTTTGTGTCTGGCACAGAGCTATAGGTGCACTCTGGATCCCACTCTTTCCACTCCTGTTTTTACGGTGTTTTTAAGCAATATCTCACCATTTGGGGTCAACAAGAAGCTGTTGCTAGGGGCTAATCTGCACATGCTGCTTGAACTCTTTGCTTACAGCTCATATGAGGCACTGTGGGATGGTTACAGTTGGGCTCAATGGTCTTAAGGGTCTTTTCCAACCAGGGAGATGATTTTCTGACCATAAGTTCTCTCATGTTTCTATGATATTTGGCTTGTGCTGTCAGCAGTGTCAGGAACTGCCTCAGTTCTTACAATATCAGGAACTGCAGTGATAGGACAAGAGATGATGGGTTTAAACTTNCTGACCATAAGTTCTCTCATGTTTCTATGATATTTGGCTTGTGCTGTCAGCAGTGTCAGGAACTGCCTCAGTTCTTACAATATCAGGAACTGCAGTGATAGGACAAGAGATGATGGGTTTAAACTTAAACAGGGAAGTTCAGGTTGGAGATAAGGCAGAAGCTCTTCCCTGTGAGGGTGCTGAGGCGCTGGCCCAGGGTGCCCAGAGAAGCTGTGGCTGCCAAATCCCTGGCAGTGTTGAAGGCCAGGTTGGACACAGGGGCTTGGAGCAAGCTGTGCCAGTGGAAGGGGTCCTTGTCCTTTCCAACCCAAACCATTCTATGATTTTAAAATGGCTTTGAGAAACCCATTTAATTTCTAATGATTAAGTTCACCCTTACAAAGAAAGGGCAGGCACTGGGCACAGCTCCCTCCAGCCTTGAACTGCTGTCTGTAACTTCTGCAATGTGCTGTTTTAATAGACTATGAGCCTCAGAGCATTTGTGAACACCTGCAGTACCTGTTTGCCCTACTGCAGAACAGCAAGCGGCGATACATCGACCCCTCTGGATTTGTCAAGGCCCTGGGCTTGGACACGGGGCAGCAGCAGGTAGGTTTAGGTAACCACCTCCTTCAGAGCAGTGTGGAACTGCCCTTTGATGTTGGTTTAGTGTCTCTAAGCTGGGGTTTACTGTTTGATGCAAGCACAGAGTGGTGCTGCAGGCTCTTCCTGTCAGTGTTGGGGCTTAGGAGATCAGAAGGAGCCCAGAGAGCAATGGGATGGGGAGCAATGGGATGGGGACAGGGAGTTTTGATAGCACCTGATAGGGAGTGCTATGAGGGTCCTTTGGCAGGAGCTTTATGGGCTGCTCCTCCCCAGGGGGGTTGAAGGGCCCTTGCAGGTGAGAAGATGTTTGTGGGGTCACCAGGAGCCAACCAAGGGGCACTGTGGGGGGCAGAGAGGGATTAGAAAGGGACAAGTGCTGCAGGTGGGGCCCATGGGGCTGTCGCTGAAGCTGGAGGGAGCTCAGGAGAAAGACACAGCTTGGACGTACACTTGGAGGAGTTCAGATGGAGACTGGGGGAGGAAGAGCCCCAGCTCCGTGTGTGTTTCCTTGGGAGGATGCAGGAAGGGAAGGAAGCAGTCATCATTGACCAGGGATAGGGAAGGACAGCCGGGAGAGGCCGAAACCTCTTGTTCTTGGAAGAGGAAAGCGAAGGAGAGCCAGGATGGGAGAGGAAGGCCCTGGGCTTTGCAGGGGGGGGATGAATCCACAAGGCAGCTTAAGACTTTTGGGGTGTTGTGTTTTACCTTCAGACCCCCACACAAGCAGGGACAGCTCATGTTGCATGTGCAGCTTTGAGACCAGGGTGGAAAGCTCTGCAGGAGGTTCCTTTCCCTTCCAAAGCCTTGTAAGGAGCTAGGGCAGGAGTCAGACTGCCTGGCCAGGAGCCAGGTTACCTCCTGCTGGGGGCCTCACGCTCCTTTGAGGCAAATTCCTCTTTTCCTTTAGTTCTCCTGACGGGTCTCTTTATCCATGCAGTGCATGCTGCAGCCTCCGTGCAGCCCCTGTGTGGGGCTCTGGGTAATTTGTAGTAAATGAACAACGGGGTTGTGCTTGGGCTCTGTGCTCTGATGGGTTGTGAAAGCACTTGAGGGTTCTTTTCCAGGACGCCCAGGAGTTTTCCAAGCTGTTCATGTCGCTGCTGGAAGATACTTTATCCAAACAAAAGAACCCAGATGTCCGAAACATAGTGCAGAAGCAGTTCTGCGGAGAGTACGCCTACGTCACGGTGTAAGTGCTGCTCTTTGGGAAGAGCCTCTCTGTAAATATTTAGATGCTTTAGAGCTAAAGGAGAGGGGGGGATAAAGCCCTTCCACCAAGCAAAGCAGGCAGGTAAGCATCTGCCAGAGCATTTTATAAGAGGTTTTTAGGTTTCCTGATGCTCTTTGTGTGGTGGTGGTGCAGTTTTGCAGCTGCCTATTAGCCTTTAATGATAATTGACCAAGTAAAGCTGCAAGGGAGTTAAGGAAATGTAAAGTCCTGCAGCTTGGGGCTTGTATTTTCCTTCCTGTGCTCTCAGAGTTGTAGATTTCAGAAATGATAGAAACTGGTGCAAGCTGGTGCTCCTGGTAAATGCTGTTACCCCGTTCACACCCTGCAGAGGTTTTGTGGTGTAGAGGTGTTAAACTTTTCCTCCTGGTTTTATAGCTCAAGGAGTATTTTACCAGTGGCTGGGGAGTTCAAACCCGAAGCACTGAACTGTCCTCATGGGGTTTTGTCTTTGTTTCTTCAATCCTAGCTGCAACCAGTGTGGCAGAGAGTCCAAACTTGTGTCTAAGTTTTACGAGCTGGAGTTAAACATCCAAGGGCACAAGCAGTTGACAGACTGCATAACGGAATTCCTTAAGGTATGAGCTCGGTGGGATTTGAGTCCTGCTATTCTTAGCAAGGTGGTTCAATTCCTTCCTTCAATTAACAGCCTTTGAGGTCAATGTTGGAGCAAAGCAACTGAGTTCTTCCAGTAAGATGCATCCAAAGGGAAATGCATTTTCTGTGCACCCAGAAAATGAAGATTGAGTAAGCAAGGGGTGGCTCTGGACCTGAGCATAAAACATGTGCACGTTGTGGCTGTAAAAAGCACTTTGAAGCCACGTGTTCAGTTCAGATCCTTTCCCTGCAGAGTTGGGAAAACATCCCCAAAGTCTGCTAGGAAATCCCTGAATGCTTTGTCATGGATAGCACCAGGAGAATGGCTACTTTTTGTGTCTTCCATAGCAGTGCTCATCTGCACAGCAACGGGAGACATTCCCAGCTCCAGAATGTGCTCTCCAAAATCCTAGGAAGGGTTGGGAATAGCTGTGGGAGCAGCTGCAAGTGCTGTTAATTCGACTTGAAAATCATCCTAGGTCTTAAGCTGGGCTCTGGCATGTTAAAGGGTTGAGGTTTGGTTCCAGTGACAATATTTAGGGCAGGACTAACATGAAGCCTCTGTGCCGGAGCTGCCTGGCTGCTGGGCAGCAGCTTCACTGGTGCACTCAGCAAACCGGTTGCTCTACTTGTGGCAGGTCTGCTATGGGAAAAGACTGGTTTGGGTATGTGCATTAAACCCTGCATTGGTGAGCTTCAGGTTGGTCTGCTCCTCCTCCAAGTGAAACTATCCATGGCCTTGTTTAGGGCAGCTGGAATTCTCCTCTGGCCTAATCCTGCTGTTGGATCTGTATAGATGTAGACAGTGACTCCTGCATGGTGGTGTCTGTGTTACTGAGCACAAGAGGCCTGGGGTTGCCAGGCAGAAATGTGGTTTTACATTAACTTGGTCCATGTGAGCTCTGAAAAGGGCAATCTGATTAATTCTTCTCCTTTTCTATGGCCCTCGTTTGGTATCAACCAACTCAGTCAAGCTTGGAGCAAACCTGGCAGCCTTGAAATGACCTCAGAACAAGGAATAGGGTCTAAAGTTGCCCTTAAAGTCAAAGCAGCCCTCTCTGGCCATGCTGAAAAGTGCTTTTTTAACCAAGAGGTTGTTTTGGAAAGCAGCTGGGTAGAGACTTCAGTGGTTAAAATAACTTCTTTGTTCTTCAGTGTTCAGCTGTGGGGTGGCATGGACTGGTTATGACTGTTGAGTGATGTGGACTGGTTGAGTTTTCGGTGATAACCTGGTCTCAAGCCCTTTCTTTCTGCTTCCTGTCCCTGCTCAGGAAGAAAAACTAGAAGGGGACAATCGTTACTTCTGTGAGACGTGTCAGAGCAAGCAGAATGCCACGAGGAAGATCAGGCTGCTGAGCCTTCCCTGCACGCTCAACCTGCAGCTCATGCGTTTCGTGTTTGACAGGTGAGCCTCTCACTGGAGTAAAACCTGGATTTCACCAGGTTCTTCTTTGGGAAGTCATCTGCTCCACTCTTCCTGCTTTAATTTGAGGATGTAGTGGTGAATGCTCTATCCCTGGCAGTGTTCAAGGCCAGGGTGGACAGGAGCTTGAAGCAAGCTGCTCTAGTGGAAGGTGTTCCTGCCCATGGCAGGGGTTGGAGCTGGATGAGCTTTAGTGTCCCTGCAACCCAAACCAGTCTGGGGTTCTATGATTCTATGATTAAGTGTGTGTGGGCTTCTTGGTGGGTTATCAGGGGAAGTTCTTTCAGAGTGTGAGCTGTTGCTGCTTTCCCTGACGTGAAGCTGTGCCTCCACACAGACAAACGGGCCATAAGAAGAAGCTGAACACCTACATCGGCTTCTCAGAGCTGCTTGACATGGAGCCTTTCATGGAACAAAAAAGTGAGTTCTGAGTGCTGTGTTTTGTTAACTTTACCCACCATCCCTCAGCACATCTCTTCTGAATCCCCTTTTCGATGGGAAATCATGTCAGGAGTTGTTGGAAGCCTGTGTTTTAAATAACTCCCTCACTAAAGTGGGTTGTGGAAGCCACAACCTACTTAGCAAGGTCTTGGAGACATTCGAGTTCAGGAGCAGTCGTTATCTGCTGCCTTGTGAAAACATGAAGCAATAGAAAGGGAGAGATCTGTGCTGTTGCATCTGGAGCACTGGATAACTGCTTTTTCCTTCCAGATGGTGTCTATGTCTACGAGCTGAGCGCTGTCCTCATCCACCGTGGTGTGAGCGCCTACTCCGGGCACTACATTGCCCATGTGAAGGACCCGCAGACTGGCGAGTGGTACAAGTTTAATGATGAAGACATAGAAAAGATGGAAGGGAAGAAACTGCAGTTGGGGATTGAGGAAGATCTAGGTAAAACCTTTAAGTTGTGAGTGCCCTTTTTAAAATCACTTTTTTCACCCAAACTACAGAGGCTGAGCACATGGAGGCCCCGTTCCTCCTAAAACAGCAGTGCTCCTCCGCGTGCTGTCACTCACCTCTTAGCAGTAACGTGGCAAACGATGCTTCTGGTAATTGCAGCCAGATTTTCTTCACCTCAGCCCTGTGTGAGTGTTTACACACACCTCGTGAGCAGCTCCTTTAGTATTTCCCTTGCCTGCCACACAGCAGATAAGGTGCTGATAACTCAGGCAGCAGTTGCCTATCGGGATGAAACAGGCATGGTGCTGCTTCCTTGGCCAGGGTGCAAAAGCAGGCGGAGGGACAGATAACAAGATTGCTTTCAATTTCCTTAACACATGATAGGTTTATTTCCATTGAAGTGTTTTGCTTGGAGGAGGTAAAGATTCTCCATTAAAACAAATCTTGATCCAAATAATGACTTGAGAGCAAAATACTGCCTTTTTGCTTTGAGGTTTTTACTTCTCTTTGGGCTCTTCTGTTCTGATGCTGCCCAGATACCAGTGTTCTCTGGATGGGATAAGGTCCTGATTCCTTGGAGAGCTTGGGCTGAGGCTGGACGTGTTGGTTTCTTGGGCTGCAGCTGATATATAGGAGTGGTTCAGCCTTCAACAGGCACTTTGAGCGCTCGAATTTGCAGTCCTTTGGTGTTCCTTAGCACAGGATACTTTGTAGTGTTGGGAAATGGGGAAGTTAATGCCAGAAATTTCCATTGTGGTGCACAAATCTGTTCCCAGAAATATTGGTCAACCAGAACACTTGTGCTTTGCTGCAGCTGGACTTGAGGAAATGTCTCCTTTCTCAAAGGACAGCTAAGTACCAGCTTAATGAAAATATTTCAGATTTAGTTGAATCATAAAATCCCGAACTGGTTTGGGTGGGAAAGAAACTTAAAGCTCATCCAGTCCAGCCTCTGCCACGGGCAGGGACCCCTTCCACTGGAGCAGCTTGCTCCAAGCCCCTGTATCCAACCTGGCCTTCAACACTGCCAGGGATGGGGCAGCCACAGCTTCTCGGGGCACCCTGTGCCAGCGCCTCAGCACCCTCACAGGGAAAAGCTTGTGCCTAAGAGCTCATCTCAGTCTCCCCTTGGGCAGGTTCAAGCCATTCCCCTTGGCCTGTCCCTACAGGCCCTTGTAAAAGGCTCCCTTTGTTGTAAAGCCTGGGTAGCAGGCATGCCTTGAGGCATTCATCTCCCTTTAGCACAGCACCTGCAGATGCCGCTGCCTTTCCAGATCTTGCCAACAAACACCTCATAGGGCCCAGAGCAGCTCCATCATCCAGTTAATGTTTGACTGCCGCTTGTTCCCGAGCAGACTGTGGACCTGGTTAGACATCTAGTGGTGTAACATGAAATAAGCCCTGAAAGGAAACACGAGCTGCTCAGCCTCTCTCTTTAACCTCCGCAGTTACCCAGCATAGCCAACTCAATGCAAATAAACCTCTGTGGCCTCAATCTTGTAAACTTATGCTGAACCAGAAGTCAGTGTTCTCGCTGAATGCTCACAGGGTAGCAGCAGAGTGTGTTTGGAAGCCTCTAGGCTGGGAGCCTTAAGATTTTGATCTGTTCTTTGCCTGCTCCAAGCAAAACCAAGGCTCTGCTTTGTTACATATGCCTGTGACAGCAGGAAGAGGTTGGGCACGTAAAGCAGAGGTCTGCTGCGGGCAGGGTCCTGCATTCCCAGATGGGAACAATTTAGAAAGCATTTGGAGAAAATGCAAATCAAAAGTGTCTAGGAAAGAGTCCTGGATGCAGTGGCGGGGGGGGGAGGCATGGGAGTTCTGCCAGAATTTGGGAAAGACAGACACCTTTCTTAGGATTTCAATGCCTTATTTAGAGTTTGGCCTATGGCAGGGTTGTTCCTCTATTGGTTTTCAATCCAAAAAGCTTGATTTTGGGATCTGCAGCTGTAGGTAAGTGCGTTTGCCTTGCCTTTGGGAGCAGCAGCTCCTGCAACGTGCCTTTGTGTCGCGCTGAAGCGACAGCTTCCGTGGCTCTTTGCTCCCTAAAAGCTTTGTCACCCGCCAGGATGACGCCTGGCTTTTCACAAACAACAACCTGTAAATAAGATTTTCTTCCCCTGGGGATTTGACTCTGAGCTTTGGTGTCGGGACAGCAGAACTTGGGGGGGAAAAGGATGTTTTTCCAAGAGCTGCTTTTGGCTCAGGGAGGTTTAACTGGGGAGAGAAAAAAAGGCTCTTGTAGGAGAGCGGTTCAGAACTGGCTCCTAATTTTAGTCCCTTTGAATTGCCCTGCCTCCAGGAATGCTGGAGGGATCTGGGGCTGTGTTTGGGATCCAATTTTGCCTCATGCCAAGCCCAGTGCTTGGCACATCAAGGCCTGGCAGGGCAGAGGGATGCCGGCTAGGTGGCAAACTCGTCCCATTCACAGAGGCTCCATGAGCGAGCTCGTGCTGTAATGGTGTTTTCCCTCTGTTCCACAGCAGAGCCATCGAAATCCCAGACTCGGAAACCCAAGTGTGGGAAGGGGACGCACTGCTCCCGGAATGCCTACATGCTGGTGTACAGGCTGCAGACCCGGGAGAAATCCCTGACAGTCGAAGTGCCAGGTGAGTGACCTGGGCCTGCCTTGGCCTCTCCAGCCCAAACTGTGATCATGGAACCCCAGCCTGGTTTGGGTTGAAGGAACCTTAAAGCTCAGGGACCCCTTCCACTGGAGCAGCTTGTTCCAAGCCCCTGTGTCCAACCTGGCCTTGAACACTGCCAGGGATGGGGCAGCCACAGCTTCTCTGGGCACCCTGGGCTAGTGCCTCAGTACCCTCACAGGGCAGAGCTTCAGCCTAAGAGCTCATCTCAGTCTCCCCTCGGGCAGGTTCAAGCCATTGCCCTTGGCCTGTCCCTACAGGCCCTTGTCCCAAGCCCCTCTCCAGGTTTCGTGCAGCCCCTTTAGGCACTGGAGCTACTCTCAGGTCTCCCCTTCAGGAGCCTTCACTTGTCCAGGCTGCCCCAGCCCAGCTCTCTCAGTCTGGCTCCAGCACAGAGGTGCTCCAGCCCTCACAGCATCTCCATGGCCTCCTCTGGCCTTGCTCCAACAGCTCCACATCCCTCTTGTACTGCTGCCCCCGAGCTGGAGCGAGGCTGCATGGGGGGTCTCCCCAGAGCACGGCAGAGGAGCAGGATTCCCTCCCTGAGGTGCTGCTCATGCTCTGGAGGTGCCACCTAATGCACGGAGGGGGTTCTGGGCTCAAGCTCTCACTGAAGCCGGATCATGGGGAGCTCCTCATTGACCAACACCCCCAAGTCCTTCTCAGGCTGCTCCATCCATTCCCCACCTGCCTGTGTTAATGCCTGTGATGCTCCAGGCAGGCCATGAGCTGGGTTTTTTCCTCCAAGGCCCTTTAGTGGCCACTGTGAGCCAGCAGAGGTGCCATAAAGCCACTTGGTGGCCATATCCTGGTGATGGAATCCTGATGATCCCACCCGTATGCTAGCTCACACCTGACTGTCTTAACCAGCAAGACAAGATGGGAAAGGGTTAGGAAGAGATCATCCCCTAGGGAGACACGTGTGGCAGCGAGAGCATTGGGATTCGCAGCCAGGAGCCTGCTTGGGTTCCTGAAGGCACAGGGGACCAGCGTGGTTAAATGTCACCAGGAGCACACGTACTGTGCTGGAGGTGAATAATCCTGATGGATGTCAGGTTTCTTGTGCTTTTGCAGAATCTTTGCCAGATTGAGCATAAATGGTGTGAAAACAAGGGGATGGGAGCCCTTAGCAGGGCTTTTGTACGAGTGCGTTCGTGTCTTGCTTCAGAATGACTGGGGGTGGCAGAAATCCCAGTGGATTTGGCCTGTGGATTTAATGATGCTTCACGTTTGCGTGCTGCTTGATTAGGAATATTAATTAGGTCCCTGGTGCTGGTAGGGTGAGGTGTGTTCACCTTCCTCCCTCTCCTGCACAGCGGAGGTGGCGTATCCCCTTCGGACCTCCGCTCTTCACATTATCTGCATGAGGATTGGATAAACCCAACAGCTTTCCCTCCCTTAACAGCACCAAACCTTTTCCAGCTCCCACCACCATTAAAACCCACCCGCTGAGCCTCACAGCTTTGGGAATTCATGCTGATCCCTGCCTCAGAGCTGCATTTCAGTCTGTTTCCTGAGCTCCTCTGCGCTCCTTTTCCTCCTACCCCTCTGCCCAAAACAATAACCCCGGCAGAAGCCTCTCCACCCTGCGCTGAATTCCTGCACAGCCCCGCGGTTGCCTTTGTTTCCCATGGAATGCTGCCAGGGAACAGGGAGCGAAGGGCAGCAGCGAGCCCTGTGGTTGTGGGGAGGTTTCATGCAACTGTAAATTTGAGGCATTTTGCTTTGATGCCGTTCAAAGCAGCTTTTCCGGGATGGGAATGTGGATGTAACTTGGCTCTGACCTCCAGGGGGTCAAGCTGGTTTGGTTTTAGTGCCTTGTATTCTCCTGAGGTGGATCTTGTGCTCTCTGGCCACACAAGCATTAAACCTTTCTGGATATATTTTAGCTCTTCAAAACACTGCTGAATAGGAGAAAGCTTCCGATAATGGAAGGGGAAAGCACTGCTTACGCCAACCCTGTGAGGGAAGTGTTTTATCTTCTTTTCCCTGCTGAGGTTTGGGGTTTTGGGGGCTTTTTCCACTGGCAACAGCAAAAATCCCCATTTTCCTCATTCTCCTATCCTTATCTCCCATCTCCTGAGGGCTTTTTGTCCTTGGGCTTGCAATGTGCTCAACCCCTCTCACTGAGTTCATTCCTACCCATGCAGCTGCATGTTGGGACAGGCTTCAGGTGTGCCAATGGGGTGAAAAGCTCTTGTTTCTCCCCTGGGAACAACAGATTCATTGCTCTTGGCAGCACAGCGGAGCTGCTCTCAGTGGGACCAAGAGGAGGAGCAGGGAGGGCCTGAAGCAGGCAGCAAAGCATCCTGCTGTGCTCCGGCTCTGCAGCTGCCCCACTGCACAGCCCCCCACTGCCAGTGCTTGGCATAGGCTTCTTTGCAAGCAAAGGGTTTCTCTTCATTGCAGCACCAACCCTGAGTAAATGATTTTCTTGGGTGCTTTGTATTGCACAGGGCACTTGCACTCAATCACCTACACCCAGAAATACTGCAGTGAGCAACATCCATGCACTTGGCCTTTGGAAAGACTTTGTGTCAGTAGCTGCGTGGGGAATTTTTAGGCTTGTTATCCCTGGGTAACCCGTCACAGGGATAATTAACATAATTGGTGTTTTCCTTGGAATGACTGGGTTTTTTTCCTCCTTTTCCCACCAGCTTTCCTGCAGGAGCTGGTAGAACGTGACAACTCCAAGTTCGAGGAGTGGTGCAACGAAATGGCCGAGATGCGCAAGCAGAGCGTGGCCAGGGGCAAAATCAAGCACGAGGAGGTGAAGGAGCTCTACGAAAGGTTACCCGCTGAAGCTGGTCTGTAAGACATTGTGGTAGTATCTTGTAGTAGACTGTTGTTAAGATTAGTGATGTTTTGTTACTAACCCACAGCTCGCTTCTGTGGCCTGGGCACTGCTGGAAGGCATTAGCCTCTTCAAGAGCAGAGTGATTGGTGCCTGTTGGTGCTGTGTGCATGCTGAGGGGTTTGTTCCCTCTCTTGGTTTTTCTGCCTTAACCTATTTTTCTCCCCTTTCTGCTCATTCTCATGGCCTCTGGTGTCATTCATTCCCTCTTGCTCCTTCCCCATCAATCTCCTGTGTGCTTCCATGCGTGCTGACTGTGTTCTTCTGCCCGGTGAGCAGCTTGTCTCAGTAGCATTGAGGCAGAAGAAAGGGCTGGTCTCAAACTGCCAGCTCATGGCAAGTTTGGGGGCTGTTGATCCGAGTGAATCAGCAGGTAACAGGGTATGGAAATGCCTGTCCTCAGGCAGGAAATGACTTGATTCAGCCCTGCTTCCAAAGCCCTGTGTCTAAGCTTTGTAGTCTACCTGATGAGTGGTAGGGGTTAAAACTTCCCTACACCTTGTGTCTTATAACCCTAGCACAAGGACTTTTATTCCCCTCCCTTGTTTTCCTCCCCCTCAAAACAAGCAGAAGGGGCACTTCCTCTGCCCATCTTCTGAAAACTCCAGGGAATTTGTCATTCAGGACTTTGAAATGAGTTGAACTGCCCAGCCTGTCGGTGTTCAGCTTTCAGTACCCATTGCTTGAGCTGGGAGCAGCTGACTCTGGGGCTCCTGTAAACATCTGCCCCTGCAATTCATGCACCAGGTTTGCCCACAGCAGGCACTTCATCTGGGGCCACGAGGCTGTCCCAGCTCCCCACAAGCCGAGCAGTGTGAAGGCACTGGTAAATCAGAGCTGTGGTGGAGGTAGGAACGTGCCGTGAGTCACTGCTCCAAAGGAGCAGTGAGCCCAGCCCTGCTGTGCTTGCTCTCCCCTTGAGCAGCAGCAGCAGGGTTTGCTCGCAGCGCTTCTAATAAAGCTCCAAAGGATGGCTTTACAAGTGCGGGCAGAGCTCCTCTGCCCCACTCTGAAGATGACAAGACTCTAAGGTCACCCATTCCCTGCTGCAGGGCACGTCCCGGCCACAGCAGCTCGCTAGCACAGCTGGAGGCAGTGTTATTCCAGAGCTACTCTGGGCGCAATCCCATGGGAGCTGGGGACTCTCTCTCTGCAGCTGTACAGACATGGTTGCTGCCAGCATTGTGGAACCTGCCCCAGAAAAAGGGACTTTCTGGGGGAGGCACTTTGATCCCAAAGTAGCAAAGCAGCTCTGACAGCGCTGCAATTCTCTGGAGGTCATGGCTGTGTGGCTGGCATTGCGTAAGATGGGAATACTGCTGGGATGTGCTGCAGAGGAGCAGGGTTTGAAGCCCGGCTTCGCAAAGAGCCGAGGCAGGCTGGAAGACAGAGTGTTTTCCTGTAGCTTCTCTGTTGCTCCTTTGTTCAAAACGTTAAGGATTTGTGTTTGTTTCATGAATGGAACCAAGGGTGATGTTTCTCCTTGGTTTCAGAGCTGCTTTCCTTGTATCAGCCTAGAACAGCCTTCATTTCCTCCTCATTTCCCAATCACCTCAAAGAAGGATTTGCACATCAACAGCAGGTCTTGGTATTTAGTCAGAATCATGGATGAGCTTTAAGGTCCCTTCCAACCCTTTCCATGGGCAGGGACCCCTTCCACTGGAGCAGCTTGCTCCAATCCCCTGTGTCCAACCTGGCCTTCAACACTGCCAGGGATGAGGCAGCCACAGCTTCTCTGGGCACCCTGTGCCCACACTGAGATACCTGGCTTCACCCAAAGCTGTTTCACTGCTCCTACAGCTGCTGCTGAGCCATGGTTTGTGCTCTGCACCTTCTAAACATTTGAGTCAGGGCCCGGTTGCACTGTAAATGGTAAAATGCACACAGATGTCTCAGCCTGACAGGTGAGAGCAGCCCAGAATAGCACTGGAGTGTTGGGCACTGAAGGAATGGGGCAAGCACTGACCTTCTCTATTTAATGTTGTTGCCTTTTATTTTTCAACATAACCCAATGAGGTTGCTCTAGAAAGAGCCTTTAATGTATGATCACAGCTTAAACCATAGAATCCGAGACTGCTTTGGAAGAGACCTTAAAGCTCCTCCAGTTCCAACCCCCTGCCATGGGCAGGGACACCTTCCACTAGAGCAGCATGTTCCAAGCCTGAACACTGCCAGGAATGGGGCAGCCACAGCTTCTCCGGGCACCCGGTGCCAGCGCCTCACAGGGAAGAGCTTCTGCCTTATCTCCAACCTGAACTTGCTCTGTTTCAGTTTGAACCCATCACCCCTTGTCCTGTTGCTACAGTCCCTGATGAAGAGCCCCTCTCCAGCATCCCTGTAGCCCCCTTTCAGACCCTGGAAGCTGCTCTGAGGTCTCCACGCAGCTTCTCTTCTCCAGGCTGAACAGCCCCAATATTCTCAGCCTGGCTCCATACAGGAGCTGCTCCAGCCCTTGCTCATCCTCATGGCCTCCTCTGGACTTGCTCCATCAGCTCCATGTCCTTATGGTATTATATCTGTCCCTCAGTGGCTGATAGGAAAATCCTTGCCCTTCCTCGACTGCTCTCCTGTAAGCAGTGTGACTTGGAGCAGCCTGGGTTTCCATATGGATTGCCTGAATTTGAATGGACCGCTTACTCTTGCATATCTGAACTTCACATAGCACCTGTCTCCTAAGTGCAGTGCTGAGATGAGACTTGGCCGGGGGAAGCTGTAGTGGCTGTTTGTGAACTGAACAGAGGGTTTTAATCAACACTGATAGCTTGTGAAGTTTTAAAAGTGCTGTTTAATATCAGAGTAATTATAAAACACCATCTGCTGCATTGTGCCTTCGCTGATACGTTTGGGCTTGTTTCTCTTTGTGTTTTCACCTCCCAGGTTCCCCATATGACTTCATCTCTCTGGAGTGGCTGCAGAAATGGCTGGATGAGTCCACTCCTCCCAAACCTATAGATAACACGGCTTGCCTCTGCTCCCATGGCAAGCTCCATCCCGACAAAATATCCATCATGAAGAGGATATCAGAGTACGTGGCTGACTTCTTCTACAGGAGATATGGAGGAGGGCCCCGGCTGAATGGTAAGGAGTCAGCTACAAAACACCTTCTCCAGCTCATGGTCTGAACATGGTTTAGAGCCTTGTTCTGGTCCCAGACCTATCCTCCATCATCAGAACTTTTAATTCTTTTTGCACTACGTTGGGTGATTTGGTTCACATTCAGATGTTAACATTCAAACAACTACAGTTGGTCTGATTGCAGCCACAGAACCATAGAACCTCAGCCTGGTTTGGGTTGGAGGGAGCTTAAAGCTCATCCAGCTCCAACCCCTGCCATGGGCAGGGACCCCTTCCACTGGAGCAGCTTGCTCCAAGCCCCTGTGTCCAACCTGGCCTTGAGCACTGCCAGGGATGGGGCGGGCAGCCACAGCTTCTCTGGGCACCCTGGGCCAGCGCCTCAGCACCCTCCCAGGGAAGAGCTTGTGCCTAAGAGCTCATCTCAGTCTCCCCTTGGGCAGGTTCAAGCCATTGCCCTTGTCCTGTCCCTACAGGCCCCTGTCCCAAGCCCCTCTCCAGGTTTCCTGCAGCCCCTTTAGGCACTGGAGCTGCTCTCAGGTCTCCCCTTCAGGAGCCTTCTCTCCCCCAGGCTGCCCCAGCCCAGCTCTCTCAGCCTGGCTCCAGAGCAGAGCTGCTCCAGCCCTCGCAGCAGCTCCATGGCCTCCTCTGGCCTTGCTCCAACAGCTCCACATCCCTCTTGTGCTGCTGCCCGTGAGCTGGAGCAGGGCTACAGGGGGAGGGGGGGTNCCCTCGCAGCAGCTCCATGGCCTCCTCTGGCCTTGCTCCAACAGCTCCACATCCCTCTTGTGCTGCTGCCCGTGAGCTGGAGCAGGGCTACAGGGGGAGTCTCCCCAGAGCACAGCAGAGGAGCAGGATCCCCTCCCTGAGCTGCTGCTCATGCTCTGGGGGTGCAGCCCAGCCTGTATGGGACTCAGGTCTGTTTCATTCCTGAGTTTTCCATTTAGGAAGAGCTGCACATGGAGGGGCTTCTGGGAATGCGACATAAATGTGAGACTTGGAAGGTTCTGTGAAGTTGATTCACTTGCACATGCAACCCCTCAGACTCTTGTCTGTACCTGCAGAACCTACAGATCCTGTGTGGGCAGCATTCCCTGGAGCCAGCAGCACAGATATGTGCAGACCAAGCAAATAAATCCCTGTCTGTCACTTCTAGCCTGTCCTGAGCTGCCTCTCAAGGAAAGCACATACCTGATAGCCTGTGTGCTTCTGTTGTGGGCATTTGTCACACATCTTGAGTTTTGGGGTCAGCCCAGCCCCGATCGTCTTTGGGCATCCCTTAATTGAGCCCCAGGCTTAGTTCCTTTTGTGAAGGAGTTCCATGACTCCCGCTGAGACCAAATTAGCTCAGCTGCTCCAAGGAGCTTATAGGGAAGGAACAGAACCAGCAGCAAGTGCTGTGACGCAGGCAGTCTTTGTGGAGAACAACCAGGGCAGCATTTATTAGTCAACTGGAAGGTCGCCCGCGGCTCTGTTTGTGGAGTAGGGCTGGGAGGGGTGGATGGATGGTTGGATGGATGCGCTGCCTTCTCCGGCTTCTTCCCTGGATGCGCCCCTCTTGCTCCCAAAGGAAAAGGTAAGCTATAGGGTTTCCACTCCTGTTGCTCCAGTGTAGCTTTGCAGGAGGGGAGGTTATTTCTGGCTCTAACCTCAAAGTGCCACAATATGGGGTTTTTTTTCTTGCAATATGCCTAATCCCTCCTGCCTTTCCGCTCCCCTGGCTGTGTGTTGGCATGCCCTGGCTCGCAGCTGGAATTGCAGACCATTGGTACTGGAAAGCTGTGAAGCCAGCAGAACAGATCCCACCTTGGAAGTGTTTTATGCTCATTTAACTTGCAAATGTGGCCTGATCTCACAGTGACCCCAGGGCTCTCCTCATTTCCATGTGAACCCTCCAGTCTCCAGGCAGGATAGTTGGTACCTACATGTCTGAGCACCTTCAAACCAGGCAGCAGCTCAGCCACATGTGTGATCAATCACATTTCTTTCCCCTGTCACCCCAGTGAAAGCACTTTGCAAGGACTGTGTGGTGGAAAGGTGTCGAATCCTGCGGCTGAAGAACCGCTTGAACGAAGACTACAAAACTGTGACCAACCTGCTGAAGATCACAGTCAAGGGGTATGTAAGTCCTGATGCTATCTAATGTTGTCAAAGGGGGTTGAAAAGGACTTAAATAGATCATAGAATCACAATGGTTTGGTTTGGAAGGGACCTTAAGATGATCATCCAATTCCAACCCCTGCTATGGGCAGGGACACCTCCCACTAGCGATGTAATTTGTGTTGCCAGCACTGTTGTCTCTCTGCAGGAATGACGGGTTCTGGGTTGGAAAAGCATCCTTGAGGAGCTGGCGTCAGCTGGCTCTGGAGCAGTTAAATGAGCAAGATGAAGACACGGAGCACAGTAATGGGAAAATGAATGGGAACGCACAAAGCAAAGGTAGCTGTGCTGCTGTGGAGACCCACAGCCTGATACCTCCTAACAAAAGACACGTTGGGTGCTCCTCTAGCTGTTTGTCTTTCCTTGTATGAGTTGGGAGGAATGGATAATAAAGCACATAAAAAGCTCCTTCATTTAAGGAGCTTTTGATTTGTTCAACTTCAAAAGTGCTGGGTGATCATCACACCCTGGGAAGATAAGTAGTTTTGTAGTTTTACAAAGCTGTGTAAAATTACCACCCCAGACCCATGATCTTTTCATCTGCTTTTATCTGAATGAGGGAGCCCAGGGGGGAAAGAAGCATGAAAATTATCTTGATGAAGATGTTTATTGATGGTCTGTGGATGAACAGTATAAAGCAGCACTGGGAAAACACAACCTAGGAGAAAAGTCCTCTATTCTATACCCATATCATGAGTATGAGAATAGATGGGGATTTATTTGCCCTCTGCTCTTTAAACCTTTGGAAACTGGATATTTTGTTGAGCTTTTTAGTTTCAGAGCTGAGGGCAAGAAGCTTTCTTGAATGCAAGTGGAGATGATGGGCTGATGGCGTTGATCTTGGGCTTGAAGGCTCTGAGAGCACCACAGCCCTCTGATCATGCCTGGTACTGATAGAGCACTCAGTGCAAAAAGGGTACTTGAGTTACACTCCTCATTCCTCAGGGGTGGTTTCACAACAGGTTGCAGCTCTGAGTAGTACATTTGGATTACTCACAAGCCAACATGCTTGTCTGTCAGGTTGGTAGGGACCCTTACTAACAACTTACTATGTTTATGATGCTCCAGTTCAGGGGCCAGCTGAATTACTATAGGGCTTCAGTTCCTAACTATCATTTATGGATTAATGTGGGGCTTGTCACCCCCTGGCAGGCTGCCCCTTGGTTTGTCAGGCAGCATCTGGTTTAGATCAACATCTACAAGGCAAAGAGGGCACTGACGTTTGCCGGCAGGTTTCCGCTCCCTGCACTCTCACCTAGCCTGTGTTTAGGTTAAACTCCGATCCCTGGGAGTAGGGAACCCCTGTGGTGTTTTAGCCCTAACAAATGTGTCCTTTGTAGTCTCACAAAGGGCAGGCTTGTGCTGCAGGCACTTCAAAGCACTCCTACATGGGCTGTAGGCTGTAATCCTGCCTGCCTGGGGTCCACAACAGCAGAGAACAGCAAATTTCCTTCCAAAGATTCCCTTGGGTTGAGGGGTTTGCCGCAATTTGGAAGGCAACCACGCTCCTTTGCCCAATGATTCTTCCTTTCTTAAGAGAGGAAACTGTGCAGTCTTCATGGGTTGGGGTTTTTGTTGTTTCCTTTGATTAGATGAATCCAGTGAAGAGAAGAGAGAGGAGGAAGAGGAGTTAAATTTTAATGAAGACATCGTTTGCCCACATGGTGAGTCTGTCTGGGGGATGGAGCTGAATGTTTCTGTTGTTGCCCACTGCTCAAGGCATTAACCTTGTAGCCTTTGCTCCCTCTGAGGCCAGCACAAGTTGTTAGTGCAGAAATGTGCTTAATTCTCATTTTCCTGGTGTTTCTTGCCACTCAAACTTTATTTGCAAGTGAGCTATCACCTTGCAGCCCAGATTTGGTAAGGCAGGGAAAAGGGTGTAAAGGCAGAGATGTGGCAAGAAGTGCTGGGCTGTGGAAAGGAGGATCTGTCAGTAATGAGGTGACAGAGAACTAGAGATACACGGAATGATTTGTATTGAAGGGACCTTAAAACTCATCCAGTTCCAACCCCTGCCACAGGCAGGGACCCCTTCCACTGGAGCAGCTTGCTCCAAGCCCCTGTGTCCAACCTGGCCTTCAACACTGCCAGGGATGGGGCAGCCACAGCTTCTCTGGGCACCCTGGGCCAGTGCCTCAGCACCCTCCCAGGGAAGAGCTTCTGCCTCAGAGCTCAGCTCAGTCTCCCCGCAGGCAGGTTCAAGCCATTGCCCTTGGCCTGTCCCTACAGGCCCTTGTCCCAAGCCCCTCTCCAGGTTCCCTGCAGCCCCTTTAGGCACTGGAGCTGCTCTCAGGTCTCCCCTTCAGGAGCCTTCTCTCCCCCAGGCTGCCCCAGCCCAGCTCTCTCAGCCTGGCTCCAGAGCAGAGCTGCTCCAGCCCTCACAGCATCTCCATGGCCTCCCTCCAACAGCTCCACGTCCCTCTCGTGCTGCTGCCCCTGAGCTGGAGCAGGGCTACAGGTGGGGTCTCTCCAGAGCACAGCAGAGGGGCAGGATCCCCTCCCTGAGCTGCTGCTCATGCTCTGGGGGTGCAGCCCAGCACAGAGGGGTTCTGGGCTCAAGCTCTCACTGAAGCCAGGTCATGGGGAGCTCCTCATTGACAAACAGCCCCAAGTCCTGCTCCCCAGGCCTTCTCTCAATGGCTTCACAGTCCAGCCTGTGTTTGTGCTTGGGATTGCCCCAACCCAAGGGCAGGACCTTGCACATGTCCTTGTTGAACTCCATTGAGTCCATGATGACGTGATGGAGCGAGAGCAGTGCCAGAGATCTGCAGCTGCTTGAAAGCTCTGAACATGTTTAGGAATAAAACGTGGTGCAATCGGTCAAGGTGGGAGCTGAGAGCATCCATTTATCCCCTTGGTTTACATGAAATCAGGAGGTTATCTGGGAGTGCTGAGGATATTGACTTACCGACCTGCTGCTCTTGGTGTCTGTTTACATAAGGCTCTGCCCCAGCCTTGGTTGTTTTCCTATGTGACGGTTCATTAGCAGCATCCTTGGCTACCCTGCTGTTTAAATGGCCCTTTGCTAGCTTGTAAATTGCTCCCAGACATAACTCTCAGTCAGCTCCAGTTTGTAGGCATCAATTTCCTTGTTGGGAATGCTCCATCTTGTTCCTAGGAAGAAGGAAACCTGCCATAAATCAGCCACACACCTCCTGTCATCGAGGCTGAGCAAGGATGTCGAGTAATGGCTTGAAAAAGCCTTGGTTTAAAGTGGCTGAGCACTTTGACACAGCGTTTGCTGTTGTTCAGAGCTGTTATTCCCATTGCCACGAGGCTGCTCCCGTTAAACAAAAGCATTCAGCATCGTGGTAAAACATTGAATGTAGCCAGACATGACAGGAATAGGCCAGGAGGCCTCTGAACATGTTCTGGTGGTGAATTGCTACTTGATCTGTGACTTTGGGTCATATCAGAATGAACCCTGTTAAATAATGGGGCTGCTGGCAGGTCAGATTGCATCGTGTTGAGCTCACCCCAATCCCTCATGGAAAACAGCCTTTCCACCATTAAAATTCCCCTCTGGAGCATATCAGCAAGTCTGTGGTCTCTATCCCATGGCTTTCATTTTGCTATGGAGGAAGTGCCTTGGTGGTAGGCCTGGGAAAGCCATTGCTTTATCCACGAGGTCTGGCTGGGCTCCAGATGTGCCATCCCAGCGTTCCCTGCAGAAATCCCTTTGCATCCCTGCTGCAATTCCTCACTCTCCAGTAGCTGCCCAACCGCAGTGGGTAATTCCTTCCAGATACCAAGTGAAGAATCCTTTGATGCCTGTGCCCAAAGCTTGTCCCTGGATGGTGGGAGGGGGGGGTCACTGGTCAGGATCAGCATCTTCCAGATGGCAAAGCACTTGTTCCCTGCACATCCAGATCTGATTTTTTCCCCCCCTTTGCCCAGCAGCAAATTAACCCATTTTCATTAACCATGCAGTGTCCAGGCACTAACTGGGACAAGCTGGATTCCCCCCAGCCTTGGGAAGCAGCCTCCTTGTGTGGTAAAGCTGGGCCATTTGGTCACGTTTGCTGAAGACCAAGTGGCCAACGCCGCGGCGATGCGGTCCCGCCTGACTTTGTTTATTAAGGAAAAGCAGGAGGGGAGCATTGCTATTTTCTCCTCTTTAGGGCTGGCAGAAATCCAGGAGTGAGGAAAGCCGCCGGGTCCAGGAGCCTGAGGAGCTGCCTGTAATGTTAAAAAGGGAGAAGGAGCCTTTTCTCCTCATCTTCTTTCTGTAGCTCCTCAGGCTATAGACAAGTGGATAATGAGGTGTTTGTGCCCTTGGCTGGACCCTGCTTAGCACTCTGACTTTGCTGTTTTGCTTCCCTCTTGCTGGTGAAACCCACATTTAGGCCTGAATATTCCCATGCTGCATCCAAATCCAGTTTGCATCACAGCGTTGCAACTGCTCCTCTGCTTTCTCCCTGCAACTTCCCAGCTGCTCTCCCATAGGAGCTGCGGTTGTGCTTTCCCCTTGGAAATCAAGTTGAATCTTCCAGCTTTTGCCTTCTCCGGTCTTCCCAAGCCTTACTTGTCTACCAGAGCACGTGTTGTCACATGTACACACGGTGTCCAGATGTGTGAGTGGGAGCTTTCTGCTCCTGCTGTCCCTAAAGCAATGAGCACAAATGCCTCTTGTCAAGAGAAGCTGTGGCTTCCCTGTCCCTGGCAGTGTTCAAGTGGACACAGGGGCTTGGAGCAAGCTGCTCTGGTGGAAGGGGTCCCTGCCCATGGCAAGGGGTTGGAGCTGGATGAGCTGTAAGATCCCTTCAGCTCAGACCACTCTGGGATTCTATGATAAACAATTTGTGGGCTGTTTTGAGCTGCTTGAGCAGCAGGATAAATAATCTACATGGTGTGGGAGGTACTGGTAAACCTCTTTGTATCTTCACACCCATCACTTCTTAGAGCAGATCAGGGTATAAATCCATCCTTTCCAATCCTGAGGTGCTCAGATAGGGCACATGAAGCCATTTGAGATCATACAGTAGTAGTCTTGGTTTTTCATGGCTGAGGAAAGCACCTGGCTCCTGTTTGATGGGCCGTGGGGTCAGTGTGCAGCCTGGGAGGTGCAGGCCCCATACAGATGCAGGCGTGGACAGCCAGGACTGGCACGCAGCAGCCCCATGCCTTGTGCAGCACATCTAATACCGCAGCACCCTAATACTGCTTGGGTTTGATCAGCTGCTCGGTTCCTGAGCTCTGGAATCTAGAGGTCGTTTTCAAGAATTAAAGTCACATTGGGTTGTTTTCCTGGCTGAACAGGGAAACGATAAAGGAGTTGAAGGTGACTTTGTGTGTCGGTTGTGCTCTGGTTTGCTGACACGGTGTGTGAATCTCTTCCCTCACATTGATACCCTGTAATCTCTTGCATCTGGTCTGTGCTGCACCACATCACTGAGCACTGGAGAGCAAAGCCCTTCTCTTGGCTCTGTCTCTGCAGGTGGCCTGTGCATATCTGAGAACGAACGCAGGGTGGTTTCCAAGGAAGCCTGGGAGAAACTCAAGCAATACTTTCCAAAGGCCCCTGAATTCCCAAATAACAAAGAGTGCTGTTCCCAGTGCAAGGTATTTGCCAAACAACCTCTTGTTGACTGTAAATACATGGCCGTGTTTCTGGTTCTGATGTGACCCAGAATGTAATGGCACATTTGGCAGCAGTGAGGAGCTGAAGCTCCGCTGTTATTGACTCTTTTGTGCAGATCTTGGAGCGCGAAGGAGAGGAGAACGAAGCTCTGCATAAGATGATGGCCAGTGAGCAGAAGACTTCTCTCCAGAACCTGTTCCATGATAAATGCAGACCTTGCCTGGGCAGCTGGCCTCAGGTATGGGGAGGAGGGCACCAGGGCACCATAGCAGGGCTTGGGGAGGGTTCTATGTGCTTTCATCCCTTCTAAGAGCATCTCTTTTGCCTGTGGGAGAGGCTGCTGGTACCCGCGAGCCCATGCCAGCGGAGCTCCCACGTGAGCTGTGCCGAGGTGTGATTTCCCCATCAGCTGTGCTGGCGCAGAGCCCTGTTGAAGCACCACGAGCTGCTCTCCTGTGCCAGCAGAGCTGTGGCTGGCCCACACTCAGCCAGATAAGCACCATCAATATTGCTGCTGTGGTTACGTCCGCCCCTGCAAGGACTGCAATGGAGTGGCTGGGCCAGTGGAGGCTGCTTTTGTGTGCAAGCCACATTGTGCTGCTGGTCAGACAGAATTCACATGGGCTCCAGCACCCTCCTGCATCCCAACAGCTCAGGGGAGCTTCCCTAAATGCTGGAGCCCTGAAAATAGAAGTGATGGTCGTGCAAGAGCAAGTCTTCCTATGGAGCCAGGCTGAGAGAGCTGGGCTGGGGCAGCCTGGACAAGAGAAGGCTCCTGAAAGGGAGACCTGAGAGCAGCTCCAGTGCCTAAAGGGCTGCAGGAAACCTGGAGAGGGGCTTGGGACAAGGGCCTGTAGGGACAGGCCAAGGGGAATGGCTTGAACCTGCCCGAGGGGAGACTGAGCTGAGCTCTTAGGCAGAAGCTCTTCCTTCCCTGTGAGGGTGCTGAGGCGCTGGCCCAGGGTGCCCAGAGAAGCTGTGGCTGCCCCATCCCTGGCAGTGTTGAAGGCCAGGTTGGACACAGGGGCTTGGAGCAAACTGCTCCAGTGGAAGGGGTCCCTGCCTGTGGCAGGGGTTGGAACTGGATGAGCTTTAAGGTCCCTTCCAACCCAAACCAGGCTGGGGTTCAAAGACCTCTCAGACAAGCTTGGAGCTCTCCAGGGCTTTGAGGCAGCTCTAAAGACATGGCAGAAGCCATTGGCTCCACACCTTGGCTCCAGAACCTCGCACTGATTGGCACTGATTGGCACTGAGATCCTGCCAAGGTCTTTGGCAGGTGTCTCGGTGGCTGCAACGTGCCAGATCAGTTTGCTGCTCCTAGGTGCCTTCTCCAGCCAGAAATTAATATCAAGGTCAATGCAGGTCCATGTCTCAGAACTGGGGAACCTCAGAAGGGTTTAAATGGGAAGCACTAAGCTGAAGATGTTCCAGGTCCTACTGGTGGTGTTTAAAGGTTGGGTCTGCTTTTGGAGCTGGAGTAGGTGATGGAAAGCTGGAGTTTACCATGGGTCAGCTCAGAACAGGAGGACCTCTCCAGGCAGTGAGGCTACATCCTCCACTCCCTTTGAATTTCGCAAGGGATCCTGATACAGAAGAGCTGAGGATCTTTCCCTCAAGCTTTCTGAGTTTCCCTGATCCAAAACAGTTGAGATTTGGGGAGGAAAATAAGCAGAGTGGTTTAATGTGGAGGTGGAGAAGGGAGATGGAAACATCCCGGAGGTGCTGAGGAGTGTCTGCTTTAGTCCCTGAGAACAGTCTGGGGCATCTTAGCTGCTGCAGGGGAAGTGCCTGTGTCCTGCTGTGAATTAGAAGTAATTGGATCTAAAGCTAAACTAACTCAGCAATAAACACCAGATTAGTAATGTAAGTGCTCAGTACTTGATCCCAAATTATTTAGCCTGGCTTTCCCAGCGTGCTTGGATGGAGTTGTCATGGTGAAGCCACTGAGGGCTGGAGGAGAATGAGCGCTGCAGAAAGCACTGAGCAGTCATCGCCTCTCTGTTGTGGGATTAATTAACAAAAGAGCCTTTTCCCCCCTCCTTTCCCCTCCAGGAGACAGATGAGCTGTACATCGTTTCGCAGTTCTTTGTGGAAGAGTGGAGGAAATTTGTCAGGTAACTTGGCTGCTGGAGGGGCTTTGGTGCTTTTTATTCCCGTCAGTGAGGTTTGCTTTTGAGTCCTGGTGCGGTGAGTGGTTACCTGCCATTTCCCTGGGTGGGAACAAGGAAACTGCTTTGTGCAGGACATGGATTAGTTGTAATACATTGTGAGGATCCTGCTTTTCCTTGTTTATCGTGTCTCAACCAGATGGTGGGATTAGATGGGAACCTGATTAGTTTGTTCATCTGTCTGGAGCTGGATCCCAGGCAGAGGTTATTGCTCAGTCCTGCTTCCACAGGCTGCTGCTGGAGATGGAAATCTCTGCAACTCCCAGGCATGCAGATCTGATTTCCTCATCAGTGCTTTCATATTCCCAGCTGGAATGCCTCCCGTAAACACTCACCTCTGATTCCTTCCTGGCTGCCTGCAGAGTTGTGGGATTTGTGGGATAACCTGAAGCGTTCTTTGCAAACCGCTTCCCTTTACCTGTGCAGGAGGCCGACACGCTGCAGCCCCGTGTCTTCGGTAGGGAACAGCGCTCTCCTTTGCCCCCACGGAGGCCTCATGTTCACCTACGCTTCCATGACCAAAGAAGACTCCAAACTGTGAGTTTCTTCTCTTCATGTGGGTGCCTTTGAAGGGTGTTGGTATCCTGGGGAGCATTCCCAGAGCTGCTTTGAGCTGCAGCAACATGAGGAGCAAATGCTTTCCCGTGAAGAAATTAACCCATAAGCTTGCTCAGACCATCCTTAGCCTTCATGCAAGGCAACACCTAAATTGTCAGAGCATGGTGGGTCAGGAATAAAAAAGAGCTTACTTCAGCTTGGCTGGTTCCTAACAATCAACTCCCCTGAATTTGACCAGGCCATAGAAACATCCGGCTTCCTCACACTTTGCTTTCCATGGGACTTGCTCCCCAGAGCACTGGACACTGGGCTGGAGTTCATGCTCCGTAGCGTTGCTCCTGCAGTGATGCAGCACTAAAAGTAGCAGATCTTCCCCTCTCCTTCTCCTCCTCCATCCTCCCCCCGGCANGTTCATGCTCCGTAGCGTTGCTCCTGCAGTGATGCAGCACTAAAAGTAGCAGATCTTCCCCTCTCCTCTCCTTCTCCTCCTCCATCCTCCCCCCGGCGTGACTGGAGCAGAGCAGCATCACTAACAGCACACTGCTGTTTCCCTGTTATCTTGGGTGTTCAGGCCCTCGTGTGTAGCTGGAGTTAGGGATTGATTTTTGGAGCTTTGCTTTCCTTATTGAGACTAAAAGGAACAGGGGAGGCTGTTGGGGAGCTCAGGGCTTGGCTTTTCCATGTCATAAAGCACGTTCTTGTTCCTTTGCACAGTATAGCTCTGATATGGCCCAGCGAGTGGGAGAGGATTCAAAAACTCTTTGTTGTGGATCACGTCATCAAAATCACCCGGACACCAGCGCCTGGAGCCAACCCTGAGGGTGCCCTTTACATCTCTGAGCCCCGTGAGTGCATGTTCTGCTGCTCCCTGGGCACTGTTCTGTGCCAGCTCTCTGGGCAATGGGCTAAAGGCTCAGCTCTAAGGGGATGGGTGGTAAATGTGGAGCTGGGCAGATGCTCTGAGTTATTGGGCTGGGATCTCCAAGGACCTGAAGCAATGAAATGCATTTTATCTTTGTGCCTCCCCAGAGCTCTGTCCCGAGTGCAGAGAAGGGCTGTTGTGCCAACAGCAACGGGACTTGCGTGAGTACACCCAGGCAACCATCTACATCCATAAAGTGGTGGACAATAAGAAGGTACGGGCTCTCCTTGCTCCTCCTGGCTCTGTTTCACTGAACAGGACCTGTGCTGAGCATCCAGAGAAGGATCCAGATGTGGTGGTGATGCAGCAGCCATGGCCTACAGTGTCCCCATGGGGTTGGGACCTGCTGGGGGGACACTGGTGATGGTGGGCTGCTCTCTGCAGGCAGGAAGCACCCAGCTCTGCAGCTCCTATCGCTTTGGCACAAACAGCAGATGGGAAAGCTCTGTCTGTAGCTGCTTGGACAATTTGGCCTCCTCCAGGTTTCCTTTTGCCAAACTGACTCCTTTGCGTTACTGGGTTATCTTCATGGATGTGTCCAGCTTGGGTTATTTTTAGCACTGGTGTAACTGTTCTGTCTTTATAATGGTCTTCCCAGGCTCTACCTATTCTCCTCCCCCTCCAATATTTGTTATTTCCTTTTCTGGTTGCTCAAGTGACATTTATTCCTAGATAGAAATGAACTCTTAACCTTGTGCTGAGGAAGTAGCAGCAAAGGTAGAGATGGGGTTCAGGATCCCTTGTGAAGCTTGGAACTATGTCTCTGCTTTGATGGGGCCTTTAAGAATCAGTATCGGGTCTAGAATTGGCTTTATGCTCACCCAAAAGCTGGCTACAGTAAATCTGCCTCCTTAGGGGTTAGTTTGTGCTCATGGGCAAGCTCAGCTAAAGGTGCTCCTGTACCTTCACAGTGTGGAGTTGGGTTTTTTTGCCTCTACACCCCTGCCAGTGTAAGGTAGGAGCTGGAGCCCAGAGAACTGCAGGTTGGTGGAGGCAGGATGGTTTCTGCCATGGTTTTGAGCTGTAGAGCACACAGCACAGCCTTGAGCCTTTCAGTGCCTTAAGGAGGCTGACAAGAAACCTGGAGAGGGGCTTGGGACAAGGGCCTGTAGGGACAGGACAAGGGCAATGGCTTGAACCTGCCCAAGGGGAGACTGAGCTGAGCTCTTAGGCAGAAGCTCTTCCCTGTGAGGGTGCTGAGGCGCTGGCCCAGGGTGCCCAGAGAAGCTGTGTCTGCCCCATCCCTGGCAGTGTTGAAGGCCAGGTTGGACACAGGGGCTTTGGAGCAAGCTGCTCCAGTGGAAGGGGTCCCTGCCCGTGGCAGGGGGTTGGGGCTGGATGAGCTTTAAGCTCCCTTTCAAACCAAACCACTCTGATTCTGATTCATCAGCTCTGGGTTTCCAGCCTGGCTTGGGGCTGCATCCTGAGGCTGTATCTTGGCTCTGGTGCAGAGCAGGGTTGGTTGCTCGGTTTTTTCCCCCTGGTGCTGGGCAGGATGGATCTCACATGTGGGGCTGGCAAACAAGAGGCAGCTTTTCTTTGCTGAGCAGCTGGAGTTGAAGAGAGGGGAGGAGAGCTCTGCAAGAGCAGAGCCAGGCAGCTCTTCCATCCCATTGCCCCTGCTGCAGCCATGTAAAATCAATGCAGGGCAGCACTGCTGGAATCCAAAGGGCTCTGGGGAGGTTGTGGCTGCTGCTGGATGTCTGGGATCTGGGCTTGCATCGTTAACTGTAAATACCTTGATGGAGAAGTGAGCTCTCAGGCTCCTGGATGGAGCACACCATCCCCAGGGCTCCTGCGATCCCCAGCTCCAGCCAAAGCTTGGATGAGAATTCTCCTCTGGCAGATCCATGTCTCTTGGAATGACCTACACGGAACTGAGCAGCCTCTTGATTTATATGTTTGTGTAAATTATTTAGATTTCATTTACTTACAACCTCCATACCCATAAATAATGGTGCTGAGTGCCTCTATGGGTCTGCTGCAGGGCTGGATGAGTGTCTTATTCATGGCTAATACTCCTTTCTCTGTGTTAGGGCTTTCATTATACACTTAAATGAACCAGAGAGGCAGGCAGCTAATGGCAAAGAAATCAGTCCAGGCCCCTGGAGACTTTCCCTTTGCCTGGAGAAGAGGGAAGGTCCTGAGCAGCAGGAAGCACCTGCAGTTCAATGGGGAAGCTTGTTCCAAATCCCCCCGTGGTTCCATGCAGATGGGGAGGGGTGGAGAAGACTTTGCAGAGCACGTGGAGCAAGTTCCCATGTTCTTCCTGCTCTGTGTCAGCTCCCTGGGCCGAGCTGGCCTCCCGGGATGTGACAGGCTTTGGGATGATGCTGCTGGGTTAGTTATGGAGAATGGTTTTTATGACTTCAGGTAATGAAGGACGCTGCTCCGGAGCTGAACGTGAGCAGCTCAGAAGCGGAAGAGGAAAGGGAGGAAAACAAGCCAGAGGGGGAGCAAGACCCTGATTTTAACCAGGTAGAGACCGAAACCACCACTAGGTCCCTTGGGTTGTGCATCATCCCCTCGAGTCAGCATGGTGGGACAGCCCCTTCCTCCTCCCTTAACCATGAGCAGGCCAAAACAAGTGTCTAAAACTCATTTCAAGGGTGGCACTGAGTTGTTTCAGAGGGAGCAGGTACTGATGGTGACTCCTGTGCTTGGCTGGTGCCCACCCTGCACTGAACAGGAACCGAGGCTTCAAGGCAAATCCTTCACTCCTCTTGATCCTTGCACGCTTCAGTTTGCTTTCCAAGGGCCTTTGCAGCACTCTGTGCCTTCCCTCGCATGACTAACTTGCCTGAAACACAGGCCGGGGCATGGGGAGCTTGTGCTCTTCCCTCTAATCCCAACCTTAGGCTCCTGATATTCTGATTCTCTTCCCTCTTGCTCCTAGACCAACGGCGGGGCAAAGCGCCAGAAGATCTCGCACCACAGCTACATCCCTTACCAAAAACAAGGCATCCGGCGAAGCACTCGGCACCGCAAAGTCCGAGGGGAGAAAGCACTGCTCGTGTCTGCTAACCAGACCCTGAAGGAGCTGAAAATCCAGGTAAGGGGGTTTTCCTCCATGGAACAGAGGAGGAAAACACAGCATCAGGAGCACATGGCCAGGAGGGGATGGAAGGAAGGAGCATAAAGGCCCCGCGGGGCATGGGAAAGCGCGTGTTGCTCTTGTGGACATGTTCTTGTGCAGCTCAGCAGTGTGGTGTTTCCCTCAGCACCCAGTGAGCCTGTCTCATTGTGTTGGCACAGATCATGCATGCATTTTCAGTTGCTCCCTTCGACCAGAACTTGTCCATCGATGGGAAGATGCTGAGCGATGACACGGCCACACTGGGCAGCCTGGGAGTCATCCCTGAGTCTGTCATCTTGTTAAAGGTAAGGTGAGGCTGGGGCTGCTCAAATCCAGCCAGATACCACAGAGAACTGACCTGGGGTTTTGTACATCCAAAGAGAATCACTTTGTGGTGCCTGTGGAAACTGCTGGGAATAGATGTGTCCACCCGTGGCTGCTTGATGGCTTGGTTTCATGAGGTCCTTCTCAGAGGAGGAAAAGCCACTTTGCTTTAGCTTGTTTGTTTAAAGAGCATCTCTTAGGGGGCCTTTGCTGCTGAGCTGTGTGTGTTCCAGCCCAAAATATAGCTAACTTAGGGAGTGAGTCCTCCCCTCTTGTTCCCAGATCGTTTTGGGGCAAGAGAGCAGGTCCCTGCTTCCCCCCACCCGAGCAGGGCTGTGAGCTTCCACATGACGTTGATTCCTCATTAATCTCCTGCTCCACTTTGTTTTCCAGGCTGATGAACCCATTGCGGATTACGCAGCGATGGATGACGTTATGCAAGGTGAGGGGTGGGGGACACGTTGGAAGGTTTGGGGTCCAGGGAAGGCACCTCACCACTGGGATGAGGGAAAAGGGTTGGTGGGCAAGGGTTGTGTTGGGTTTGGGTTGAAAATGGAGGTGCTGAAGCTCCAAGCAAGGCTGGGGCAATCCCAAGCACAAACACAGACTGGGCTGAGAATGCATTGAGAGCAGCCCTGAGGAGCAGGACTTGGGGGTGTTGGTCAATGAGAGGCTCCCCATGATCTGGCTTCAGTGAGAGCTTGAGCACAGAACCCCCCCCCCAGAGCGTGAGCAGCAGCTCAGGGAGGGGATCCTGCCCCTCTGCTGTGCTCTGGGAAGACCCCCCCTGCAGCCCTGATCCAGCTCGGGGGCAGCAGCACAGGAGGGATGTGGAGCTGTTGGAGCGAGGCCAGAGGAGGCCATGGAGATGCTGTGAGGGCTGGAGCAGCTCTGCTCTGGAGCCAGGCTGAGAGAGCTGGGCTGGGGCAGCCTGGGGGAGAGAAGGCTCCTGAAGTGGAGACCTGAGAGCAGCTCCAGTGCCTAAAGGGGCTGCAGGAAGCCTGGAGAGGGGCTTGGGACAAGGGCCTGTAGGGACAGGCCAAGGGCAATGGCTTGAACCTGCTGAAGGGGAGACTGAGCTGAGCTCTTAGGCAGAAGCTCTTCCCTGTGAGGGTGCTGAGGCGCTGGCCCAGGGTGCCCAGAGAAGCTGTGTCTGCCCCATCCCTGGCAGTGTTGAAGGCCAGGTTGGACACAGGGCTTGGAGCAAGCTGCTCCAGTGGAAGGGGTCCCTCCCTGTGACAGGGGTTGGAGCTGGATGAGCTCTAAGGTCCTGTCAACTCAAACCATTCCACAATGATTTCCCTGTCAGTGCCCACAGGGTTCAGCTGTACAAAACAACTGCTGGCAGGTTGCTAACACAGTGCCTTTTCCTTTCCCTCCCCAGTTTGTATGCCTGAAGAAGGATTTAAAGGTGAGTTTGGGGGTTGGCTTTCCCTTCCTCATTCATTTAAGCCCATGCTCCCTCCATCATCTCCATCCTGTGATCATCATCACCTCTTGCTGGTTGTTTCTCCTCCTCAGGTACTGGTTTACTTGGCCACTGATGGTTTCCTAAGCCTTGGCAACAGAGGCACAACCAGAAGGGAAGAGGATTTTGACATGGTAGGGCATTAAACCAGAACAGGTGGACACAGGACTGAACTCTTTGACTGTTCCAGAAGGCAGAATCCCATTCGGAAGTGACTGTCCCCCCCCTCCAAAAAAAAGAAATCAAAATGCCTTATGTCAAAGCAGATTGCACTGGAGGACACCCTGCCCTAGCGCCAGCGGGGACCTCTTTGGGGCTTCATCCAGCCCCGGCTCAGCCCCACATGGTGTTGTCTGCAGAGGGTCCTGATCCCATCCAACAACCCCCCCCCTTGATCCATTCTTGAGGAACTCTAGGCGCAACCTGCTTCTTCCGGATAATCCTGCCTTTGATCCGCTATTACTCGTTCAGTGCAGCATGGAAGTAAAGGAATTGTTACTTGTGAGGAATGTCTGGCTCTTTCCCACACCAAATATTCATTTCTTCCACCCAAAACCCCCTTTGGGTCCTGACGCCGGGGCCTGGGAATGGCCCAAAGCTCGGATGGGCTCCGATAACCGCTGCATCCATGTGGATGGGGGGATTTGAGCAATGTTTGGGTGTTTCAATGACTTCTGAGAGCAGCTTTTTCCCCTCTGACACAGCTGCCTGAGGCACAGAGGGGCCCCCATGACTGCTGTGTTTCCCATGGGAAGAGGCCTTCTTTTCCCCTCCTCTACCCTCATTTTGTCAGGAATGCACTAATAAACATGATTATTTTTTACACCTGTAGCTCCCGGGAGGCTCCCTCCCCATTCCCTGCCTCTTCCACTGACCTAGAGCTGTCCATTCCCGAGCTCATTCCCGGCCTCAGGGAGCTGTGGAATGCTAAAAGGTGATTTTTGGGGGCAATCTGGACCCATGGAGCCTTTCCAGAGGTAAAGACGTGGCAGGAATTCAGCGTGCTGAAGCTGCTCCATCCTTCAGGAGCTTTTCTCCTTCCCTGCCGGAAGCCCACGCTTGTGTACATATTCCTTGGAAATTCCATATGGGTTCTTTTCCATTTGCTGTTATTTTCCCCTGGATTTTTTACCTTCTCAACATTCTGGAGCTTGTAACGTTGCAGAATTAAACCTCTCACCCCGGTGGGAAGGGCCGAGCTGGATCCATGTTTCCATATGTGACAGATGTGCCGCGGGTACAAGACATGATCGAAGGCCCAAATTCCTGTTGTATCTGTTATTTCCAAGCATTATCCCATTAAAATCGTGGTTTGAGCTGTGGAAGCCTCAATGGAAGTGCACACACATGGGGTGGGTGGGACCTTAAGCCGCAAATCCCACTCTGGGCCATCCCAAAAATGGATGGTGGGATGTGAGTAAGTAGGATCTGGCTGGAGCAGGAATCACACTGGCTGTGGCACATGGCATGGTTCTCACTGGAGCCTGGAAGTGGAGCCCCCATGGATGCTCAATGGCCTGGGGCAGCTCCTGGGCTGGTACCCAGTATCCCAGTGCATCCCAAGGAGCCCTTCCCTGAGGAACCCAAACTGAGGTGTCCTGGGTGCTGTGGGAGAGGCTCATGGGGGGTACCCAGGTGCCAGCTTGGGCAGGAGGATGGAGACGGTTCCCTGGGGACCAGGGAGGAGTTTGGGGGTGTCACCGGCTGTGGGGAGCGATGGGGGGACCTGGATCCAGGGATGGGGTGAGGCTGTTCCTAATCCCAGATCCCAGTTCCTGGTGCCTGCTCCTTATTCCAGTGCCCTTCCTTGGTGCTGCCAGTCCCCGGTTCCCATTTCCAGCATTGCTTCCTGGTTCTGGTGCCATTTCCTGGTTGCCGTTGCCTGGTGCCGGTTCCCGGTTCTCGGTGCCATTCTCCGGTTGCGGTTTCCCGGTGCCGGTTCCTGGTTCCGGTGCCGGTTCCCGGTCGAGGTTTCCCGGTTTCCCGGTGTCGGTTCCCGGTTCCGGTGCCGGTTCCCGGTGCCGGCCGCCCCCGGAGGGGCCGCCCCGCCCCGCCGCACGTGACGCGGCGCGGTGGCTGCGAGCGCCGGGGCCCCCGCTCCGCTGCGCTCCGGTACCGGCTCCGCTCCGGTACCGGCCCCGGCCCCGGCCCCGGCCCCGGCCCCGCCGCCCCTCCGGTAAGTGCCGCTCCGCGGGGACCAGGACCCCCTTTGGCACCCCCCGCAGTGGCCCCCCCCCATCTCCGGTGCAGCACCGGGGGGGGCCCCACTCCCCAGTGACCTTCAGCGCTGCCGGTACCGGTAGCGCGGAATTGGGGGGATGCCTCGGGCCTGGGCGGGGGGATCAGCCCCCCCCCCGCACCCCAAATCTGCCCCTCCCCTAAATCTGCCCCCCATGAATTACCCCTTAAACCTGCCCCCCAACCTACCCCTTAATGGGCCC
>NDXB01021764.1:355345-396111 GCA_002631895.1 Agapornis roseicollis | reverse complement strand
GGGGAGGGGAAGGAAAGATATTTGTTTTCTCTTTCCTTTCCTTTCCTTTGTTTTATATCATCTAAAGATTTCAATAATGAAAGACACTCACACAATGCGTGCAGTGGGTGATGAATTTTAGTGTAGGGTTAGCTGTGAACAGAAAACAAGTTGTGGTTATGGTCCCTGGCCAGCTGGGAATTGCACATCTCCTATCATATTTATTGGTAACACAACCCTATCACTCACCCATCCTATTTACCCCATCATCCAGCTGCTGTTTCTCATCTTTTAGATCTCTGGGCCATGGAGATTCAATTAGGATGGTGATAGCTATGTAGGAGCCTTCAGCTGCCTCCTAACATACATGTTTACAGAATAATATTGACATAATATTTACATGCTCATTTCCACTCAAAGGCACTGTCAAACTTGATTTTGTATGCTGATATTCATAAGCAGAAAGTCAGAGATCTACCCAAGACTCAGCAGCCAAAGGAAAATGGAGTTAAGGAACTGTAAAGTACAAATTCACACCATCGCCAGTGATGTACCCTGAGATATTTTGGGCACATCCAGAATGTCTGATGATGAATGCATCAGCCTGCATATGTTTTAGAAGACCCTTTGAACCTCTATTAAAATATTCTAACAATGTTATACATCAAAATCAGACGTTATTCTTTTCCAGTAAGCAAATTCCTAGAGCAACTCAAGGAAAATACTCATTCAGCTCATTACAAGAACTATAAATAACATAGAAAAGCATATTGCATATTGTTTCACTTACATCCAAACAATTAACAACATGGAGGACATTTTATGATTGTCTCCATTAGAAAAACTGATGATACAAGAGCAGTATATTCTTGAGATGTCATCTTGCAAAAATTTTTTTTCTAGAAGTCCAGCTTCCCTTAATAACTGTAGCATCCCGTTTCATTGCTGGAAATTCCTTATGGAAGTTCCCTGTATTCCTGTGAATTTTGTTTCCAGAAAACCACACTATCTTTCTTCGCATCCTTGCACATTATGTCCTTGCTGCACAGGTAGTTCAGAACTTGTCTCAATTTTAGCTTGTCTCTATTCCATTTCTAAAGAAAAAAGAAAACTCTGGACTTAGGTTCAGAGATGCCTTGAATCAGGAGAGGCTTAGCTGGCCTCAAGTATTCATTAGAGCTCTCCCACTTTGAAGCAAAGATTCTGACAAAATCATGGGGGTGATGATAGTCCTCCCCTCCGTGTTTTCCCATAGTTGTTCCTCAAGGACAGGCTAAATTCTTCTTAAATGAACACAAGAGATGTGGGGGAAAAAAACAACACAGCTGAGAAGCTGGTGGGAATTCATCCCTCAAGATAGTTATGATGAAGTAGAGGTGACATGAATTGTATATTTCACTGATTGACACACCACCAAAATTTGGAAGAATTTTCCTGAGGGAGCCTTCTGGCATCCCCAAATCTCCACAAGATCAAGAGATGCAGGCTGAGCCCCTGAGGGCTGAGGTGCAAGACAACTTCAGGGGAAGTACACAGACAGGAGATGGTAATAGCTGTCCAAGGGGGTACTCCACTCTATAGCTGGAGAAAGCTAACAGAGTGTGATGCTGGTCCAGGGCAGTCCAGAGATCTCTGGGTTAAAATGCCCACAAGTATTTTTCTCTGCCTGTCTTCAAGAATTCACATCACCAATATAGCCCAAGGACAAGTGGTGGAGGATCATCTCTTCCTGCACTTCAAAAGTTGCCTCTTGCAATACATGCAAGAAACAAAGCAGGTGACCTTTTATCAGCCACTGGAACACTTCAACCTGGATTTGTCTGAGCACTCAGGAATCACATGGGCATTTGTGGGAAGGATCAGTCAGCAGAGAGCCTGATTTAGAAAGTATTAAGTACTCATGTGCACTGGAATCCAAAGAAAGGGTACATGGAGGAAGAGCCACTCACTCTTCTACTCTACTCAAGAGTAAAAGTCCCTCAGCCTAGACCCAGCTTGTGCAACCTGTCCATGATGCACAAGCATGTCTTTGAGCCCACAGTAGTAAACCTTATTCTTCCAAGCTCTCTTCAGAGATTGTGTGGGCACAATTAAGCAATACAGGAGCAGCCAGAAGTTATCTGTCTCTCTGACCGCTTTTTGCTGTGCCCAGAGAACAGCCCATGTGTTGCTGGTCCTGTTCTTCTCCCATGCCATTCCTTTGTAGGAGCTACCCAAGTTTATCTGTATGTTGCCTCCTATTTGTCCTCTTTCTGTCCCTTCTCCTCCCACTGGGAACCTCTTTCCATCTCTTATTACCCACACAGTACTTCATCTCTGAGGCAGGTGACCAGGCAGGCACAGGCTCAGTAGAACACAGATCTAATCCAAGTGCAAAAGAACCTTACTTTGGGGCAGCTTTAGTTCATGTTTGACTCTTTGGGCACAGCCTTCCCTTTCTGGTTCTGGACCAACAGTATCCCTACAGCTTCCTTTATCTGTCCTGGAAGAGGTGGAGGAGAAAGGGGAGGTGTTTTCTTCTCCCAGTCATGCTTTGGAAGATGGATTGTGCCCATGCACAGCATTCTCCTCCCCCTCCGCCATTCCTTCTCCAGGGTTGCCCCCAGTGGCCACAATAAGAGGTTAGCCAGCCTATTTCAATTAGTGGCAAAACAAGTGGCGTGACTCCAAGGCTTCCATATGTTCATAAGTATATGCAACCGCACTTTCCTTGACGCATTCCTCATTCCAGGGAAAGGCCACATCTCCACAGCTTGCTGGCACAAGTCACATAGGCAACTGCAAAAGAGATGGGATAATAAATACACACTCACATATATATACACACACACATACGTAGGAAAACTTGGCACCCTCCCACCCTCTCCCATGTTGGCTGCCACATGGTCCCCATCAATTTTTGTCAGAGCCAGCAAGCCAGCCAACCGCTCACAGATGCTGACAAGGCAATTTCAACAGCTGAAGGGACTTCTCCGCTTTCTTCCTCAAACCCATAGAAATTTGGTTGGGTTTTGTTTTCTTTCTTTAAAGACATCTGCTCTTGGGAGAGATTTCCCGTGGCATTGCCAACTTCCCAGGTGCTCCTTGGCTAGGGTATCCCTCTCTGCAGCTGCAGGTCATCAGGTTCCACCTCATCCTGTGTGGGGATGAGATGGAATCTGCCATTTTTACATATCACAAGGGTGCAGAGGCCACCTACTCCTCCTGTTCTCTGAACACAACTGCAACCTTCACATTCCTCCATCACACCATCATCCTCCTCCTTACCTAAACCTCTTCCCCACCCTTCATTCTCCTTTCATCTATCCACAGCTTTCTTCGCACCCAACCCTCTGTCCTTCCTTTGGCACTGATCTTATCTTTCCATAATTTCTTGACTACCAGTTCTTTACATCATGTTGTGTCCTGAAAAGGTTGCTTTTACCCATGACCTTGTTACCTTCAAAATCCATGTACATCTAGTGATCAGACCTTAATTTATAGTGTGGCTTCCAGCAATGCCTAAGAGAGTGATGAAGACATGACTTTCTTCAGCAATTCGAGCTTCTTCCCCTTGCAAGCAGCACTTGATTCCAAAAAGCACCCTATGCTCCAACCTGCCTGGAGGACTCACACATGGGCTTGGCCATGCAAGATGAAGAGTCCAAGAAATTTCAATTGCTTTGGCATTAAAAGTTTGAATCCTCACCCCTCTAGGACCCTGAGTACATTCATCCAATTCTTGTTTTTGCCAATGCATTAATGCAAAGCCCAAAAACTTTGATGGGCTTTGAGGACACATCTCAGTGTTCAGGAGGTCCTCCTGTGAGGGAGGCACAACCCCAGAACCAGCTCTTTACAATACAGCTGTGAAGCTGTATTTCGGAGGCAGGAATGTGCTGCTCACTGAGATGCCTGGAAACATCTGTGCAGACAGTGCAACCAGCAGGCGCATGGTGAGATTGGAAGCTGGGGGAGAGCAGGACTAGGAGGGATTGGAAAAGGACTGAATGGAACTGTTTCAGATAAGCAAGAAAAGTTCAGCAAGTCTCCCAACCAGAGTGCACAAGTAGGTCTGGCAGGACCATCCAGCTAGCACAGGAACACTCTTCTTCCTGCACCCCAGGCATCGTGTCCATAATGGACAGGACTACCGAAACCTCACCCATACAGCTGAATGCCAGGTCATGTCAGCCTTTGCCAGGCAGACAAAGAAACCACATCACCCAAACAGCCCCATTTCTGAAAGCTGGGAGGAAGCTCTGTTGAGGAGATGCTTCAGGAAACACGGAGTTCAGTGAGTGGCTCAGGCCTAGATGGGGTCATGTGTAGAGTCATGGCAATTACAAGGAAGTGCCCTGACCACAAACCCACATTGCCTATCACTTCCACCAAGAGACACGTCTTCTGACAGAACAGAGATCTTGTTAACAGAACAGACCCTGAAAGCCATCCAAAGCTGACAAACCTTTTCCAAACCACTAGCCTGGGCTCAAGATGCAGCATCATGGGATTTCCCTATACCTACATTATGGTGCTGCTCAATTATATGCATTATGGTATTTTTATCTCTCTCTCCAGAGCCATGGGTGTTGATCACAAGTGATGACAGGAGAGTGGCCAAGGATAACCATCAACTTGGAGCTTGAGACTACAAGCTTTGGGAAGTGGGCTAGGCAGCCTGGCCTCATAGAGCAAACTATCACCATTCCCAAGGATGTGCAAAGTGAAAGATGAAAGGCAGTGGGATGAATCAAGAACATTTGCAGCACTGCATTTTGCTTCACTGTTCTGTCTGTGGCTAAGGTGGGATGTAGAAACTTGGCCATGTCAGGAACAGGGTCTACAACTGTAAAGGCAGCTGGAGGATGAAAGCCATGAAGACTGGCAATGCACAGGACTTGGGCAGCTTTCCCAAGCTGTTTGTTGAACCTCCCACTGCAACTGTAGCTGTCTCATCAAGCCAAAGTCAGGTGTGTCAGCTGTGATCTGAGAGGGATGAGTAGGACAGATGAATGTGACAGCTGTCTCAAAGAGTCCTGGCAATTCAACATGGAAAGTACTTTCATCCTGCAGCTCATGATGAGATCCATGCAAGAAGAAACTTGTTGCTACTACCACAATTCAGGACTTCTTGTCCTCTTCCTGAGCATGGATCTTAAACTGGAAATGAAAGAGAGAGATCCAAGATTAACCCAAAGAGTCTTCCAAGGAAGATAAAATGATGCTGTGATGTGGAACCAGTCCCCTGTATCCTACTCTCAAGATGTTCTTCTTCCATGTTCCTGCTCACACATCTAAGAAAATCAGGAAAATATCAAGAGAAACTAGATAAAGCAGTAGAGAAGGCACAGTTGTTTTCAGACTCAACCCAAATGTGTAAGGAACTCTGTCCCATGTTTCCAGATGACCAGTGACTTCAAGACATCACTGCCTTCTGTATGCCTGAGGAGAACTCTTTCTTCCTCATTGCTGCTCCACAGGTAACAGCAGAGACACATGGTCCAAAAAAAAAGCGTGGATGTTGGAATTTTACTTCCAAGTCTTTCTTTAATCAGTCTTGCGCATTCACATCTTTCTGGATGGCAGCTGACAGCAATAAATATTATCTGCAGGGAAAGAGGCAAAAGAGGAATGACTTAATTTGTCAGTTTAGTGAAACTGATCAAGGGCTAATTGTCCCTAGGTGAGAGCTAAGCCTCTTCACTGGTTTGAAATCTCAGTTGCTGGCCATCCCTGGATGGCTGGAGCTAGTCAGAGAACAGGGGCATGCAGACAGCAAGACCTCCAAGCAGAGCGCAAGGAAAGATGTAGAGTTTCTATATTGGTTTAATGAAATTAGCTGATTTTGCCAGTTGCCAGGCAGCAATCACAGCCCTGATGAATGACAATAAAAGAAGTCCTTCTACAGCCAAATTCCATTGACACCTCCACACACTTGGCTTTCACCATCTATCATGGCATCTGCTGAGGTCCATGGGAAGGAGAGAGGGTGTAGCTCTCCATCACACCCTGGGTTATTTTCACAGCTGGGAAAGGAGGTGGTGAACCTGGACAGGAGGGTTAGAGGCTTTTCCAAGGCAACTCACAAAAGCTGGGAAACCAGAGCCAGAGCTACAAGACCCACACTCCCGGATCAGCAGCTCCAAATGTGTCACTGGCACTGAACCTAGAAGGGCCATGTGCCCCTGAAAGAAATTTCCCTGGTTCTGTCCAAGCAGAATTTTTTCTGCACACAAATAGTATCTCCCAGGCAAGTACCTGTCTCCTGACTGGTGTAAAAACCTGAGATAGATACTCAGAACTCATAAACATCTCCAGTCCTTCTGGGGGACACAACCTGAAGGGGTAAGAGCAAGACACTGGAACGGAAAGACCATCTATGGCAGACAAGCCTTTTGCCTTCCCAGATACAAGACTTTTGGAAAATACCAAACTAAGCAAAGACCATGGAGCTGTGCTGATCTACATCACATGAAGATGGGTCCCTTGAAAACCAGTTCCAGGTGAGCTGCATGGAGCTGCCCAGAAATTGCTTGCTAGTTTCTCTCCCTTTCCGTGTTCTTTGTTGCCAGAACACACGGAAGCTGAAGATTCACAGGCAATGCAGAACAGTTCCCTCAGGAGGAGCCTTTCCACACATGCCTTCCCAATAAGCTATTCCCAGGGAGTTTGTGAGTGCTCCATCCCTGGCGNTTCTTTGTTGCCAGAACACACGGAAGCTGAAGATTCACAGGCAATGCAGAACAGTTCCCTCAGGAGGAGCCTTTCCACACATGCCTTCCCAATAAGCTATTCCCAGGGAGTTTGTGAGTGCTCCATCCCTGGCGGTATTCAAGGGCAGGTTGGACAAAGCCTTGGGTGGCATGGTTTAGTGTGAGGTGTCCCTGCTTATGGCAGGGGGGTTGGAACTGGATGATCTTAAGGTCCTTTCCAACCCTAACTATTCTATGATTCCAGCAGAGTGGCAGTGTTTAGAAACCAAATTGGTCATCCCTGGCAATTGTAGAGATGGACAAAAATAGCAGGAAAAAAAATCGCAATTCCCTGCACATATTTTCTGAGCATTCCACAAAAAAAAAAAATGTTGGGTTATCCAAAAGAGAAGAATAGTTTAAGCAAGCAAAACAACAGTAATCACCTGCTTTGCTAAGTGTTTGCAAATACATGAATTGTTTTTCTTAGCCAAATGTCATTCCTTTCCACAACCATCACCCCCTTCTCCCAGTTACTCAGTGTGACTAATGGGAGGGGAAATAGATTGATGCCTTTTTTCCCAATGGATTTTAACTCCAAAATTTCAATTTTAGTTGGAAAGTGCTCTATTTGCCTCCTCTTCACCCCCACGGGATGGGTGACACCATCGCATCTGTGGCACAAAATCCTTTGGCTTTAGTCACTTAAATATTCAGCAATAGAAGACCGCATCTAGTTAAGTCCTCTCTGGCAAACTGGGAGTGGTGGGACAAGAGCTCTAAGCTTATAACACTTTTGCAAGACAGCCAAGGTTCCTCAGCACATCCTCCACCAAATTCTCAATTCTGCTAATTGAGCTATCAAAGCCATAGGGGAGAATTGTTTACATTTATTTCTTTCTGGGATGTAGCCATTGCCAGTAGAGTCTTCAAAATAAGAAAAGAAAAACCCTCTGACTCGCTGCCCAGGAACTCAATCCCAAAAGCCTCCTCCCAACCTCTGTTTACAAAATTATAAGCTTTCTTTGTCCTAACCATTTTCCTGTTACAATAATATTCTTCATCTTCTATTGGACTTTTTTTTTCTTTAGTGCATGGAAAATATGATTTCATTGTGAAAGGATTTCTTATGAATCAATACAGCAAAGGGAACACGGAGATGTTTGCAGTAAATCACCCTCGAAGCTGACACATGTAGAAAATGAGTTACAAGAAAAAGTAGATAATCCCAAGCCGTTTCCAGATGGAAGGAGGTTATATTTTCCATACACTCTATCTGGGTTTTGTGTCACAAAACACGCTGGTATTTATTTAAAGTATTTTTTTTCCTTGTACCATAGAGTTACGATTACATGAAATGAGTTTCCAAAAATTACAAAAATTGGCCTGCTTTGGGTAACAAATGGAAGAACTGAGATATTGAGTTCAAACCAGCTAAGGCTCAGCTCCTTCTGAAGTTAAAAGCCAAGTCCAGAAACTGAAGGCTGACTTCGATTCAGCAAGGTTCCCTGTGCGGCTGGGACAGTCATGACCAGTGCAGAGGTTTGATTTCCCTGCACTTTGCAGTTTCTTTCACCTAATTCTCCATAGCTGGCAGGGATGACGCTTGGAGATAGGCTGGCTTCTCCCCTTCCATAAAGTGAACTCTGTCATCACCATCTCCTGAAGGAAGGCTTGGCAGGACTGAACGCTTGACGACTTGAAGCCACTGGATCGCTGAGTTCTTGGAAGCACTGGACAAGGAGCAGCCTGTCTGAGCCATGCATCAAACTGGGCGTTAGGTACCAAGCTGTTCTCCTAAAAGAGAGACATCTGAAAGCCATTTAGAGAGCATCTGGATGGAATCAGTTCTGGCTGCTGGATGTGCCTCAGTACCCAGGGGACTGAGGCACATCCTCCATATGATTCACTCCTGCAGTGACCTAAGACTTAGACAGGTAAATGAGTGAACCACATCCCCTTTCCAACAACTCCCTGAGACCTGAAAATGTGGTGAAAAATCATTCCATAGGTTCTCCATAGAACTGTGGTTCAGCATCACTGCGGGTGTGTAGCATCCTGCAAGGCAACTGAGAAATCAATGACTAATAGATAACAACCTCAGACATGGAAGCACAGAAGCAACCTCTGAAGAAACAGAACCAGACTTGTCTAAGATACGTCTAGCTGTGGGCAGACAGTACAGGAAAGCTCCTGTGCAGACATCTGGGGGTAAAATGTTCTAGAAAGGGGAGAGAGTCCTTGAATTTTAAAAACTGGTGATAAAGATTGCTGTGGTGTCCATATAAGTAAAGCAGGGTGGATCTAGGCTGCCTGTGACAGCATCCCATCTCCAGCCAGCATGGAAGGTGGCTGGGCCCTGGCCCAAGATGCCACTTGCAATATTGCTGGTGTTTTCTGCCTCAGTGTACTTTAATCTCTGGCTCTCACAGAGCAATGCAGGTGCACTGGACCTGTCTCAGGTGTTACTTGGGTAAAACACCACTGGAAGAGCTAAGGTCACACAAGCCATACGGACAGGAGGGTTGCAGAAAGGGTGGTTTCAGAGGAATAGCTGATGTACCAAAGCTGTCCTTCATTAGCCAGTTAATGCAACTTTCTTAACAAACCTGTTCCCTCCTGCTCACAGTTTTGCTGAACTGAAGAAGGACTCAGGAAAATACATGAAGTTTAATTGCAACTTGCCTTCTCCAGGTACACAAGGACAGCTTCTTCCCTTGCTCCAGAGATGGGCAAAACAGAGCAAAGGAGTAGCTGGATCTTCATTAAAACCCTTGGCTGTTCCCCTCCTATGAATTCCTAATCCTAATTGCACTGGCAGGGGGTGGGACAAGCACTTCGTGGTTATAGGGGTTTCACGCTCAGCAGAAGGTCCTGAGGGCCTGACCAGGTCCTGCAGGTCACTGAGCAATGGGGGATGCAACCAGCGCTGAGACCCCTCTCCATGAGGCTGAAGATGACACTCTTCACCTTTCCAATGGCTGTGGCCGGCTCTGAGGCTGCCAGAACTCTGTGTGCACTGGCTGCCTGCTGGAATCTCTCTTTTTTTCCAGGAAAAAGCTGGCACTCCCACTATTCCAGCACTCCCCTGCCCTCAAAGGCCTCTTTTTTTTTTTTTTCCTAGCGTGTCAAATACACCAATCTATAAGAGGAGCAGCATCAAGCCTGGAAAACTGGCCCGGGGCCAGGAGAAATGTCAATACGAGAGGAAGTATCTGTCATATACAAACACACACATAAGGCGTCCCCAGCCAAGCTGTTTGAAGTCATCTCTGGCCTGTTGCTCCCCTCTCCTGATCGCAGCGGTCCCATCAGTGGGGACCGGCCGACCTCTAGTGGTGCGAACCCTCAGCGCCAGCAAAGGGGCTCTCCTCAGGCGGGGAAGAAGCCTACACACAGAGCAGAGCGCGTGGCTGTCTCCCCTCGACGATAAAAGGTCCCACATGCCTGGAGAAAGCAAAAAGGGAGGAAACATGTGGGAGAGCATCTTGGAGGCAGAGGGAAGCAGACATAAGAGCTCAGATAACCACCATTGCCTTGGAACTTGCATTACCAAGCACATTAGCATCTCCACAAGAGATATTCCCCAAGCACTAGGCACTGAGTGGATGTTTGATCAAAACAAAGCTGCAGGAGAAAAAAGAGGTGGGACAGCAGAGCGCTGACTTTGGAGGGTGCTTGTGAGTCCAGGTGGACTACGGTTAGGGTCCCTGGGTTCATGCCCCATGCTCTGCAGTCATTTTTCCTTCCCTCATGCAGTGCAGTTCCTGAAGTGTCTACAGAGAGGTGACTCGCTATTTCCCAGCAATGTAAAGAGGCAGAAAGCTGGTAATGAGCACCAGATCCCTGAGAAAGCTCACTGCCAAACACTTTCTCCTTTCTGGAAGGTATTAAGGTTCTCCATCTGAGTGGGGCTGAGGCTGGAGCCCTTGGGAATGAAAGGACATCCATCGCTTGCACCCCATCAAGCTGAGGCAGCAGCCTGCCTGAGCAAGGCTGAGATTTCTCTCACATGGAAGTGTGAGCTACAGAGATGTGCGAAACCCTATCTCCAGTGCTATCCATATCAAAGAGTTCAAGGGGGCTGCTTTAAAATAGGGCCTTTGCATGGGTTCCTGCTCCTCCTCACGTCTTACTGAGGGGCACCCTGCCAAAATGCCAACTTGGCTGCTCCACATGTCTGAGGCATCCCAGACATGTCCTACAAACCTTTCCGGTGCTCCCAGGGAGATCATTGCCTCCACAAACAGCCTGTCCTCTCAGCTGTGAAGGGTCTTGGTGGCCCCTGAGCACCATCTCCCCAGCTGAGGAGCAAGAGGAGTATCTCTCCTGAAGTGCCAGAAAAAGGGCTGAGGACATGCATGGAAAGGTCCCTGAAGAGAGTGTTGGACAAAGCGTTCGCAGTTTTCCCTTCTTCCCTCCCACCCTGAGTGAGCACAGGGGATCCATGGAGAACCGAGGAGTACAAGGCAAAGCTGGTGGGAATTAACTTGACTTTCTAGTACAAGTAAAATAAGAGATTTCAGCTGTGGTGCTCATGGCCATAGGCGTCCAAGGATCCTGAACGCTCATGAGGAGCCAGAGGCTGGCAAAGGTGTGGTGCTTTGGAAACCGCTCCATGTACATAAACCATGAAGTCATGTCCCAAGGATCATCCAAATACCATGGTAAAACCCTAGAGAGACCAGACCCCCTCATGCTCAGTCTAAGCTGTCTTGAAGGGAGAAGACTGTATGCTGAGTCACCATAACCCTTTTCTCTCACCCCACCCAGGCTTTCTTCCTTGTTTTTGCCCTTCTCAGCTTAGTGCACTTGCAAAATCCCAGCCCAGAGAGGGATCCAGCATGAGCAGAACCCCTTCAAGATTACCCCGAGGCTGGTGAGTGTTTCCCCCCTGCTCTCCCAGCTGGAGGAACAGGCAACAGTGGCTCAACAAATGTACCCAGCAGCACTGGAAAAACTGAGATCTCAGTAAAGCCAAAGGCATTTGCTAAGCATCTCCTATTAAGACAGATTGTTCTCACACAAGCCACCCCGCAGGCAGTCAAGACAACGAGATACTTCAGCAGTAAACTGCTCTTCTCTGCTTCCCAGCCCTCTTGAGTGACTGCAGTGCATCCCAGAGGAGCTCCGCTGCACGAGGGCCGAGGTCGCTGTTGCTCTCTGCTTTGATTCAACACACCCTCCCTCCCACATGCTGTTTTCATTAGAGCCTGCCTCTTCTGGCAAGGCCGCTGTGCACAGTCACGAGAAGCTGTTCACTGGTGGCTTGTTTTATCCAGTTGCTGGAGGCTTGAAACAATGAGCTTGCAAATATTTCATTCCTGCCCTGAACTTTCTTTCTTTCTTTCATTCTTTTTCTTTTGTGAGGAGAGGCGGCAGGGAGGCAGACGGGGTACCCCTGGAGCTTGGAAAGGGGTTAGAAAGGGTAGGAGAAAAGACACCAGGAGGGTATTTCTGTCCTGTTGTGAATGCACACGCCTGTGAGCATGTGCATGCATGTCTCACACCTGCCCTCTCAGAGGACTCTCCCAGCTGTCTGGCACCATTACAGACTGCACGTGTATGTTGCCCTGACTCAGGCAGGAAAGCTCAGAGCAGGACCCTTATCACCACCACCAGGAAGATGCCACATGCTAAGGCCACTCAGCTGTCAGTGTCACCAGGATAGAGATATCTCTCTGCGCCTTCAGTCTGGCAGGCAGACACTTGGAGAGGAGGGAGATAGGAGTACAAAAGATGACACCTATTATGATCCCAAACACTCTTTTCCCTGCCACCAACAGGGAATTTTCTGTTAGGAGCAGCTGCCATCAGGACACACTGATGCCCTGAGCCACAGATGACATGTGGGTAAGGCTTGGTTTTGACTGGAGATGAACTGCAAGCCTGTTTCTGACAGGCACTGCTGACCCTATGTAGGCATAAGGGGTGCAGCAAATATGGGGTTGTAGCCAAGAGATAGGAGGGTGTAAGGCACCCTGACACCATCAGGGCATCAGGAGGCAGAGGACAGTTCCTCTTGGGTTGTCACACAACAACGACACACAGGTACAGCCAGGTGAAAGGCGTCGGGTTTTGTAGTTTGAAGCAGACTCAAAGCAGAGCATGAACGAGGTGGGAAATGAAGAGCCACTGAGCATGTTAGAAGAACCCCCTTTTCCTGGGTTGGGGCAGAGAGGTTGTGACCAAGGGGCTTCATATCCTTTCTCTAACTCACATTGCTTTCTTTAGCCTGGCTGCAGCATGCTGGGACAATCTGGACTCTTTACTTGTCACTACTTCATGCCTTCCTAAAACTCCTGGTGTAAGGGGCATCCAAGGAAGGACAGCAACATGGTGAGCATCAACTAACCAGGGAGAAGAGACCTGGCTAATGCTGCTTGTATACCCCTGGGCTTTTGAATTGGGCTGCCTGCCTGATTTGTATGGACTTCATGGTCCCATGGAATCCAAGGCTGCACATTAATCATAGAATCATAGAATAGCTAGGGTTGGAAAAGACATTAAGATCATCTAGTTCCAATCCCTCTGTCAACACACATAGCACCTCACACTAAACCATGCCACCCAAGGCTTCATCCAATCTGGCCTTGAACACTGCCAGGGATGGAGCACGCTCAACTTCCTTGGGCAACCCATTCTAGTGCCAATGCTGTGGGATGGGAAAAGTCGCTGAAGGCCTGCACAGGGCATCTTTGGGCTCCACTCAGGCAGGCAGGGTCTGGCAAAAACTGTGCAGAGCATGCAAGTGTATGACCAGCAGTGCTCTGCACCCAGCTCAGAGTGCCCCTACTGCACCCCAGTCCTGCAGCCTTCCCGCAGGCTCCCAGACCCTTTATCTCAGGGATGTACAAACCTAACTGCACCTCAGCTTGTCTGTCCACCACAGAGCAGCGGCTCAGGGCTGTACTGCAGGCGGGGAAACATCCCCTCCTGCCCGACCTGCTTTGGGTGTGCATCACCTCCGTCACTTCGACACACATCCCTGTAGGTGGAGCCAGAACCTCACAAGGCAGAAGGACAGCCCTGTCCTACCCATCGCCTTTCTCCGGCGGATAGACCAAACCTAGATCGCTCTGCACTGAAGAGGGACCGCTCCAGACCCTCTCCTCCCTGCCCTCAAACACCTCCAGGGTTTTGTCTCCACTCCCTCCCCAGGTAAACTATTCCAGAGTGTCACATAGTCCCTTTTTATTCAATATTTAACCCAAATCCCTTTCTGTTCCCTTTTCCTGCCCATCACAGCCATGGTAACTCCAGCACCACAAGCTGATGCTGCTCTCCTAGCAGTAAAGTTCCCTTAAGATGATGATGAGGCCAATAAAGGCATTTCTGGGATGGCTGCCATGATGGACTTCCCCAGGCCCTGCTGGGTTGGATGGCAGCACTCACACATTGTGTTCCCTACAATTGCCTTGTTCCAGAAAAGAGCTGAGGATCTGGCTCAGTGAACAGAGTGAGCCCCAAGTGGGCTGTTGGGGTGAGGGCAACTGGCTAACCCTTGTCTTCTACTTCTCCAGCTTCTGGTTTGGTGCTGCTCAGCTCCAGTTTATGTCTCAGTAGGAGCCCCAGGCATTTGGGAAAGGGGGCCATTGCCTCTCCACTAATGTTCTGGGGTGTCACTACTGCACGCAGTGGCCAAGCAGTGGAGGGATGCAGTAACTCAGCAGCAACATCCCTCCCATCCTTGCAGCCTGCAGGGAGGCACTGCCATTCCCATTCATCTGTGTGGTGTGCTGCAGAGGGGTGCATGTGAGACAGGCCAGCAGCACCCTGGAGCACCAAACCAAACTGTCCAGCACTCCGGTAACTTCAACATCCAGGGGCTGTTTGTCACTTGAGGTACCAATGCATCCTGCCCATGGCACTGCAGAGCCTGAACAAAACCATCTGGGAAGCGGGATTCAGGCGCTCAGCAGGCAGCGATGCAGCATCAGCCAGGCTCCACGTAGACGAGTCACTCCCTTGAGCAGTAAGTAGGTTTGGACCGGCAGGGAGGACATGTCTGGGGTGGTTTAACATCAGTGGTTGCAGCAGGGCAGGGGACAGGGACACTGTTTTGCTGAACAGGGTGCAGATGTGAGCACCAGTCACCCTAGCCCCAAGATGGCTTTTGCTCACCTCAGATCTGCTCCACTCCTCTCACCCTTGGTAGGCTGGCTGGCTCCTGGTCTCTGCCCGATGATGCTCGGGAAAAGCCAGGTTCTGTCATGCTTTCTGTCCCTTGGGGACACTTCTGGGGGGGCTCAGCACCTTCTTCTCTTTCCTTCTCAGGCTGGGAAAGGAAAAAACTGAAGGAAGATGAAACTGCCCCATCCCTACCCCCATGACCCCTCTTCTGCTCCAGAGCTGCAGGTTGTTTCTAGCTTAGTTAAGGCAAAATGATGGGGGCAGAAAGGGGCAGACCCACCCCCAAGGTTTCTCCCCAGGAGCACCCCTCCTTGCTGGGGTTTTCCCCTAGACTTGGGGCATGGTTTTGAAGCTAGCTTTTACCTGCACCCTGCAACCCAGTAAGCCCATGGATCCCATGGGCTTTAAAATTCATTAAATAAAGGTTGCTGAGGGTCTGATAATATTTGCAAGGGAGCCAGATACAAATATGTGCCCTCAGTGAAGGCTTGGTGCCACAACCTCAACCCCATCCCAGGGTTTCCTGTCTGTCTGACCAGCTGTCCACCCTTTTCTCCTGGAGCAGGAGGTAAAGAGACGTGAGAAACTTTGCTGCTTTCCACAGTCCCACAAGAAACACTCCCTGGGTAGCCCAGAGTCTGCAGAACAGGGACAGAAATCAGAACAAAATGCTCATTTGGGAACCTGGAGGTGGGGACTCAATAGGCATGGGGAGGTGTGATGGAGGCAAGGTTTCCTGGGATAAAGCCAGTGGCATGTGCCTTTCCTGATGACCACTCAAGAGCCACCAGCCTGGCCTGAGGACAGCAGCAAGCTGCAAAGAGGGAGACCCTAAAAAGCCTGCTCTGTGAAAGCCGGTGAAGGGAAGTGGGTGGCAGATAAGAACATGTTGAGGAAAAACATAAACCAGAAGCTCCTGAGGAATTTTGGAAAGGAAATGTGGAATTAACTCCAGAAAGGGGAGGGGGAGGGTGGGAGTGCAGAACAGTTTATGGCTCACAACAAATAGTCTGCCTGTGCCCCTTTACCGGGCACTTATGGCCTCTCTGTCCAGCCCAGGACACCCAGCAGAGACCACCCCAGTGAGGCAGGAGCACCAGGAATATGCAGGCAGCTGATGCCGGCTCCTATGGGGTCGATTCCAGCAGGAATCAGGGAAGAAACAAAACCAAGAGAAGCTGGCAGGAAAATACCATCCCTTTTGTGTCAGATAGGGAGAGGAGGCTACAGGTCCTATCTTGCCAGCAGGTACACAGAGGACAGCCAAGGCCAAGGCTGGCAGACACCAGATACCTCCCAGGGTCCTGTGGTGCTGCTGGCTCGGACAGCACATCTCAATAGCTCCACATCTACTGGGGGGGGAGGGTGTGTGAGCAGAATCCATCCCATCTCATCTCCTCCCGTTCCTGTTTTCACTCCTCTTGCCTTTGCCTCCCCGCACAAGCCCCACAGTCCCCACGCAAGCAGCCCCCTCAATCTGCCCCTCATCCTGCAGCTATTTTAGAGAAAGGCAGGAGGTATTTTTAGTGCTGCCGGCTCCCGGGAGAAGCTGTGCGCCTCTGAGCCGCAGCAGCGCTGGCGCCAGGGAAACTGCCGCTGCTCTGGCTGATATTTCTTGTATAATTAAACTCAATCCATCCCAGGGGCTGGGTCTTGGCCATCAACTCAGCGAGGAGGGGAAGGAGTGGAGCCAGAGAGCCAGGGGCTAAGGGCTGCAATGGATGCTGGGAATTGTTTTGTGAACACTGGAAACACCAGGCCTTTGAGACTTTGGGGAAAGTTTTGCCAAGCACAAGGAGCAAGATGGCTCTAAAAGGGGCAGGGAAGTGGGATTTAATGGGAGCGGAGCCCACAGCACCACCCTGGCAAAGGACTCCATACCAGCATCATCCCATCCCACTCCCCTGTGGGAGATGGCCTCAAACAGGATGTCCACAGCTGGAGAGATGGCACCTAAAGGCAACCTGGGAGAAAACAACAGGATTTGAAGGACACCCAGTGCCTGCAAGGCACACTGGAGAAATCCCTCCCAGTAAACAAAAGCCCAAGCTGGAGCTGGAGCCACGTAGGGAGTCTGGGGGCTGCCTGGTTAGCCAGCATCTGGTGAACACAAGCTGCGGCTGGAGGCTGACAAGCAGCAACACAACCCCTCCTTCTTCCCACGCCCACCACCCAGCATCTGTCTGGGGGCCCCAGTCTGCCACAGAGGAACAGGGAACGACAGCCCAGAGAAAACACAGCACCCGCCGGGGTTCAGGATTGGTCTGGGGCTGGATTTGGTTTCCCCTGTGCAAAGGAACAGAGCATTTATTCCTGGCTCCCTTCAATTCAAGATACATTTCCAGTGACCCAGACAGCAAGCTGGCTTTCCAAGCAACAGTGTATTTTATATAACTGATTTCTTTTTTTGTTGTTTTTACTTTATAAAGCCATACAATGAACTGCAAAGAATCTGACGTCTGTACAACGGGAAGACAACAGCGGAGTCACATTCACACATGGACAGGGTGCAACCGAAGTCATCCTTACACGCGAAACATTATTATGGGCACAAAGATACAAAATATAACATGGGGTTTTTTTCTTTCCATCTATATAAATACACAGAAATGGGCAAGTCTAAAAGTTTGAAACTGTTCATTAACACTGATTAGCAAATAAATCTGTAACGTTCCCAACGTGACGAAGACAACAACAAAAAAAACCCCACACATAACACAGCAGTACAGGAACTGCCAACAGAAATGTGGGGTTGCTTCCTTTTTTTTTTTCCTTTTTTTTTTTTCTCCTTTTTAAGGAAAATAAAAAATAATTAAAAAAGGGGAAAAAAAAAAAAAGAGTAACCCCAAACCAACCTCGCAATTTGCAAAACAAATGAACGAAATGAAACAAGCCCCTGCGGGCTCCTTTGCTGTCTGATCCTCCTGCCTGCTCCAACGGGAAGGGCTGCCTTTTGTTGATGCTGCTGTCTGGGGTTTTTGGGGCAACTGGTTTCTTTACCTGCCCGACCTGATGGGCGGGGATTTACTTTGCACTTCGGTTCAGGTAGTTGAACTCACTGGAAAATCAATGCCTGGAGGCTGCGTTGGGTTTTTCTCCATACCTGGTTTCTTTTCCGTGTGTGGTTTGACCAGGGGGCAGCCAGCTAATGCTACATGCAGAGCAACCCCAAACTTTGCTCAGTTTATGTGCTTAAACCCGTAAGCCCACAATCTCCACTGGCAATGATGACATGGATTACCTCTCAGAATATCTCTCAGGAGGGAGCCCAAGGCAGCACCATTGAATGGGAAACCCACATGCTGAAAAGGAAGCCCACATCTTGGGCATTACAATTTGGGACAGATAGCAAATGACACACCCCACCCCCCAAGAGCATTTCCCAACAAACAGCAACATCGACAGCAAAGGAAGGATGGATGAGAAGGGGCTTCTCCAAAGAACAAACCAACACAAAAAGGGCACGTACGACAAATTTACACACGCAAAAATATATATATATATATATGTGGGGAAAAGTGCGTTTTTAAGGATATCTTTGGCAAGAATATATGCAGTTCTTTGTGCAGGAAGGAGGGATATGTTTGTGTGTGTGAGCGAGAGAGATACCATCCGGCTGCTGACAACGGCAGTGTGATTACAACGAAACATATGCTGGGCTTAAGTCGCACAAGCTTGAATCTCAAATACCATGACTGCATTTAAAAACCAAAGAAAAAACACAAATAATAGTTTCTGTCCCTTTCATAAGGAAAAAAATATCAACACTAGGTCCCCGCCAGCCCTGGGACCTGGGTGATCCTCAATGCCAGCTGACGGACTCTCCCTGGGACAGAAAGAGTAGTTACACCTAGAACTGTAACTTAAAAAAGGATATAAAGGGGGGAAAAAAAAGTGCCTTTAAAAGGAGCTGACAAACACCTGGCTACATCATTGGAAGGTGATTAGCTGTGTGTTAAAAAACCAATATAATCGGACGATTTAGTTAGTGTTCGAGATTTGCATACGGTCTAAGTTTTCAGCTAGTGGGTTAGTGGGCAAGCCGTGAGCGGCTCAAGGCCCGAAGCAGGCGTGATGCCATTGGCAGGCATCTGCTGGGGTCAGCTTTTACACAACATCTCTAGGGTGCTTAGATCTGCTTTGTTTTTATGGGGAGAAAAAGAGGAATGGGAGTTTCAAGCACTGTTTTCCAAGGCAGCAGATTAAAATAAAATTACATTATTATCATCTCTTTTCTTAGCAGTGAGAAAACCGAGTCTGAAAAATAGAGGCTTCCAAAAAATATATCTTTATATATCTATAAACACAGTGTTTTCTCTAATCGGTGAATGGCAGGGTGAGGAGATTACGGGTGAGATCATCTCTCATCTCGCTTGAATTTCGCAGAAGGAGGGAAACATTGAAAATGAAAAGGTCTCCACATCCATGCAGCCAGGGAGCTGGGGAGGGGGAAAGCCTCCCCGGAACCCCCCATCCCGCCACTGTCTCACAACCAGCTCCTCACTACGCATCCTCTCAGGTTCACTTCAGTACATCAGAACAGCCTCCGTCCAGGCACCCGCGCCACTCATTCCCCCACGCACACACACACATGCACACGTACATGCACGCTGGTCACACGCACGCCACCCCGACTTGGGAGGGGGCCCCGCGCCTCTTCCCCCATCCGTATTTTGCCTTGCTCTGGATTTTCTTTAAATGTGCAGGTGTTTCCCTGGGGCAGGGGAAGGGGGCGGATATAATGGGGGAGATATGATGTGCAGAAAGCGATATGGCAAAAATAAATATTTTTGGAGTGTAATTTTAACCTTTTTTTCCTCTTTAAAATTTCATTAGCTTACAGTATGTCATCAGTATAGCTCGTATATATAATATAGCTATCAAGGCAAGGGTGTTCTGAAGGAGAAAAACTCCCCGGTGGGGAAGGGCTGCAGTGCTATGTTTCTAGTTTTTGGCCCCAGTAGACTATCTGGGCCACTTTGCACTGAAAACTTCTCCCAAAACACTCTTGAAGGAGGTGGAGACGAGGGGCATATTTGCAGCAGAGGGCTCAGCAATGACCACGCAGCTCCAGCCAGAACATTCCTGCAGCCCCAAACCTGCACATGCAACTGAAGCATCCTCTGCCCCCTCCCCAGCTTCATGGGCTGGGACATCCGCCTGCTGCCCCTAACCATGTTTCCCACCTCCACAGCAGCACAGGGGCCCTTCACTCCTCTTGCTCCCTGATTGACCCTCCTCACCTCCCAAAGCAAAGGGAAAAGCTGACAGCACTGAAGCCACTGCAAAACTACAGTGCACTCAGGGGCATGAGCCTCCAGCCAGACGGTTTTGGGGTTACATGCGTGCCAAGCAGGGTGGCTCTCAGAGGACCTGACACCTCCCCACTGAGCCAAAGTTACCCAGCAACCGCAGGTCCTTTCCTTCTTTCTTTTTTTTTTTAATTTTCTTCCTTTTCTTTTTTTTTTCTTAACATGGCCTCCAAAATAAAAGGAGAAAAAAGCGCCTGAGTTACTTGTAGTCATTCGCCTTTCGTGCAACTTGAATGTCCATGCAATTTAAAAACCGCTTGCGTGTCTCCAAAGAGATAGGGGCAGCAATGGGTCAGCTGCTTTGCACAGGGAACCCACCTGTGCCAGCATCTGCTATTATTATAATTATTATTATTATTACACTGTTTTTCTTTCTCTTTTGTTTTGTTTGGGGTTTGTGTTAATGTGTGACAGGCTGCAGGAGAAAACCGCCAAAGAGGACTAGTGACAGCAGAGGATTAGTGCATCCTCTGGGGAGGCTCCTGGGGAGCATATGCCTTCCCCATGCATGGGGCAGCAGGAGCCACCCCATACCTCCTCACAGGTGGCAGGCACGAGCACCCTGGGGAGGTGGGGAAGTGCCATGACCCCCTCTCCGGATGGGCTCCCAACAGCTCACCTGCAACCAGCGCTGGGCTCTGGGTCAGCAATGGAAGTCAGCTCAGGGCTGAGCTCCCCAGGGACAGGACAGATCAGGACCAAGCCCCCTGCCAGAGCCCCAGCAACTTGCCAGGCTACCAGCAGGTTTCAGGAGAACCAGATGGGTAAGTGAGGACCCTCCACTGCAGCCAAGCAATGGAAGGTTTCTGAGAGCATCTCCTCCGGTGTCCCACAGACCCAGCCATGCTGTTATCTCCTACGGGTCATTTCAAATACAAAGCAGATGTTTGCTGATGGAACTGCTGGGATGAAGCATGGGGTTTGCCGGTTGTCTCCTATTTTTCCCCAGATGGAAAACAACCAGTCATGGTCTTGCATTTGGTCTCAAGTGGATGTCAGGACCATTACATCAAAAGCCTTCGCTTTGGTCACCTTCCATGCGGTGGGACATGCATCCTGTCTGGCGTGACTTTGTGGCTCTTATATAGGTGCGTGGTTTTGGTTCCTCTATGTGTGTGTTTGGCTTGTGTTTTTAGGGGCTCCATTGGCTTTTGGGTATTTTTGTTGTTTGCTGTTTTCCTCCAGAATTCCAACCCTTTTTTTTCCCCCAATTCACTTCCCTCTCCCACAATGCACTTCCTCACACTCCTTCTCGGATCAGCTCCAAGTCCTTCTCCAAAATTCAAGAATCACCCGCAAGCACCAGCTCATCTTTTCTGGCTGGAGCCAAGCATGACCCTGGAGACAAAGTTGACAATGGCTGCAGCCGGCTGGTCTGGGTCCAGCTCAGCAAAGAGATGGCAGATGTTGTCTGTGGTGCTCCCTTGCTTCCTGGCCACAAAGCCAAAGAGCCTGGATGTGAAGAAGACAAGAGGCTCAGTGAGGTTTGCCAGCATTTCTCACCCGATGACCACTACCACCCTCTTCCAGCATGGTCTTGTCCACCTCTTTGACATCCACCTCACACAACACAAAGGGAGACATCCCAAAGCAGACTGCGTGAAGACCCATCTATTCTTCTCTTTGTTGTAGTTTCCTTGAAGGCCAGCACTGTGTTTCTAACAATTCCTGGCCAACCCCCACTTGCTCTGCTCATCCCTGCCACCCTCCCCATAGGCCATCCCCAAGAGGCATCCTTTCAGATGATCACAGCATTGCCTTGGTTTGTGTGATGACTCCTGAAACCACAGGGGTGTGATGGGCTGGCCATTGGGGTAGACCCCGTGTGAGGGGAAGGCCATATGAGGACAAGGGGAGCTGGGAGAGACCATGTGGTTATTTCCCTCTCTGTCCCCCAGTGAATAAAATGGCCCTTTTTTTTTTTTTTTAATTAGAACATGCAAACTCAAGTTATAAATACAGGGGAACAGAATGTGAGACAGGCGCAGGCCGTGTCATTTCTAATTGGAGAGGGGAAATATCCCAGCAGCTGGACTTCCTAATAAAAACCCCTTCGCTAACACAATGGCTAAAATTAGTGGGAATTTGCCCCTGGAAATGGGATCAGCCAGCAGCTCTGTACTCCTGTGGGTAGAACAAGGAGGACAGGAGGAAAGACCTGGCTGGTGGCTCACAGGCCATCAGCATAACTCCTGGCTCTGCATCACAAGCTAGATCCTGCAGGCTCCTCTGGCAGTTTCCAGTTTGGTCAGAAGGGCCATGCCTGCTCTAACTGGGAATTTAGGGATGAAAGATGCTTTTCAAGTCCTCATTCTTGGGTGAAACATTCCTACAGTGAGGAGCTGAGCTCATCTGACAGACAGTCAAGAGGCTGCCCTGCATGGTGCATCTCCCAGCCAATTCTCAAACACAAGTAGAAGCCACCCCGACACCCTGGGAGGAATCAACTGGGAAACACAGCAGATACTTACTTGGCTGGGCCGCTGCCATCAGTTTTAGTCCACCTGCAAGGAGAAGAGGAAGTGTGAGGCATGATGCATCCTGCACCGCACAGAAACAGGGCCATTATGGGGGCCACCACACCAATGCTGGAGGGCCAGCCTGTCTTTGCACAGGCTTGGCTCTATCAAAAAAACCCTGTTGCATCTCTCTCCCAACATGAAGATGCTTAGAGACACCAAGAAGTCACCAGCAGTGGCGTTGCCCCACAGTATCGAAAGGGACCTTCAATCCCTGCTCTCCACAGAAGCGAGACAGAGCAAAAAAAGCTCCTGCTCCAAGCAGCCAGGAGCCTGGGGGAGGGAAAGGGGCAGGGGACAAGTGCTTGCCCCAGGTTAGGGCACTCACTTTCGTTCCTGGGGGTCCAGGTTGCAGAATGTGACGGTGTTGAGGGGGTAGTGCCGTCGGAAGAACAATCTGAAACACAAGGCAGGGAGTGTCAGGGCCAGCAAGCCCCCACCTCTGCCCCACTACAGCCCAGACCCATCAGAGGGGACACTCCCATAGGTTTCCCTAGGATGTTTCAGGAGTCAAGGACAAGGCCCAGCCCTGCCCATGACCAGGTTCATGTTCCCCAAAGACATCCTTCATCAGCACACTCCCTGGACCACAGTCCCATTGGCTCTGGAGACCCAGGGCTGTGGCAATGGGGGCTCTTACTTCCTCTGGTTGTCAGTTAAGGTGATGCCTTGTGCAGAGACTTTGAAGTGGACGATGGTAGCGGTGGGCGTGGGGTCAGCCACCAGCGTCTCAGCTACAGCCTTTGCAATGGCCTGGGGGCCTGTCAGTGACTCCATCTCCACTGAGTTGATGAAGAGGACATTGCAGGCTGGAAAGGGAGACAGCAGGCATGGGGTCAACCACTGCTTCAAGCTACATTGGCCCCATAACAGCTCCTCTCTATACTCACCCGCGCCCTGCTTGAGGAGGTCTGTGGATGAATTGGCGGCTGATGTGGTGTCTTTCTTTTCCTCCATGGGATCTAGAAGACATGGGATAGTTACTGCTGCTCCCTGCTTGGAAACCTACCCCATCCTCATAGGCTGTGTGGGCTTGGCTCTTACCTCGGTCAGGAATTACCAGCTTGCAGGGCAAGGCCAAGGGTATGATGGAGTGTTGGTACACCAGAGCCGAAAGACAGCCTGGGAAGAGAGGGGAGATGGTAAAGATGGGGCTGAGAACACAGGTTTCACTGGTGTTAGGACACTGTTGCTCCAGATGGATGGAAGCAGACTTTTCTGCTGGATTTCTTCACTGTGGTCATAATGCCACACATGGCAATTCCCCTTACTGAAACCATCATGCCCACAGAGGACTCAGCAAGGTAGCAGAGATGCCACGGCCATGTTAGGAACAGGAATGGGGCAGAGGTCCTAATGCAGCACCTTGGAGCACATTAGCCATGGGATAAATGAAACAAGGGGAGTCCCTGCCCTCCACCCTGTCCAGCAGCATCATTTTTCCTAACACATGCAGAAAGGTATGTACCTATGCATGCAGGCACATTTGTGTGCACTCATTTGTGTGCATGACCCCTGAGGCTCCATATGCCCACAGGGCTTGGTTCCACAGGGACAATGCAGTGAGGGCTCTCCCAAACACCTCACAGCTCTGCTTTGATAGTCCAGCAAAGGCAAGGCTCTCCCAACCCAACCCCGCACGTAAGTAGGACACTGGGGGCACTCACCAAAATGGGGCTCGTTGGGGCATCCTTTTAGTTTCACACCCCGTGGGCTGGTCTCAATGAGGAAATGTCTCACCAGCTCATTGGTGATGTCTCCTGGGAAGAGATGGAATGTTCTCACACCAGAGCCACCCTTCTCCAACTAATACTCTAGCCCCACAGAGAAACCAGTGTTCCAGCTCAAGGGAGGGGTCCCTACCACTCAGCACACCCTCCTCAAATCCGACCCTTTGCATAGGGTCAACCCCAAGCCAGGCTCCCCCATGGTGCTGGTGGGCTGGGGAGGCTGTGCCCATTTCACTGTGCCAAGCCCAAGATTCAGATGCCCCAAGTCCTCCGCAGCTCAGGGTAGAGGGTGCCTTGTGCTTCCGTGTGCCCTGGGAGGGGAGGGCTCAGAGGAAGGGATCCTGCGACATCAGCACATATCCAAGGGCACAACTGGCTCAGCAGACACAGCTGCCCTCTCACCCTGGCCAAACGATGGAAAGCATCTCAGCGTGGGATGGAGAAGGGCACACAATACCTTTCTTGTTCTGCTGCATGACCGTGGGAGGTGGAGAAGCTACTTTCATGGCAAGGCCGTAGGCTCCCCGGAAGGAGTGGCTGTCTCGGATGATGAAAGCCCCTGGCTCCCTGTCCTTCAGCAATGCAATGGCTGCAGGAGAGAACAGCAGACCTCAGAGCCAGCACAGTGAGAGCCAACATGACCCCCAAACCAGTAGGTGTGGGTCAGGACAGGGCATCCTGGCTCCATGACCTTGCAGTCAGACACTGCAATGTTACTGTCCCCCCTGCACATCTGTGGATGGGGATCTCAAGTGGGTTTGTGGCCAGGCAGGGGCCAGGCACACTGCCCTTTTGTGTGCATCTCAGAGCAACCATTCCCACCCAGCCCAGCTCTAAGCAACTGAGCACTGGAGAGCAGGCAGGGACCAGGGATGAAATGCTGGAACCATGTCCCTGAAGATACCTTACCTCCTCCTTGTTCTCCCTTCCTGTTTTAGCCGTATCTCCAAGACCCCTCTGTCCTCACTCAGCTCAAGAGCTGAGTGCTCTGCACCCCAAACTGCATAGATCCACTGTATGCTGCAGGGACCAGTGTTCCTCCACCAAGGGGAGGGCTGAGGTGAAAGCTTGAAGCTGAGCTGGGCTTCAACCCCCCTCTGCAGCAGTCTGAGCATCCACAGTATATTCTCACTCTTCATCCAACTCCTAAGGGAAATCTTTACTAATCCCTGTGATCCCAGGTACACCCCAACTCCTGACCATGGCTCATTCAACCATATGCTTTGCCCTGTGCCATCTACCCACCCTGCTCCCTGGAGATCTCCGGTTTGTACCAGTACTTGGAAGTGTCCTGCACAAACTTGACATTGGCACGAGCCTCAGGGCTGATGTCTGCAAGGAAGGGAAGACAAGAAAAAAGTTAAAAGATGCTTATCTACAACTCCACATAACATTTTAGCAGATCTAGCTAAAGCATTAATACCTCTGCCTCCTTTCAGCTCCAGCACATTGGTTTAACCTCAACCCAATCCTCCACACCCAGAAAGGCTGACCATCACCTGGAGCTTATGGGGACTGCTGTGCATCTGAAGCTAAATCCAAGCACAAGGGTCCTTGAAGAGATGTGCATGTGATGAGTTTCTTTGCCACACAGCCAGAAACAAAATATGAATTCATCATTTTAAAGGGAGCTGGCCGGGTGAAATGAAAGCTGTCAGAGGAAAGAGATTATGTCCAACCAAGAGGGTGGTGGGAAGATCTGACTTCAGCGGGCCTTCACTGCTCTCTAATGTTCCAGAATTGACTCATCCACCCTAAAAATAAATTCTTCCCTGACCTTTGCTCTGTGCAGACAAACTGGACAGGTTGACCTACCCTGGGGAAAGCAGCCACAGCCCCACCCTGCTTCACTCAATGCCCATCAATAGCCCAGCCCTGACAGGAGCCAGTCCTCTGGTCATGAAGCTGTTGCTTTGCTGGGGCAACATTTCCAACCACCTGCTTGCCAAAAAGGCCAAGCAAAGAACCCAGAGGGCCAGATCATATCTCTGCTGGAGACGTGTTATCAGCCCTCTGCAAGCTGGTCACCTTCAGAGGGATGGGGGCTCACTCCCCTCCCCCAGCCCACTCTCTAGTGGTTACAGTTTTTAATTGCTCATGCTTCCCCGCTGGGAAAGGTCCCCAGCCAAGGGGAGTCATGGGGCTGGGGTGAGTGCCAGCATGCCCACAAAGGGCTGCCAGCTCGGCAGTGAAACCGGCCCAGCAGCCGGAGCCACTGCTGCCCCACAGCTTTATTCTTCTGATTCTATCAGTCCGATCTTGGCGTCACCAAGGTGTCCCATAACGGAGCCAGCAAAGGTGTTCCAGGCACAGTGGCACCAGGGCCACAGCACACCATTTGAAATAAGGAGGCAGAGTCACAGTGGGGTCTCAGCAGGGTAAAGCCTGCTGGGAACAGGGCCAGGAGGTCAGCGCATCCCCACGACAGAGAAAAGCTGCCTCTGGGTGCTTTGATCTCCCTGTACACAACTCTGGGAGCTGCTTACGGCAGCGATGCCGGGTCAGTTTTTTTCCTGTTTGGATTTGCCAGAAAGCACAGGAAATGGCCCAAGCTGGTGCCGCCGATGTGCGGATGGGCAGGAGGGGTAAATCAGGACACAGCTGCAACCACTTCCTCACTGGCCGGTGAGAAGGAAGAGGGAAGAGAGCCGTGGGCAGGGCAGGGGTACGCAGGAACCTCCAAGGGCATCCCTTACCTGGCATGGAGAACTTGGAGAAGTCCGGCAGGGTGTGGAAGGTGACAGCGCTCCCACCGCTGGGGCTGGACATGCCGCTGGAGAGGGGCGAGGATGCCTTGCCATTGACAGTGGCGTAGTTGGGGAGGCTGTTGGAGCGGTCTCCGGTCGACATCCGCCGCTTCTCTGGCAGCGCGGGCTGCGGCGTGGGGCTGCCCTGGTGGTACGCGGCCGAGTCCGGGGAGGAGGAGTGGGGCGTGCTCGTGCCAGGGTAGTACGCCGGCGAGACAGGGAAGGATGGCGTGGAGGGAGGCTGGTAGCCAGAGGAGCTGCTCTGCCGGGACAGCGTTGGGCGTCTCTCATCTGGGCTGGGGTAGCCATACAAGGGGCTGCCGGGGGGGACAGCTGCGGTTTGATGCCTGGCCAGACTGGGGCTCCCTGGTGAGGCCGCCAGGTTGCCATGGGCCGCCACAGCATGTCTGCCCAACCCAGGGCTGCCAGGAGCGCCACTCATGCCAGGATTGACAGCTCTTCGCCCAAACCCAGGGCTGGGTGGTGTGTTGGTAGCCACTGTCCGGTGCAGGGAGCGAGGACTCCCTGGCAGGACGTGAACTCCTACCACATTGACCTGTGGCTGCGGACGAGCCTGGGGGTCTGGCTGGAGGGCAGAGCGGCTATCGGGGTAGTCAGGGCTGGAGTACAATGAGCCCGGGCCCCCACCTTGGACCATCGCAAAGGAAGATGGAGACGAGTTTTGGTAGCTGCTGTGAGCAGAAGGCATCTGCGAGCTGACAGGTGACCGGTAAACAGGCTCAACCGATGCATGGGGAGGTGTAATCGTGCCATGGGGGCTGCCGTCTGAGGGGTAGCTGCGGAGGGAGGTCCTGAGGAGAGATGAAGAGAAGGAGGATTCAGTTCCACTGCTCATTAATGCTGGCTGGCACCCTCTTGCAAGTGGTGCACAAGGAAACTGAGGCACTGCGATAGTAAGCTGCTCAGTTGTTCAGAGGCAATGGTAGGATGGACCCTGCCAGCCACATGGAAGCAGCTAGAAGCAGCTTTTATTCCACCATGCATCCCATTTCCCTCTCAAACCACAACTCTCTGGGAGACAGAGCCTTTTTCCAGCTCCTCTCTTAGCAAAACACTCAAATTGTTTCTCCCTGCCAGCCTTGCCAGGCTGGGCTGATGCAGTGCACCTCATGGGCAGGGTCAAGAGGGCCAGGGATGGTGGCTCCATCACACCACAGGCGACTGATGCTCAGCCTAACCCAGTGCTAGGGTTAGCAAAGACCTCATCTCTCCTCCACCCCATGGGCCAGGTTCCCAGCAAGATGCTGCTGAGATCTATTGACCACCAAGTGATCACCAAGTGACCCAACTTTGTGTTGCCAGGGCACTGAACCAGTGGCTGGCCAGGACCCCTAAACCTTACGTGCAGAGACAGGGGCTCTTGCAAAGGCAATTTCAATGTGAGAGCAATTCTGTGAACCCAGCAGGGTTTGATCCCAGCCCCACAAGCCCGTGTGACCTGTTCCCAGTGCCTTACCCGTCCACACTGTGAATGGGGCTGCTGGTGGAGACAGGGCTGGGGGCAGTGAAGGAGTTGTTGAAGGTGCCATTCCTGATGGGAACCTCTGGGCCCACGGGCTGAGTGGTAGGCAGGCTCCCTCCCCTGCCTGTCGTGGCTGTGCGGGCCACGGACTCAACATAGCTCCTGGGCTCTGTGGCAAAAGAGAAGGGGAAACAGATGAGCACACAGCTCGCTTTGGGAGAGGTCCATGCCCTTCCCGGTATCCCCATTTCAGACAGTGAAGCCGCTTGAGCTGAGCTCCTCCAGCTCCACATTTCCCCCATCCCTCTTCCCACATGGGCTATGCAGAAACACTTGGTTCATCTGGGCCTTTAGGTTGCTCCAAGGAGTGCTTGAAGATCCCAGCCTGGGCACAGGGAGGGGGGTCATGTCCACCCATTTTCCTGAGGGGACCAGAACACATTGGACCACAGTCCCTTCCAGTGCCAGAGCCCCTATACCCTGCTCTGAGTCAGTGCCCCTCCCTGCCAGGGATGCCACACAGCATACGTTGTGCTCCCTGCTCATCTTCTGCCCCCCAAAAATAGAGCCAGTGACACTGCCCAGCCTGCGCTGAGTCACGCGGGACTGATGACGATGACCTGTGGTTCCTGCCCTGTGTGGCCCACCTCTGCCAGCCACCTCCAGCAGCAGACCAGAGAGCAGCTCCAGATATTTCCACTGCAGCATCCAACACAGTCACTCCCAGCCCAGCTTGAAACCAGAGCCCATGAGCATGACCAAGAACAGCAATTTTCCTTTGGAGCTGCCAAGCTGTCCCGTGCCAGGAGCAGTGGGCTATGCTGGCCGTCACCAGCCACAACAGCCGCCAGACCCAGCCCTTCCTCCTCCCTTTCCCCTCTGCCTCCTGCTTCATCCAGGCTGGTCCCCATCCCTATGACAGCCCTTCAGCCCCAACAAAAGCTGTGCTGGAGGAAGGGACTGCAGCTTCAGCCCTGTCCCCTACAGCTGTGTTACACTTCAGCTAGTATGTACCATCCACTGCCTTTGAGCTGGGGCACAACATCCTAAGCAAGACCCACTGGCGTCAAATGCTATGGGCTCGGCATCCTTGCAGGTACCCTGGCTCCAGGCTGGCCATGCTTGAGGCAGTTCTGCTGTAGTAATTAGCATGACAAACACTACTATTATTATCATTATTATTAATATTATTAGTCATAACAGCCAGCTCTGGCTAACTCTGCCAGCAAGCCATCCTCTCACTGCCAGCAATGCCAATGCACAGCTCCATGTTCAATGCCAGACTGGGTGGCTGCAAGGAAAAAGACAGTCACAGGTCTCCCTCCTTTCCCCATAGCATCTCTGTGCCATATCCGCCCGCAGAAAGAGGAGAATGAGTCCATCCTTTGGGCTGATCTCCCTGCTCAGCCCTGCTCGACCACCCCAGAAAAGATCTGAGCCAAAACCAGACCAAGGACCTCAATGTGGACTGGATACCAGCATCCGAGGCAGCACATGTGGCTCTGAGTGACAGGGATGAAGCACTGCTCAGGAGGGCGCCCAGGGCAGCTGCAAGAAACTCATTGCCACTTGGGTAATTAACTTAATTTCACAGCTACTCACTTTTCTCCCCTAGCTGCCCACCCCTGACTAAAATTAGCCAGACAGCACGTATGAGTCAGCCTGCAAGAGGTTAAGACCAAAGGGCTGCAAAAATACCAGCCCCTCCTGCAAAGGTGGGGGGTGAAGTGAGGCAGGAGACAGGGGCTCAGGGAGGGGGGACAGTGTACGTATGCCACAGTGAGGCATGTGACCGTGAGCACGGGTTGAAGTCAATTGGTTCAATATGGAGAAAAAAAAAATGAAGGGAAAAAAAAAAAAGAGGAAGTTTCAAGGCAGGATTTTTTTAGGTTGAAAAATCTGATCTTGCCTCCTGGTGGTTTCTTGGAAGAGGCTCCAGAGACGGGAATACAGTGGGAGAATAGAGAGGCTGTGAGTCACCAGGGAGGTGGGTAGCAGTTTGGGAATGCTGAATCCAAGCCGGGCTGCCACTCGGGCCAGGAATTACCAGCGCTGTGACTGCACAGGGCGGTTGTAAAGCCTCCTCGGAGATGGCAGCCAGACCCCAAGCTTCTGCACTGCCAGAGCATCCTCCAGCCCCAAGCACAGCCCAGCAGTGCAGGCTGGGATCTGCTAAACAGGGCCTGGCAGGGCAGGGATCCACTGGGCTCTGCGCCTGGGTGCACAGGGTGCTAAATCAAAGCTTTGTTGAGACAAAGTGCAGGTCCCCCCTCAAGACTGCAGATTTAATGCCCCCAAAGCCATCATATTATTAGAGAGGATGAAGCAGAGCAAGAGGCTGGTAGTGGCCACTCAGCTTAGGCAGTGAGGGGTCACTGGACATTTTCGCTCTAGATCAACCACCATGCAAGCAGCTGAGTGCCACAGGAACAGAGAAGCAGTGCAGCCTGAGTTCCTGAGGGTTTGTTGAGAAGGAGAGGCAATATTTGGGTGTTTGGAGGCTTAAAGCTGGACAAAAATGGTAAATCGGGTGGGACCTAGGAGGGAAAAGCCTCGTTTTATCACAGCTTTTCATCCTTCAATGCACCCAAAAAGCCATTGCTGAAAAATCAGCTCTGGAAGCACAACATTTTCTTCAAGTAAACACTTCCTTAAATATTATACAACATTCAGGTTTGGGTTATGTGCATTGAGGAACATCCAAGCAGAAATGCTGACAGCTCCCTGAGCCACGAGAAGCATCACAAACTTGCCAAAAAGAGACATCCCCTCCCCAAAGCCCATATTAAACATACAGTTCCCCATTTTGGCCTCGAGGGCCCAAAGTTCCATTAAAAAGGAAAGCAAAACCCAACAACTGTCAGCTTGCATGTGGCACTCCAGGGAATCATACCCGCTCCCAAAGCCTCTGTCCCCTCCAGGAGATGTGCCACCCTAAAGCACATGTGCCTCCTCCATCAGCACAGCCACTCCTGAGCTGACCCAGATCAGCTCCTTGGCATCCAGAGGGAGGCGCAGCCCAAGGACAGGCGAGGTGGGGGGAATCTGGGCAGCCTCCCGGCTGCAGGAGGCTATGCAGGGACCGTCGGCGCTGTGCTGCTGCCCAGCCGCTGAGCCGGCAGCAAGCTGGTGGCCTGTGAGCCTGCTGACCTTTTGTGCTGCACTCGAGTTTATTTTCGCTCCAAACAGCAGCAGCAAAGCCAGAAGGGGAGGGCAGGAGCCCAAAACTGGGCTTGGTGCTTCCAGCCCCTGCCAGGCTCATCCGATGCTGGCCACAACGTGCCAGCATCCCCAGTATGCCACCAAGAAGGATGCCATACACCGACAAAGAGCTCTCAGCCCACATAAATGATTGCCACCCAACATGACAGACCTCCAGGTCCAATTTGGACATCAGAGAATCCAACCATGACACAAGACATGATGTTCAAAAGGAAGCAGATGGACAAGACTCAAGCTCCTACATCGCCAAGGAACAGTGCAGGGAAGGCTGCTGGCACAAAGAGCCAGAGCCTACTCTGCGCCACAGTCCCAACAGTGACAATGAGGGGAAAAGAGAAAGAAAAGTCTTTCTTACCTTCTCCAGAGTCACCGCCTGCCTCCCCTTCTACCTCTGGGAGATGGAGGGGCAGGGGAGCAATGGGTGTGAGGAGGATGAAGGAAGGTGTGAGACAGAAAGAGAAATCAGAGTTAAGCAGCTTTGCCTTGCTCAGGCAGGGGCACACAGAACACAAAGGAGAGCTCCACACCTCCCCAGCACTGCACCTCAAACTGGACCCCTGGTCTCAGACACCCCCAGGGTCCACCTGGGGATCCCAAAGACAATGTCCATAATCCAGAAGGCTGGTTTTGGGTGGGGAAGAGGAGCAGCCAAGCAGGGCACCACCATGAAGGGCTGCTGCAAGAAATCCAGCAAGCACCAAGAAAGCAAAAAGGGTCTCACTGGGCAGGCTGAGCCGGCACTTGGGGAGGTTACACTCAGCCCTGAGATGGTCCAGGAAGGGGCCCTGGTGCTGGGGAGTAGCAAGGTCTGGCTTGACAGGCTGCTCTGGGATGCATCCACAGGACAGCAGGGCCTTTCCACCCAGGGACCACTCTCCAGAATGTAGAGGGCTCTGGACACTGTTCCAGCTGACAGGCCTGGCTCCTGAAGAGCAAACCTTCTCCAGCTGTGCTGGGGAGGAGGAGGATGGAGGGGGTGAGGGAGGGAAGAATATGAGGCTGGGAAGGAGGTAAGATCTGAGGGTTATCCACCCTCCACCACTGAAGACCCTGCTGGGCTGAGACCGCAGGGCAGCACCAACATCCCCCCACCCTCACACCAGAGTCCCCAGAGGAGGTGACAAAGACCCCAGGGCCATCTGGCTCCAAAAGGGGGTGCAGAAGCGCCTTCTCCAGCCAGGGTACCTTTCCATGGGTATCCTCACAGATACCCCACACCCCCAAACCACATGCAGCTCCCCTGCCCACACTCACCTCCCACTGGATGCAGCAGGATCTCGGCTGGGTTGTGGGGTTTCAGCCCCAGTGCTGAGAGCGGGGTCTTGGCCAGGCCGGGGGGAGAGCGCACTGTCAGCACAGGAAACACAAGAGCATTAGCAGGGGGGAGGGAGGTAAGGCTTCAGAAAGGCTGGAGCTGACCAAGGGTTCAGACCCACCCACCAGCTGCAATGGGGGATTGCTGGGATTGTTGTCCCTGCATAAAGCAATGCCCTGGAGAAGGACATAGATCTCCCTCTCTACTTAGGAGAGGGCACAGGGCAGGAGGCACCTGAGAACAAGCAGCCTGCCATTATCACAGGGCTGGCAGGATAGAGAAAGGGGGCATTTCCCACCAGGGCAGTCCCAGACCCCATATCCCAGAATCATCCCCATAAGAAATGGTCCTACCATGTATAAAGGCACAAAGCCTCTTTCATTGCCCCCATGGAAGCAGCCATCCCCTCACCCCTTAAACCCACCTCAGCTTATCCCCACATCTGGCTGAGCTGGGACCAGGCTGTCCCAGAGCAGCTCACTACCCCCACAAAAGGGACAGCACGTCTGCCATTTCCCCCCACCCCCACATTCAGAACAGCTCAACGGGCGGGTGAGGATGTTCACACGGATCATATTCCCTGAGGGGTGGCAATGAGCACACGAGGTCTGTACCCCTGTGCCCATACATACATACCAGCAGGAGCTGCATATGTATATATGGCTATGGTATGGATGCACTGTCAGTGGGGGGCAGCAGGGTTTCACAGGGCAGGGCCAACCTCCCCCACCAAATTTGACTCCTCTCCCCTCCTTGCCCCATCTCCCCAGTGCTGCATGTTCCCACACCAGTGGAGAACACCAGGTCTCATCTCCAGCTAGAGGGCACATCCCTCCTGCAGCATTTGAACATTGCTGACCGACAGCACAGGCATAGTGCCTGCAGTGAGGCCAGGAGACAATGGGTGGTGGGAGCTCCAGAGGAAAGCCAGACCCAAGCCCAGGTCCCCTCAGCAGCATGGGGCAGGAGCACAGAGCAGCCAAGTCCCTGGGAAACCAGACAGCAGCACCTTCCCAAGCGGGTGTCCCACTTCCCCACATCTGGTCAGCCACAAGCCGCAATGTCAGCTTGCGCCTCAGTTGGCTGAAGAGTAGCAGGGTCCTCCCAAGGACAGGAATTGTCCTGGGACCATCATCTCCCCGTAGATGGGAATCACTTCCGTATCCCCCCAGCAGCACTTTGGCAAAGCCTGCAAGCTGCAGCTTCAAACTTCTCAGGCCTCCCCAGCTGGCGTTGGATAAGAAGCACTGCCTCTGGGCCACATCCCCAGCCAGGCTGTTCCTCTCCTGCTAGTGAATCATCCCCCAGAACAAGCCACTGTCCCACTGCCAAGGAGCTGCTGCCCCAGGGCCAAGCTCTCTGTCCCCTGGAACAACAGGGCCATTTCCGAGCTGCCAAGCGCCTCGGGGATGCTCCCACACTCCTGTCACTGCATCCCATGAGACCAGGTTCAAACGTCAGTGGGTTGCACGGGAGGAAGGAACAACAGCAGCACAGGACAAAACAGCCTTGAGCTCCACAGGCTGAGCTATGGGAGGCACGATGGCCCCACCACCTTACAACCAGTATGTGGCATCAGGGGGGGAGGAGGGGGCTGCACCCAGCCCCAGCCTTAGAGCATCCCTCAGCTTTCAGCCCACAAAAATGGGGGGTTGGGGGGACTGCTGCCTTTTTGATGAGTTTCCCAGTTGCCCAGCTGCTCTGTTGCACTGGTCTAGCCCAGGTCCTGCTATGCTGACTTGAGGCTGCTCATCAGGGTTCATCACTTGAGCTGGTCACACAAACCCGGTCCACACAAACCCACCACAGCTGTGCAGTCAACGTTAGTCAGAAAGCAAGCATGCCGTGCCAGAGGCAGAGACAAGCTGCATGCAGAGGGCTGGCATCTCCCAGACATTTCACACTCCTGCCCTTGGAACAGTGAGCAAGAAATAGCATGGCATGTGAGGGTCTGCCTGAGCTCCCTCCTGGTCTCCAGTCCTGCCTGCCTCCCTCCCAGTCACCTGCTACTGGAGCCTCCCCACCTCTCTCACCATGCCAGTAGGAAAGATGAGGAAGTTCAGGATCAGGATGGGGTGAAAGGATGCTGTCTTTCAGATCCTGCCTCTCTCCTTATCCTACCTTGGGATCCCATCCAAGAAATGCCCCAGTGAGTAAAAAAAGGCAAGAAAAAGCTGAAAGGAGGGTTTCAAGCATGGGATGCTAATGGCAGTGGGATGTAGATGGCAGTGGGATGCTGATGGCAGTGGGGAGTGGTGGGAGACAGAGGAGAGGAGTGATTAACATGGTGGTGGGTGTCTGGAGCCCGGAGCTGTCTGACCCTTGGTGAATTTCTGGCTTGCTGAGAGCCACACACCGAGCCCCAGTGCCTCCCGGAGCCGCAGCACTTACAGGGATCAGAGCAAGGGGTTTGTGGTGAGACAGGGAAGGCTGGGGTGGGGGGAGAAATCTCACCACCGCTGGAGGGTGGGCTGGTGGGAGAGGCACCCTCCATCTCTTCAAAGGCTTCTTTGTAGCTGTGGAGGTGAGGCTGGAGAGAGCAAGAGAAAAGGTCAGTCCTGTAGCTATGATGGGCACAAACCTCCAGGAAACCCCAGGGAGGGAGCAAAGGAGGCAAAGGGAAGGTTTCCACTTCCTCCCTGCTAGCCACCACCACAAAAAGCAAGGCTGACCCCCAATCCTCCAGGATGCTGCAGATGCTAACCAAGCTTTGTCTCTCCCTGAAGGCATCTGCCCCCCCCATCAGCCACCCCACCAGTGCAGCATGCCCCCCACCCCAGCACACCTCTTTGGGCCTCCCTCCAGGGTTGGCTGCGATGGTGCTGACCACCTCAGGTGAGAGAACGGTGGGGCTGCGGGGTGAGCTGGGCTCCGGGGAACTCTTCTCATAGTGGCTGTCGCTGGGGGTTCGCTTGCTGGCAGGGACCACGCTCTCCTCCGGGGGCTTCTCCTGGGGCTGTACCCCTGCAGAGCAAGCACAGGGCAGGAGACTGGTGAGGAGCTGCTGGCTGAGATGGGGAGCAGCAGGAGATGCTCTGGGCTGCTCTGAGAGGTTTCCCCTGACTGTGTGCCCTTACCCAGCAGAGATGGCAGCTTCAGCACTCACCTGCATCTAACCCCTGGACCAGCACGGCCAGTTTTGAGCTGAGGCAGATATACCCTACAGTGGTGGCCCAGTGCCACACAATAAGGCAAGGCAGAGTTATAGCTTGTGGCTGAATCACTATACTAGCCCTCCAAAGCATCATAAAACTTGGGCTCAGAGACAACTCCCAGCAGTGTGTGCAAAGGGCATGAGCATTCTGTGAGCAGCCCAGCCACACAGAGCTTGGGAGGACTGGGACCCCTCAATAGCATCACAGTGGCAGAGGAACAAATCCTCCAGCACCAGGGCAGCCACGTTCAGCTGCATTGCTGCTTCACACCCACATAGGGCTTCAACCACAGCAGGGAAAACACCTCTGCCTCAAGGCAGCGGGAGCACTGGGTCAGCCTGAAAGATCCCATCATAGGGATGGTGCAGGGAAACCCAACAAATCGCTGATCTACTACCAGCACAGTCTTCCTAAAAAGGGAGATCAAAATCTCCTCTCCATCTTCACCTAGATCTCCTTCCCAGACCCCAGCGCCAAGAGCCACCAGTGCCCATAGGCAGGGGGGGAGGGGGAGGGGGAAGAAAGGAATGAGTAGGTCACTGCAGGAAAATGGATTTCTTCAGGCTGTCCAGGTCTAATACATCCCACTGGTGATTCCCATGGGCTGGGATAAAGCCCAGGAATGGGGACAAAAGTGGCACAGGGCAAGGGGGCATGGTGATTTGGGATAAGGGGTGCAACCCCAACTTTCCCAGCACCCAGCAGTGAAACACACTCTCAACCCCATCTCGCCTAATGAAGAGGTTAATTAGGGCTCTTGGACGGTGGTGCTGGGTTCTGTGCAGGGGAAGTGTGCGGAACATCACAGGCACAGCAGAAGCCCTCTTCTCCCTGGGTCCCTCCCAACAGCCAGGTGACCCCTGGTGTCAGCCCCATCAGCAGGAAGACAGCACTGTCCGCTCCACCTTTGCCATGGAGCCAGGGAGCACTCACACCCCCTTTGGCCAGCACATTGGGGGAAAAGAAGAGAAAAAGGGATTAAAAAAAAGAACCAGAGAGGCCAGCATCACGCTCCAGGAAATGCACTTTTCAAACACCAACTCCTTTCCCACGGGCTGGTGGAGGAAAACCAGCCATCAGCTGCTTCCCCTCGCTCCCTGGTGGGACCCACTGACCTCCCCTCCTCACCACCCCGCTCCAGCACGCTGCACTGAGGCTCTGCCGGTCCCAGGAGAAAGGCTGGGAGCGGGTGTAGGGCTGGGAGCAGGACAGGGAGGGAAGTGTCCTGGGTGCATTTCTAAATAATCAGCCCAGTGAACGGCAACAACAATAAACCCGTGGCTCCGGGGGAGAGGCAGCCAGGCTGCGAGGCAGGGGACCTGAGCCAACAGGGCCGGCTCCAGCCGCGGAGGCGGCCTGGAAAATTCCACTAAGAGCAGCTTTGAAACACAACTCCCGATCCCTTCTGCAGGTGTTGGCAGGCGCAGGGGATGGACAATAAAAAAGCCCGTGGAGGGGACAGGGGTTTGGAGAGGGTCCCTGGGAAGCCACCCTGCAGGCATGGCCAGCATCGCACAGGGCCACCCTGTATCTTTTGCCTTGGTCTTTGCTTTAAGGCAATGAAGCCCAGAGTTGTGAGCATAGGGAAGAACAAAATGTTTGGGAAAATAAAGCAAACTCTCATTTTCTTTTTGTCCTACCACATTGTGCACTGTGGGGTATCCTGCACACTGCAGGAGCATCACCAGAACCATCCCTTGGCCCATCCCAAAGTGAGCTGTAGGGACCAAGCACTACAGAGAGGAAGGGTCTGACTTGTTTTGCATTTTCCATTTGGGAAGCACAAACAGCAGCTTATCAGAGCCCAGCTTTCAGTGCACATCACACATCCGCAGCGTGAGACCCCCGCTCCATCCCTGGGGCTGTGCATCACCCAGCTGCAGTGGGCTGCATGTGGCCCATTGGGGCACTCAGGAGCTCACCAGGTTTTGGCTGCTCCACTCCCCAGACATGGAAAGCAACCAGAGCTGAGGGGAGGGGAGGGAGGAGAGGGGGAAAAAAGGGACTCATTGTTCGGAAGCAGAGAGTGGGAAATTTCATGGGCCGCCCAGAGCAAAGCCTGGAGGAAACCCAGGCTCTAGGCACAGCTCCCCTGGCCCCCCGGGTAATTTATGGGCTGGAAACTACACTTGGAAAACAAACTCTCCTTTCCCCTGCTCAGTGTGCCCCCTCAGCAGAGGTACAGCTTCCCTTAGCCATGGTACCACATCACCAGCTCCCCAAGGATGTCCTGCCTGGCTATGGAGGACAGGTTGTTTGCCATCACAAAGGGGGAACAGCAGCCTTCACCCTGCTCCTTACCCTCACCCCCTCTGGCACTTCCACCCTCTGCTCTGTAACCTGGCAGCAATCCTCCCCCAGCAAGGTCCTGCCCTTGGACTCAGCACAGCTCTAGGGCTGGGGAAGGGCAGGAGCACAACAGCAGGGAAGAAGGAAACAGGAGGGCAGTTCTGTGGCTGGGGAGCCAGATTTCTAGGCAAAATCAGGAGGCAGCTGCTTTTTGGGCATGAGATGCTGGAGCTACTGCCATGCAAGAGCTGGGTGATACTCCCACAGTTCAGAAGAGAGGGCAAATCAGCATCCCATGGCCCTTGGGATATGGCACCTAGCACTCACAGCCAGACAGGGACATGTTACCTCTCTTTTCCCTGGGTATCACAATTTGCTCCCTGCCTGCATGAGAAACAGCAGCAGACATCACCCTGTACCTCTCTCCGTTGCCTTGTACCACTCTACACCAGAGCCCAACTTAACCTGTCCCACTGGGCACAGACACATCTGCTGCCCTACACTTCCCAAACTAATCACCATGAACAGGCATGACAAAATACCTTACCCTGTCCTGAGGGCTGGGAGGGCTCAAACCTCATTGGTCCTCCTGGGAAGAATCCCAAGGTACCAGTGGGGACAGAAAGGTCACTCAGAAAGCTGGTGACTCCCCAGCCCACTCTTTGCCAACAGCCCCTCTCTATTCTCCTCCTTCTGCTCACCCTGGGACAAGTGGGTGCAAACCATACACCCAGCAGGTCCCCAGCACCCACCAGTCAGGGCAGACTCATCTCCAAGGAGAAGAAGTCCTGGCGCCTGTGGAGCTGTACCCCAGCCCTTGCCTCACTGAGGGGTGAGCTACAGCTGGGGCAAAGCTTGGCAGGGCTGGAGCAGTGGAGCATCTAGCCCAGGAGTGGAACCCCACCAAAGGATAATGCCAGGTTTGGATGAGATGAAAACGAAGTGTGGTGGGCAGGGGAGGCTGTACCCATGGCCTAGGGCTTCCCCACCACTGGGAAGGCTGAGGGGAACCCTGAGCATCACTCTACTGAGAAAGGGAATCAATCCTGGAGATCGATAGAATCCTAACCCTAACTAACCCTAACCCTAGTTAGATCTGGGGAATGGTTTCCCAAACCTCCCTCCGTCACACATCCATGCAACACACAGAGCACTCAGCATGCAGGGATGCAGAGGAAGGAGAAAGGAGAAAGAAGGGAAAAGGATGAGAAGGAAGAATGGAGGACAGGGAAAAAGAAGGGTGGATAGGGAAGGTTCAAGGACAAAGAAGGAGGGAAGTGGAATGAACAAACCAGAGAAGGACCGTTGCTTGTTCAGAGGAGGACGGGGGACTTTGGTGCTCTTGTTGAGGTTCCTGAGCCTGGCGTTGTACTCTGCCAGTGTACCAGGACAGGGAGTGTAAGGAGGTGGGAGGTCACAGGGGACAGACACAGTCACCCATGGGGAGAAGGAGGGGGCAGACAGGACAAATGTCACAAGATACAATAGGGACACAGAGAGAGAAAAAACAAGAGAAAATATTAGTTGGGCTCCAACACATGAGCCTGGGGTCGCCTGGTGTCCAAGGGAGCTCAGACCCTGCTTGGAGCTGCTTTCCCATCACCTAAATCACCTGGCTCCAGGCACCACCACTCTAACCCACATGGGATATCAACAGTGGCTCCCAACCACACACAGCCTGTTGTGCAACTCCAGAAATCCTATCACCATCCCCTTGGTGATGGCAGCATGCTAAGCCCCTTCCTCATGGGACAAGAAGGGATGACCCCAAATGCCCCTCTTGGAGATGAGGGGACTTGAAGGACAGCAGGGCTGCCTCCTCTCTGCGGGAAGGCACTGGGGGCATGAGCACTGTGCTGTCCTATCTCCTCCTCTCCATCACCAGCAGAGATGGGAATGGGAGCACTGCCCTGCCAGGCACAGAGGAAATGCGAGGTGCTCCTCGTTGCTGTGCCAGGACACACAGGCAATTTATAGCAGCGGAGAATGTAAACAAACCCATCCATACCCCACCATCCCATGGTCTGTCCCCTCCCAGCCTAGCCTCAGGACACGCTGTTCCTGCCGGAGGTCAGTCCACCCGCGCTGTCCCAGCTCCAGAGGGGACAGGTGGCTGTAGGCTGGGGACGGTCCCCGGGACACCTCTCCTCCCGGGGAACACAGCGACTGCAAGGGTTGAGTGACCTGATCCTAAGGCTGGGGGGGGGG